>LPNX010322636.1:0-54582 GCA_001517045.1 Pseudotsuga menziesii
TCATTATGATAACAATCTTTCTTTGTCAATGTAAATTTTGCAAGGTGATCTTGATTATGGCGGAAATCCTTCCTCGGATGCCAATCCATTATGTTGGTTTTGATTGACCATTTGATAAAAATATACTTAATAATAAAAAAAAAGAAAAAAAAGACATAAGCATAAATGCAACCACAGAAGCGATCATCTGATCAGGGATCTTCACAACAGGTGGCATTCTGCATGGACTACCGGCAATAGCAAGTGAAGTATGCCGTGGTCACTGCCTTTACCCGATGATCAGGGATGTTCACAATAGGTGGTAGACTGCATGGACTACCGAGAATAGCAAGTGAAGTATGCTATGGTCACTGCCTTTACCCGATGATCAGGGATGTTCACAACAGGTGGCAGACTGCATGGACTACCGGCAATAGCAAGTGAAGTATGCTGTGGTCACTGCCTTTACCCAATGATCAGGGATATTCATAACAGGTGGCAGACTGCATGGACTACCGAGAATAGCAAGTGAAGTATGCTGTGGTCACTGCCTTTACCCAATGATCAGGGATATTCATAACAGGTGGCAGACTGCATGGACTACCGACTGCATGGACTACCGGCAATAGAAAATGAAGTATGTTGTAGTCACTGCCTTTACCCATCACTGGTATATATTAATGGAGAGGCCTGGTTGGCTAGCTAATTTTTTCTTGCATTTTCAGTTGGAGAGAATGTTGAGCTTGGTGATCAATTCCCTTACAAGGTTGTAGTGTATTTGCTAAGGTTTCTGGCTCCACTATGTCTATTTTCTTCTTCATGTGTTAAATTCCTAAAATTTGTTGCAGCATTACACCATTTTTGTCTAGGCTATGGAGTGTTTGTTTTTGTTGAATCTTGCATCAATATCAACTCTCGTTTTAAAGTGTTCTTGCCAGATTTGGTGGCTTCTTTATATCTTTCTTGAAGCTTCTGCGAAATTCTCGCCATGCTTGCCATCCTTTCACTCATTCTGTAGCATCTTGACCACTTTGGAGGTTATTCTAAAGCTTTACCTTTTTTTTTGCAAATGCAGACAATTGTCCCTTATATATAGCAGGAACTTGTTTCTTTACCTGCATCTGTAAACCACAGGTTCCTTTTTACTTTGTCATATTTTATACAGTTCACGCACTACAATTCAACTCGAATTACGGCAACATAAATAACATCAACACACCGACGAAGTACAAATTACGGCAAGAACTCAAATCGGTATATTTACAGATTAGGTCATTCAAATCAGCATACTTTACCATAATCCTCCAGATTCTGAAGATTCTGCACAGCAACGTCATATTTGTTTGAATAGACAATCATAGATACGAGAAGAGAAGCCTGCAAGTTTGCAAGTGTCGGTTTCCACTTCTGATTGGATTCGTATGATGCAGCATTTATTCTCTCGTTACATGGCCTTTTAGCCTTCCAGCAAAAGCTAGGTATGTTCTCTCTGAAGGCAAACACCCCAATATAGACAGACCCGCCACAAGCATTTTTCGAGCCCCTGTATTGTACACATCCTCTCACAAACTCCTATCAATATTAATATTCCTAACTACAAACATCCACTAATGGTTGTAAAATGTGTGTAAATTGTTCTTACATTGTTTTGCACTTCCTTTTCATAGATCTAAACTTCCTTAGAATCTCTTCAATTCTAACCTTAACCGTAAATTATAGTAAACTACATTTTTCTTCCTTGCTTTTAAACTGTAAAAACTACATTCAAATAATTCCTAAAACACTAGGCTTCCAATATTTAATCCCATGAATATGAATCTAATTGTGGTGGCTATAGTTAAGGATCTCTCTATTCCTCTCGTTTTCAAACTGGATATGGATATAATATCGGTACTAGATCTGCTACTAGATATGCTACTGGGTCTCGATATCGATAATCAGAATCTCTACTACGAGAATATTACTCTAATTGTGCTCTGATTAAATACCAAAGTTGGGTATGCCTCTTACCACAGGCGGGGTAGGCTTATCATCTGGACGGGGATGCTATTTGCGGATATGCTTTCCTATCATGAGTACGCTTGTGTGGATTAGCCGGATTAGAGTAGAGTAGGTAGAGTAGGCTAGCAGGTTAGAGGCAACGTATTATAGGTTATGGAGAACTTGTCACAACCATCTCACTTACTAGGCACGGTGGAACAAGAACTAGTAGTCACGTAGAACTCCCATCCTGTTCACATATCTGGTACTACACAAACAACCCAACCACTGGATGTTACTATTGGGAAGGGTAGGCAAGTTGTATCTGTTAGGTGTGCTGTTGGGATTAATAATTCCTAAAACACTAGACTTCCAATATTTAATCCCATGAATATGAGTCTCGAAATGAGAGAACAATAACTAAAGTAAGGTTGCAACCTATATATATCTAGAACCAAGACTAATGAGATAATCTACATGCCGGGAGACAGTAAACCGAGTTGCACGCAGTTAAATTGAAGGTTTCGAGGGTTGAAATTAAAATAACTAATGCGAAAATCAGCATTTCCCATACCAATGTAATACAGGGACTCGCTAATAATTCTGGATGCTTCTTGCGGTCTTACGATACCTCATAATCGTGACTGGTATTCCCTCAGATATTGTATATGTTGCTCAAAACTTATTACATTCCGCAAAAACATGTAAAATGCCATCACTTTCAGTACAGGAAACCAACCAAAGTAAGTACAATGCCTATGAACGCCTAAACCGGCGATGGCTTTTTACTTACCCCACTCTCTGAAGTAGCGTTGTCATAGCCAGAGTCGGCCGAGGCGAATGTGACTCCGGCGATTAAATCATCCGACGTCAGTTGTGGGTTGAGGTATGTAGGGATTGTTTCTTTCATACCCAAGGCCGAAGCTGCAGTTCAAAATATACAGAAATGAGACTGAGAAAAAATATTCAATCCTTGGAATGTATATAGAAATATAAATGTTGAGTATTTGGAGGTTATATCCAAGAAATTTGAAGTAAGCTTTCCATTAGGGAAGCATCCAGTAGGTATCCTACCAGGAAAATCTCTGCCGTAAAGCAAGAAGTTGCACTTCGTCGGTGTATTGATGTTATTGTTGTTGCCAGCGTCAAGAGTAGAGTCTACTAACACAATTAAGAAACTGTGGTATGCGTTGACCTTGAACCACCTCTGAACTTGAGATTTAACAAAAACACACCAAGATGAGAGTAGTCGTAACGAATTCAAGCTTACAGGAGGCCGCCATTGATGGTGAACTTTGTAGCTTTGTATTCTATGTTTGCCTGTTTAAAATAATCGTTGGAGAGTGGTGCTTCAAAGATGAATTAGAGTGTAGAAGCAATTGAATGGTTCAACGAGTTATTAAATTAGGTCCGATGAATTTGAATGACAGTTCAATAAATGCCATTAATAAAAATCCAAGAGACTTTAGTTGTCATTGTAGTGGTAGGGGTGCCACGAGTAGTTGTGCTGAATTGACTTAACTTCACGTTGTAGATGTCTCAGCTGCCATTGTAAGTGATATTTAAGAACATTCATGTAGACAAAGGACGAACAGGTTACACATCATCCCACTCACTCTGAAAGTAGGGCACTTAATAATAACTAGCACGATCAACGAAAAAACCAAGTTAATATTGCTGACATGAACCCCACCGCCTACGCGTGAAGCGGATTCCCGAGATGGTGAGGTCAGCAGCTTCTGGCCAATAGCCAAATGACAAAATGACAATTTAAAAAAAAATTAATAATAAAAATATATAAACATTGTAAATACAAATGTTTGTTTTAAAAATTAAAATGAAAACTAATACAACTGATCCATATATATATGTCCCCGTCAAAGACATAAAAAGAACGTTTTAGATTTTATATCACCAAGATATTAAATAATATATGTTATTTTAATTTTATATTAACTAGATATTAAATAATATATATATTTTTATATTAAAAAGGACGTTTTTCAAAATCAATTTGTTAAATTTTCTCTCCGTTAGCTATCAGGTTATAATTAAAAAATACATATATGGAAGAATTTCCAAGTATAGATCACGATGAGTTGAAAGTAATACATTTGAAAGCAATTAATAATTTGCTAACCAATTAATAATCCACGCATCTTTTAAAACTTTAATTTTAGATTGTACATATTGTCGTTTCTTAATACATTGTAAAGCATCTAATAAGTTGCTAACGAATTAATACTTCAGGGCATCTTGTAAAATCAATCACGTTCCTCACTTTAATTTTAATACGTTGTAAAGCATCTAATAAGTTGCTAATCAATTAATACTTCACATCATCTTTAAAATTAATCACATCTCTTACTTTGATTTTAGGTTGTACATATTATCGTTTGCCAAAGGTATCCTTTATTAAAAAGTGTTTGCCAACTTTTTTGAGAGATGGACATGCATGCATAATCGATGAGTTGAAAGTAATACATTTGAAAGCAATTAATAATTTGCTAACCAACTAATAATCCACGCATCTTTTCAAACTTTAATTTTAGATTGTACATATTGTCGTTTCTTAATACATTGTAAAGCATCTAATAAGTTGCTAATCAATTAATACTTCAGAGCATCTTTTAAAATCAATCACATTCCTCACTTTAATTTTAAATTTTAATAAGTTGTAAAGCATTTAACAAGAGCCACGAAGTGGCAATGTCTTCGACATTGCTACCCACAGTGGTAAAAGCATGTAGAGTTGATTTTGCAATTGGAAATAAATAGTGCCAAACTTTAAAATGAAAATGTTGTGAAGGATTGTTATACCAATTCATCATCTCCTTTTTTATGGATTTTCAATTGTAATAATATGCATAAGGAAACCCCTCAAATTGGAAAAAAAATATTCTTCACTTTAATTGAAAAATAAGGAGTTCTACTATCAAGAGGAAAAATAAAACTTATGAAATAGGACCAACTTTGGCATCTTTAATATTAAGAAAATTTCCTAGATTTTTTGCTCCGAGAGGCGCTCTACAACCCAGTATGGGGGAGATCTTGTAACGTGATGTAACTTTACTAACATTTGTAACATGTCGGCAAAAAATAATAGTCATAGTGAATATTATGGGAGAGATCTTGTAACGTGATGTAAAGTTTGTAACATGTCCCCCAAAAATAATAGTGATAGTGAATATTATGGGGGAGATTTTGTAACACAAAATAAAAAATAATATCACTTTAAAGTTATTTTTATTAATAAAAAATAAATTTTTTATTAGGCCAAAATAAATGTCGGCCACAAAAACAATGTAATATGGGGGAGATGTAGTAATCTTCCTACGTAACAAAACAATAAAAAAATAAAAATTTAATTATTCGTAAAAAAATATGTGAGTTAAGAAAAAAACACAAAAAAATGTTGGCCTTGCACATGGTTTTAAAACTATGTGCACATGGTTTTAAAACCATGTGAAAGGCATTCTAAACAACTCATGGTTTTATTGTACATGGTTTAGGAGGCTTTGCACATGGTTTTTAAACCATGTGCAAGGCCTCCTAAACAACCCATGGTTTTATTGTACATGGTTTAGGAGGGCCTTGCAAATGGTTTTAAGACCATGTGCAAGGCCTCCTAAACAACCCATGATTGTAGGAGGGCCTTGCATATGGTTTTAAAACCATGTGTGGGGAAATGATGCAATGTTCGTTCCTAACAAAATAAAAAATAATAAAAAATATTATATGGCGGCCATAACTAATATTAAATATTAATAATAATAAAATTATATGTGGACCTTAAATAAAAATATGTGTCTTTTGGTTTCAATCAAATCAATGGATACCTAAGAAGAGGTTTGCACCTCGAGAGATTTGATCCATTCTTAGCGCTTATAGAGCCTAGGATTTTTCTTAGGTTTACACCTCGAGAGATTTGATCCATCTCGGGGCTTGATAGAGCCTACGATTTGGATCTACGCTGGTTTAGTTTTCACATGAGTTAGCAAGCTATGAAGAATTGTAGTGTTACAAGTACATATATGCATATACATATCATTTTAAAGATTTAGCACTCCATTTTCTTAGTAGTACAAAAATTACATATTTTCTTTTGTTGCCATGATATTCTAATGTTTTGTCTAATATCTATTTTCACTATAAAAATCCAGAGAATTTTTTATTTTCTTTTATAAACCAAATATAGTAAAAAATACTTTTGATTTCTAAATTAATACAATTTGTATACATATTCATAAACTAACAATCATAACAACAAAATTAATCTACATTTTTGTACACTTCTTAAACATAATTAAATTTGTTAATGACCAAGAATTTAATAAAAAAATTGCAACTTAGGATTTCCATTATTATAATTTATTTTTGTCAATGTTTGTTAGGTTATTTGGTTAATGTGTAGGTTTAGTTAATATTATGTTATAATAGTTTTTATAATATAATTATTAATCTTTAATATTTGAAACCATTAATAGTAATTATTTTTATTTGGTATCCTTAATTTATTATGTAATCTTGAATTTAAGATTTATTCTCTTAATCAAACATTAAATTGTTAAGATTTATTTTTTCAAGTTAAATAAAATTATTAGATATTAAATTTATCAAAGAGTAGTATAACAAATTATTTAAAAGAAACAAAAATTTATAAAATATATCAAGTTATGGTAAAATTTTAAGTTTCATAATCTTGTTAATGATATGAAACTTGGTCTAGATAGCTAAGAATAAATTTAACATAATATTATATTAATATCACTTTAAATATTTTATTTTTATGGTAAAATCAATCTTTATTTCAATTTTCGAAAGAGAAGTGTCACTCTTCTTATTATTTCAAGACTACTCCAACTTTCTTCTTACTTTTTGTTATGAATTAAATATTCATTGACATTGTAAAAACAAAAACATTGATAACCACTTACAATCGGGATGCAAAAGTGCTATTGTTTTTCCGTGAAAGACTAAAAGTATACTGTAATAAAGTGATTGTCCATAAATACCTGACGATTTATTTGTTTCTGTGTGTCTTTGCTTACTTGATAAAGTAGATACACGCGCGTTCTCAGAATTTGAGGCTCGAGTGGCCCACATTAAGGATTGATTTTCAAAGACGTGTTGCAGTGTAACTGAAACCATTGACATCACGTTGGATTTATCTATTATAACATTATCTAAGTCATCATTAAGAGTAATCTGAGTATGTGTCCGGATTACATTATTTCATAATTTGAAAATAATGTATGAGTTTAATATGGATGTATTAGTTATATATCCTGAGTTTGTTTTTAAATAAATTATATCTTTACCACGTTATAGACCGGACATAATGTTGACCAGCAATGTATAATGCACATAGAAAATTTTTACAGCTGAATTCGTGAGGAATTTGGCTTTATTGACAAAAACGTTGGATGATTTCGACCCTGTATCACATTCCACAAATATTCAAAGTATGCTCAAACCAATCAATCATTTACTAAAGTTCGATCAAATCTCTAAACTGTTTGATGAAATCTTTGAAAAGTTTAAAGGATCATTTTTTAAGGTTACTTGTTCAAAGGATTCATAGTAAAGGATTCAATGCATTGAATGAAGCTTTAAACCTAATAAACCAAGTAAGTGCAAACCAAGAATAAACATATTTGAAGGATTCAATGCATTGTAAGGAAACCTAAAATCTAACAAACCACCAAATAAATGCATGTATCATATAAAACGACAAGGTAAGGAAGAAATTCTAAAACGACAAGGTAAGGAAGAAATTCAAATAAAATGACAAAAAATAAGCACTATACATACATTATGCACAGGTGGGAACCATAAATTATGATAGTTCTAATCTTCCTTATTTTGGCACGTCATGGTTTAATCAAAGCTAAATAAGGCTGATTGTTATGGAAACCTCCACCTCCCCATAAAAGCAATAATTCTTAAGCTTCCTTTGAAGGAGTGGGAGCAAATCGCTGTGACCAAACTTCTCTCACTGTGACCGCAATACTCCGACTGGATTCACAAGAAAAGGTCCAGCTGAATGACAAAGCGAATGACAAGGGAGAGTTAATGAGAGATAATCAGACTTCCATTAATGCTTGAAAGCTTATATCAGCAGACCAAGGTTACTACCATTCAAATTGGATGCTGTTGGTTTGATTGTGGACAGTCAAATTATTCACTTTATTCATTTTATACCACAGTGCCCCATACTCTAGTTACCTTATAAGCAAATACTTCTCTCTAGGATATACTAACTTCTTGCAATTTATGAGAATGAGGCCAAAACCTTACCTTAGAAATCCTGATAGGGCAGAATTTAGGCTTTCCTCTCTGCTCGTACTTTTGCAGTTTATGAGAATGAGGCCAAAACCTTACCTTAGAAATCCTAATAGGGCTGAATTTAGGCTTTCCTCTCTTGAGCAAAGACGCCCCTTTCTTCAGCGTAGTTATGGCCTGAAATCATTGATAGAGCAGAAAAACAACTAATCTCATCATAAAACTACTTTGAATCACAATAAAGAGCTCATTATCTAATCCTATTTGCTCTACATCCAAAACTATGACATTAAGGATAATCTAATTTAAAAGAAAAATACATTATTATCCATATCCATTCAAACTGTGTGGATTTAATAGTAAGAATTGTAACAATGCTTATAGATTTTTTAAGCTACAACTGACCTGCTCAATGTCTAGTTCCAGAGGTCAGTTTCTTGGAAAGTCGGTCATTCTCTTATCCTTCGCTTAGGTCTGGCCCTAATTTCAGCTAGCCTTGGCGATGGTGAGAGCTTAGGCAGTGCCCGAAACCGAGCATTCTCACCTTCCTAGCTTCTAACTCCTTCAACCAATTTTCAAATCTAATTGATCTTATGATGGCAACATCTCTGCTATAAAATAATTCAATCATTTAATTGTAATAAATGGGATTGATCAAACTCTCAAAGAAAGGCATTTATCGTAAAACATATTGAATCATCCAATTAATTTCACTATCTCTATTTTGAGAAAAAAAATTATTACTATTATGTGCATGATGGAATGAGAAGAAAGGTAGGCACATAACCTCGCATTTAGTAACTCTACTAAAATTTTGTAGAAAAACAAACTTACAGCTACCAAATTCATACAAAGTACTAAAATCAAAGATCCAATGCTATAAAAAAACACAGTTGCTTATATCCTCCATTGTTGGTATATGCCACACCCCCTAATACGTTTTCTATGTTTTCTTTTCACTAAAATGTCCTATCGCCCAGTTTTTATTGTACACCTCTCTTGTTCAATAACATATCAATAATTAACTGAATAATTAAAAAGATACCTCTGGAGCGCCTACAGACAACAATGGTCTGAAAACATGGATCTATAGACAGCAACGCCACAAAACTGTTGGAAAATGTAATTACTCGCAGATCCGTACCTGACTCTCAGCCAACTCTGTTAGGATTTGTACCAGTCAAGATCTTGTCGGTCAGTCTGACAAGAGGGAAGAGTCCACAATTTGGCAATGTAAACCAGTCGAATTTATTTCTGAAGCTAATTTGTTAGGTAGATAGTTATTATAGTCTTTAATGGTGAGTGAGTCGACCCGTGTAGAAGCAATTTTCAGGTTGCCTATAAATAGAAGAAGAAATTTGTAAATCAGTTTACAGACACAATAGAGAGACAGAGGAACTCAGGGTGAGAAAGAGAAGTTGAAGCTCAAGCTTCTATGTATGTGATTTAGTCGAAGATCCGAAGTTCTGTAAAGGGATCAGTCGGTGAATTGACAAGTCTGAACCGACAAGTCTAGACCGACAAGTCTGAGCCGACAAGTATGGAACGACAAGTTTGTAATACTTTGTTATTTCCGCATAGTTAAATATATGAAATAGTTTATGGTTGAATGCATGATTATTTGGCCGCACATATTTCCAGATTTACTTGTGTAAATGTCTTTTACAATTACTGTTCTGAGTGAAAGATCAAAGAACCCATAAATTTCTCACCGCGTGAAAGTTCCAAGGCTTTATGGCACATTGGTCGACTCAAGTCTTCCTACATATTTGGGCATATGTTCTTATAAGTTCTTTGGATTTTTCAATGTGTCTATTTTTACTCACAGGTGAAAAGCATTTGTAATTTCTTAAGTCTCTTAGACGAAGAAAAATACTCTGTAGATTTCGACCAAAGTGAGTGGACTTGAGAGGTTGAAGAGGTCAGCCGACTTGAGAGGTCGAAGAGGTCAACCAACTTGAGAAGTCAAAGAGGTCAGCTGACTTGAGTGGTAGAAGAGTGAAGTGACAAGTGGTCGAGGTAAAATCAGTCGTTAGAAACGAAAAGTATTTTGAATTAAATTAGTCAGGTCTAAAGGCCGACCAAAGTTGATAGACTTGTCTAGTCGGGAGATAGACAAGTTTCACCCGACAAGTGAAAAAGAAAAAGAGGTCGACATGAAAAAGTGAAAATTAAACTTTGAAATTAACTGAGCGGTAAAATCAAGTTTAGTTGGATTAGTTTTGGCTAACTTGTATCAGAGCAAGGTTTATATCAGCCCAAGATTTAGGAAAGAAATCTTGTCTTAAAAGGTGGAAATTAATTTTCTAAGGAAAGTTAATTAAAAATTAAAAATGGCTTCCACTTCTGGTTCATTGCAAACTCCAATTTTTACATGAAAATATTATGAATATTGGTCTTTAACAATGAAGGCTTTATTCAGAGGTCAAGATGTCTAGGAGATAGTCCAACATGGTTATGGAGAACCAACAGACCTGACAGCATATAACAATCTCACATAGGCTGAGAAAGATGTCTTGAGAGAACAGAGGAAGAAAGATGGAAAAGCTCTGTTCTACATACATCAAGCTATGCATGATAGCTTACTCCCAAGAATAGCAGCAAAAACTAATGCTAAGTAGGCATGGGATACATTGGAGACTGCCTATCAAGGTTTGGATAAGGTAAAGACATCCAAACTGTATATTCTGAGAAGATATTTTGAATCTCTGTCCATGAAAGATTCAGAGAATGTAGACACATTCTACACCAAAGTTGTTGGGTTGATAAACCAACTGAAATCTCATGGAGAAGCCATAGAATATAGAAGGGTTGTTGAAAAAATTCTCAGAAGTATTCCCCCAAGATTTGAAAACTTGGTTGTGACCTTAGAAGAACACACAAACATGACGACATTTACCATTGATGAGTTGCAAGCTTCACTCGTCAATCATGAACATAGACTCAGCAGAACACAAACATCATTGGAAGGTGCATTTGCAGCACAGTCATCCATAAGTCGTGGTAGAGGTAGGGGAAGAAACAACTTCAGAGGCAGAGGAAGAAGTTCTTCAAGAGGAGGACAAGGTAGAAGTCTTGCAAATGTCGGTGGTAGAGGAGATAATCAGAACCCAAGTCAGCCAAGTGGCTAGAGGTTTAATAAATAAAAAATCCAATGTCATTACTGTAAGAAATTTGGTCATTATGCATATGAATGCAGAAACAAGCAATATGACCAAGGAAGGCAAAGCCCAAGTCAATCGACCAGCACTAGCACTTTGAAAAGTGCAATGTTAATGGCATCGACATCTCCACTCAAATGCAATGCTGTTCAAGAAAGTCCACATGACATACGATACTTAGATTCAGGCTGCAGCAACCACATGACTGGTAATTTAAATTTGTTTTCCAGTCTAGATAATTCAATTAAAACTGATGTTACACTTGGAAACAATGTCCAAGTTACTGTCTTAGGAAAAGGAACTGTTGATATTCTAACCAAACAGGGGGAGAGTAAATACATCCCTGATGTCTATCATGTCGAAGGTCTAAAACATAATTTGTTAAGCATAGGACAACTAATACAAAAAGGCTACAAAGTCTACATGGAAGATGATCATTGTGTGATCAAAGACAAGCATCCAAGCGACCAACTGATAGAAAAAGTGCTAATGACAAGCAACCGCTTGTTTCCATTAAGAATAGTTCCTGACATGAAAGGGAAAACAAACACAGGAGCTGCATTCAAGGCACAAAGTGAAGAAACAGTTGAGCTCCTCGACAAGAGAAAATTGCAGTGCTAATTTGCAAGCTGCATTTCAGACAGAATTTCAGGATGAATCCTGGTTGTGGCATTTTAGATTTGGACATCTGAATTTTGGTGGGTTGAAGCTACTACACACAAAGAATATGGTGAAGGGATTACCATTGATCAACAAACCAGAGAGGGTTTGTGAAGGCTGCATTTTTGGCAAGCAGCACAGAGATACTTTTCCAGTCGGAAAGTCCTATAAAGCATGCACACCACTTGAAATTGTGCACTCTGATATTTGTGGTCCAATGCAGAAATCATCCATTGGTGGCTGCAAGTATTTTCTAAATTTTATTGATGACTACTCAAGAAAAACATGGGTATATTTTCTAAAACATAAATCTAATGCATTTAGTTATTTTCAACAGTTCAAGGCACTCGTGGAGAACCAGAGTGGACATCGCATCAAGATCTTAAGGACCGACAGAGAAGGTGAATATGTTTCAAATGAATTTATGAATTTTTGCAAGACCCATGGCATATAGAAACAATTCACTGTACGATATACACCTTAGCATAACGGTATTGCCAAAAGAAAGAACAGAACCATCATGGAGATGGCATGCAGCATGTTGGCAGCCAAGCATTTGCCAAATGAATATTGGGGTGAATTTTTTTCAACTGCCATATACATTATCATACCGGTGTCCAACAAAGAGTGTGAAGAACAAAGTTCCCCAAGAAGCATGGATAGGTATGAGTCATAGTGTTTCACATTTAAAAGTTTTTGGTTGTGTTGCATATGCTCATGTTCCAGATGAGCTGAGAAGGAAGCTAAACAAGAAGGGACAGAAATGTATTTTTGTCGGCTATTCTGAAGACACAAAATCATATAAGTTGTATGACCCTATCGCAAGGAAAGTGATAATCAGTCGAGATGTTCAATTTGTTGAGAATGAATCATGGGATGGAACTGTTGACATAAATGTCAACATTGTGTCAAATGTCAGCAATGATGATTTGGAAGAGGAAGTGGTTCAAATACCACATCTAATTCAATCGGTCACAACACCATCGACTCCCATGACACCAAGACATGGTTCAGCATAAGGACCATTGACACAATTAACAACTCAAGCTACACCGACAAGCACACCAAGAGGACAGCAGACTCCATCAAGCATTTCGTCAAGGTCGACATCGACAGATTCAGTGAAGACAAGAAGTCTACGAGAGAGATATGAAGCTAGTACACCAAATTCATTCTCTCTCTTTGCATTATTTTCTCCTATATATGATCCACTAACATTTGAAGAAGATGTTGAAGAAGAAGCATGGGCACAAGCCATGGATGAAGAAATAGAATATATTGAGAAAAACCAGACATGGGAACTGGTTGATGTACCAAAAGACAAAGATGTAATCAGTGTCAAATGGATTTACAAGACAAAGCAAGATGCTGATGGGAATGTGCAAAATCACAAGGCAAGAATGGTAGCAAGAGGATTCACTCAGCAACCTGGCATCAACTTCAATGAAACGCTTGCACTTGTTGCATGCATGGATACAATCAGAATAGTTTTGGCCATTGCTGCACAAAACAATTGGCATGTTCATCAAATGGATGTCAAGTTGGCATTCTTAAATGGCTATCTAGAAGAGGAAGTATATGTGGAATAGCCACAAGGGTATGAATTTCTAGGTCAAGAGCATAAAGTGTACAGGCTGAAAAAGGCACTCTATGGTTTGAAGCAAGCTCCTAGAGCTTGGTACAGTCGGATTGATTCCTATCTCATTGAAAATGGATTTAACAAAAGTGAAAGTGAACCGACATTGTACACCAAAGTGGATGAGCAAGGTAAGATGTTAATTGTCTACCTGTATGTAGATGATTTAATATTTACTGGTGATTTTGGCATAGCATATTTTAAAGCAGTCATGGAAAGTGAATTTGAAATGATTGATCTGGGGCTTATGAAGTTTTTTCTAGGAATTGAAGTTCAGTAGTCTGAAAGTGGTATTTTTATATCACAGACAAAGTATGAAAGTGAAGTTTTAAAAATATTTAACATGTCTAATTGCAATATAGCCCCAACACCAGTAATAACAGGTTTAAAATTGAGCAAAGATGATGAAGGATCCATTGTAGATCCTATGCTGTTCAAAAGGCTTGTTGGCAGCCTTATGTATTTGACAACAACAAGACCAGACATTATGTATGGTGTAAGTATGATCTCAAGGTTCATGGAGCCACCAAAAGACTCACATTGGCAAGCAGGTAAAATAATTATGAGGTATGTAAGTGGCACAAAAGACCTTGGTATTATGTATTCAACCTCATAAAATTTTAAACTCATTGGCTATACTGACAGTGACAATGGAGGCAGCATAGATGATATGAAAAGCACATATGGGTCCACATTTCATTTTGGTACAGGTGTTGTTTCATGGGCTTCAAAGAAACAATCCATTGTAACTTTGTCTTCAGCTAAAGCAGAGTATGTTGCAGTGACAAGTGCTCATGTCAAGCTGTCTGGACAAGGAGAGTCTTAAAACACTTGTCATAGAACCATCAAGAACCGACAACAATCTTCTGCAACAACAATTCAGCCATATCATTATCAAAGAATCATGTGTTTCACAAGAGAACCAAGCACATTGACACAAGGTTTCATTTTATAAGAGAGTTGGTGAACAACAAGGAAATTTGTTTGGAATTTTGCAAGTATGAAGACCAACTTGCAGAACTCTTTACGAAACCATTGGAAAAGGACACATTCTAGTATCTGCGTAGTTATCTTAGAATGACAAGTTCTCCACAGTGAAATCTGTCATAAACAGAGCATGTCTAAGCTCTGAAATATTTTGTAAATTTTGTTTTAAAAATCCCCATCTACTTATAATGAAGGGAGGGTGTTGGAAAATGTAATTACTCGCAGACACATACCTGACTCTTAGTTGACTCTATCAGGGTTTGTACTAGTCAAGATCTTGTCAGTCAGTCTAACAAGAGGGAAGAGTCCACGATTCGGCAATGTAAACCAGTCGAATTTATTTCTGAAGATAAGTTGTTAGGTAGATAATTATTATAGTCTTTAATGGTGAGTCAGTCGACCCATGTAGAAGCAATTTTCAGGTTGCCTATAAATAGAAGAAGAAATTTGTAAATCAATTTACAGACACAATAGAGAGACAGAGGAACTCAGGGTGAGAAAGAGAAGTTGAAGATCAAGGTTCTGTGTATGTGATTTATTCAAAGAGCCGAAGCTCTGTAAAAGGACTAGTCAGTGAACCAACAAGTCTGAATCGACAAGTCTAGACTGACAAGTCTGAGCTAACAAGTCTGGACCGACAAGTTTGTAATACTTTGTTAATTCCGCATAGTTAAATATATGAAATAGGTTATGGTTGAATGCATGATTATTTGGCCGCACATATTTCTATATTTGCTTGGGTAAATGTCTTTTACAATTAGTGTTAAGTGAAAGATCGAAGAACCCATAAATTTCTCACCGCGTGAAAGTTCCAAGGTTTTACGGCACATTGGTCAACTCAAGTCTTTCTACATATTTGGGCATATGTTTTTATAAGTTCTTTGGATTTGTTAATGTGTCTATTTTTACTCATAGGTGAAAAGAATTTGTAATTTCTTAAGTCTCTTAGACTAAGAAAAATAGTCTGTAGATTTCGACCAAAGTGAGCCGACTTGAGAGGTCGAAGACGTCAGTCAACTTGAGAGGTCGAAGAGGTCAACCGACTTGAGAAGTTGAAGAGGTAATCCAACTTGAGTGGTCGAAGAGTGAAGTGACAAGTGGTCGAGGTAAAATCAGTCGGTAGAACCAACAAGTAAGTTGAAGTAAATTACTCGGGTCTAAAGTCCGACCAAAGTTGACAGACTTGTCTAGTCGGGAGATGGACAAGTTTCACCCAATAAGTGAAAAAGAAAAAGAGGTCGACGTGAAAAAGTGAAAATTAAATTTTAATATTAATTGAGTGGTAAACTCAAGTTTAGTTGGCTTGGTTTTGGCTAACAATCATTCCTAGAAAACTCATCTCACGGCTGGCAGAGCTACAAATTTTAGAATTAATATAGGCAGAGCTGCAAATTTCAAAATTAATATAGCATAGCATACATGTGAGCATAAAGAAATTTCATTTCTAATTCCTTTATAATTTAAACCCCATTTCACCACCTCATTGAGTAGTGACTTGAGGCAAATTTCCCATGGAGGCAGGTGTCATTAAGCAGTGCTACCACTCAAATTTCACATGGAGGTGTCATTTAGCAGTGCTACCAGGTAAATTTCCCATGGAGGCCAGCAATGAATAATCTTTGCGTATTGCTTTCCAACAATGAATAATTTTGGGAAGAATTGGTGTGATTGTATTACCATGGCACTGGTTTCATGGTCATATAAGTTTAAAGATTTATTATCCAATATTGGGAAGAATTGGTGTGATTGTATTACCATGGCACAAGTTTCATGGTCATATAGGTCTAAAATTATTTTCCAATACATGTCAATGGGAATGCTTAGGTCATCTCGCCGCCGGGTCTTGGGACACAAAGTTCTAAGCAAACATCACCTGCAAAAGACCAATAGAAACTAAGTTAAATCAATATTTAAATAATTCAAAAAATAAAATTAATCCAAACTATAATAAAAAACATTTGAAAAATAAAAAAATTAAATATGCCTATGAAATTAATCTACCGGAGCGATTCATATATATTCAGGAACATAATAAGTTACTAATCAATTAATACTTCACATCATCTTTTAAAATTAATCACATCTCTACTTTGATTTTAGGTTGTACATATTATCGTTCGCCAAAGGTATCCTTTATTAAAAAGTGTTTGCCAACTTTTATGAGATATGGACATGCATGCATAATCAATAGTTACAATTTAGTGACACTGAATTTGGTTTTCATTCTATCCGTCATATTATATATATATTTTTGATGTTTTGGATTTTAATATTAATTGTGAAACGTTTTGTTTAAAATTTTAATTTTTAATTATAATACAAAACGATGTAAATAATTTTTTTGTTTTATAAAAAAAATACATAATAAAATAAGATTTGATTTATAAAGATTAAATATAATTCTTTATGTCCTTTTTTTGGTGTGTATATTCTATTTGAGTATTGTTTATTCTAGAAGACTATTTCATTTTAAATGTTGAACACAGATTTCATGTCTCTCAATGCCCCTATTTAGTACTTGGCTTCATTAAAATTTTGAAACTCTAACTGAAATTGAACCATAAGAGAAATAAAAGAGATGATTATTTCAAATTCAATGGAAGTTCTAGAGAATTAATCAATACTCTTTGAATCTAAATCTATATAATTATTGAAATTATGGGACAAAAGTGCTACACATATATTATTGATGTTATTTAAAATGATTAAAAAAGACACAGACATACTCTATAACAATTCTTCAAAATCATAGATTTCAAGTAAGTCTCTGAATATAAACAAATCAATAAATATAATGTCAAAATCATAGATTTCAAGTAAATCCTGAATCTAAACAACTCAATAAATATAATGTAAAAAATATAGTGCACTTCCTCATCAGTAAGTATAATGTAAAAAATATAATGCATTACATATAAAATTGTAAATAACTCTCAAACTCTATTCCCAAGACCCTCTATCTCCCACGAGTCTCATCTTCCAACTCTCCAAGATGTTAATGTAATCAATGAGCATTAAGGTCTGAAATTTGTTGAGTTTAGATACTTATTGCAATAATGAAAAAAACAAAAAATAATGGAAAAATCATTGAGTTATATGAGTTTTTATGTTTTTGTGAAAACATCAATGCAACTTGCAAATAGAAATGCAACAAAATAATTATAATATAATAGATATTTCTAGTTTTTAGTGATTGTATGGTTTGTAAATTGAAATTAAGAAAGTATTGTTTTATATAAGAAAAATATATTAATTATACTAGTAATATAACAAAATTGTAATAATATAACGACGGTTTAGAAATTTTAAACCGTATTTGACGGTCAAAATGCCCCATGAGGGGCATTTTTTCCATCAAATTCCATCATTGGTCCTAAGGGATACAATTCACTACAATCAATGCCTTTTATTTCTGAATGTGGAGCTAGATGAGAAGTAGAGTCTGATCTCGATTCATGTGTTGTGTAGGGAAAATGTGTAGTTAAGGAGGCAGAGGAAAATTCAAATAGAAACTGATAAAATGAAGTTGACTTTTATATTAAATTAAATTCGAGGTTGTGTGATTATCCTCTCGCGCTCTGGCACATCCCCTTTTGCTACAGGAAGTACCATGAGCATGGTCAAATTTATCACGAATGTCCCCTTAACAAAGTAACTCACCCCAACCCTAATCTATAAAAGGTGAGCTTCGATGTATTCATGATGATCCTAGATGAGAAAAAGGAAAATAAAAAAATCGTGCCTCCCCATCAAGCCTAGGTCATTCTTAGTTGTAATAAATTTGATGCTCTCAATGAAGAAATATTTGCTCAAGAAGGATCTAACCTATTGCCACAAGTTGATCCCAACCCTACCAAGAAAACCCCTCCCCCCTTCCCAAGAGAAGGTTAAGCAACATAAAATAGAGTTGAATGAGGGAAACCCCATGGAAGAGGAAAATCAAATGAGCTTTAAATAAAAAAAGACGATATAAATTTGGAAGATCTCGATCTACAAGGTATACTGGAAGCCTACAATCAAGGAGATCACCAGGCCATCTCAACAATGCAACTTCAAATCCTTCAACAAGCTCTTCATGATTTCAATTCTCATTCAATTGCTTAAGATACTTCTAAGGGTTCTCATCAAGGATGCTTAGGGATCCAAGCTTTCTCTACGAAGCCAAATTTTGTTGGATCTAAACAAGACACCAAACGAGGCCAGAAAACAAATCAACAAAATCTCAAAGAGCTAGGGAAACGCCTCATTTCTTCTGGTAAGTATAACTTGAGTTTGAACAAGATCTTTTCCATCCCTCTAGAATAATTTTATGTATGAACATTCTCTCTTGGAATATCATAGGACCGAATGGGAAGAGTAAGTAGTGCACTCTTCGATCAAAGATACCATGAGATATACTAGGAATCCCTGACTTTTATCATGTTACAGGAAACCAAATTCTTAACCACCTTCATTAGCTCTGCCACCCAATTATGTTGGAAAGTATGTAGATCCATGGCCTTGGATGGTATAGGTTTAGTAGGAGGTATAACTATTCTATGGAACCCAAACCTCATTTAGATTCCATATTTTTTTCAACCCCTCAATCTCTCTTTGCTTGTTTTATATTCATTGGCTCAAATTTACATGGTTTCATCACCAATGTCTATGGTCCTTCAACCACTGAAGATAAACCCAAATTCCTAGACTCCCTAGTATCATTGCATGATCTCTCCCAAAATATTCATTATATTCTTTAAGGGGTGTACTTCAACATGACTACTTCAATGCTGGAAAAGAGAGGGGGTTTAATTTAGCTAGATAACACTAGCATGTATTTTCACTCACTCATCTCAGAATTGCTCCTGGCGATATAAAACCCAAAAATAGATTGCGTACTTGGAACAATAGATGGTGGGGCTCACATCAAGTCGCCTCGTTGATCAACAAATTTATGCTTTTAGGACAATCGATCGGGAAATGGCTTACCTTTAATCCCTTTATTCTTGTTGGAGTTGGTTCTAATAAATGGTAAATCACCTAAAAGTGCATCTGGTCAACCGTCCTAGGAATAGGACTTTTAGATTTGAATTTTTTTTGTTGGAACATTCTCACAATGGTGGCAAGAGCCCCCCCAAACCATGGTTCCAAAATGTTTCAACTTCAAAAGCACCTCAAGTATGTCAAAGTCAAGTTGAAAACTTAGAACAAAGAATTTTTTGGCAACATTTTGAAGCCCAAATAAACCTAAAATCCTAATTGAATAATATTCAAAGATTGCAATTGAGAACAGGATATATGGAAGATCTTATAAGGGAGGAAATCCAACTTCAAGTTGACCTTAATCAATTATTGAAGAAAGAGGAAATTATTTGGAAGCAAAAATATAGATTCAAGTGGCTTAAGGAGGGAGAAAAATTAGAAAATTATTCCATGTTTCTATGATTCAACACTTCCAACAAAATGTAGTTCCCCCTTTTGTCAATGAGAAAATCTAGAAACTCACTTGCGATGAGGATATCGAGAAGGATTTGGCCTCCTTTTACTAACCACTTCTTTATACTCCACTTATAAATCACAAAGATGAGATGATAAGATTGTTTCCAACATCCCTTCCCTTATCATAGATGACCAGAATGATTTTTTTCTCCATTGCGTCTCCATGGAGGAAGTGGAAATTGTCGAGATGGAAATTCTTGCTAGGAAACCTCTTAGACTTAACAATTTCCCTACTGTTTTTTTTCATCATTATTGGAAGGTAATAAAACAAGACATTTGGGAGCCAGTTTCAGAGTCTAAATCATGCTTAAATGTGCTACTATCATTCAACCCTACATTTCTAATGCTCATTCCCAAAGAAGAAAATTCCTTAACCCCACGTAAATTCCACCTGATTTCTCTTGGCACTGATATTTTTAAAATAATCACCAAGGTCATTACCAATAAACCCAAACCGATTCTGCTCCATCTGATCTATGTGGAACAATCCGGTTATGTGGAGGGGCATCAAATTCTCGATGGAATCATTCTTTCTCATGAAACCATCCACACCCTACAAATCTCCAAAAAAGCAGGATTGGTAATCAAACTGGATCCCCCCAACATGTTTGATAAAACCTCCTAGCACTTCATCTATCACTCATTGTTAGCCTTAGGATTCTCATCTCTATAGATTAATCAGGTCATGGACCTGGTCTCCTTTTCTTTTTTCTCAATCATGGTTAGTGTTTCCCCCTTGGATTCTCACCCCCCCTTCTCAAGGAATTCGTCAAAGAGACCCCCTCTCCCCATTCCTCTTCATCTCCATGGTTTAAGGCCTTGGTCGAGTCTTGAAGGTTGTTATTCAAAAGAAGCAACTTGATGGTCTTCACCCAACCAAAAATGACCTTGCCTCTTCTCATATTTAATTTTTGGATGAAACTATGTTAATAGCAACCCCCTCACTCAAAGAAGCTAGATCCCTTCAATCCATCCTCTAATTTTTCCTTGATACTTTAGCCATGTCCCTCAACATTGAAAAATTTAAGACATTTTTCTTCAACACGTCATTAGCCCTTCAAATTCAAATTTCCCATCTGTTACACTTATGGCGCAACTCCCTGCCTTCAAAATAAGTGTTAAGAAGTATGTATACTTATCTCCTTTATGTTATGGCTACTCCCAAGAACATCCTCAAATCCCTCTAGAACCTACAACACTCCTTCATTTAGTAGGAATCTCAGGCCAAGAAAATGGGACCTAGTTGCATGGACCAAGGTCTATCTTCCCAAATCACATGGTGGTTTAGGGGTTTGAGACCCTGAAGTTGAGAGAAAAGCGTTAAGTGCTAAAACTTGGTGGAAATGGATCCAAATCACTTCCTCTCTCTTGGGGAATGTTTGGAAGAGGAAATATGCCCTTGCACTTGAAAAGAATGATCTCATATGTATGCATGATCTCAATCCAGGATCCCTCGTTTGGAATGATAGCAAAAAAAAATCTCATCCAACAACATTCTTTCTAGGAAATTATGAATGTGCATTCTACACATTTTTTGGGAGGATGCTTGGCAACAAAGTCGGAAACTATGCAATTATCCTTAAAGCAATCATCTCCTAGAGTCTCTTCATGTTAAGATTTTAAAATTTGTTATGCTAAACAAAAGGATCATTGAAAGAGTAAAAAGCACAACAAAACAAAAGAGAACACAAATAATTATCCTATGAAACCCTCGTGGGGGAAAAAAACCCATCAAAACTTCCTCGATATAGACTTCAACCAAGTATAGTGTAAGACTCAAAAATAAGACTAGACTGCTTCCTCCTCCTTAGATGGACTTCTCTGTCTCTCTCTAGTGAACTTGCTTGAGTTATGATTCTGTCCAAATGAGGGTGGTGCCTCCCTTATTTATACTAATTAGTGAATAGGCCTAATAAACCAATAGTGCTGAATTCTCCTCCCAATCAGGGCCGATTTTCCTTAAGAGACTCAAATTTACATTTAAATAATACTTGTGTAGGTACTACTGAACCGACTTAGAATGAAGGTTTTACATCAAGACTTTATATGACCAATTACATCAATGAAATCTCTAATGGAAGGATCAACATCTTCAAATGGAGGAATAATAATAATAATAATACAAAATATAATATCTTCCATAATTTGTTTTCTTTAACACTCCCTCTTAACAAGGAAGGTATTCTATAACAACAGTAACAATGAAAGATCTATACAATTGACTGGTAAGTGTATATGTCATAGGAATTTTTCACAACTATATCATCATCATCTCAACACATCATCAAGATCATCATCATCTCAACACATCATCATGGGAATCATCATCTTGGCACATCATCATGATCTCAACACATCATCATGATCGACAAATCATCACGAGCATCATCATATCAACACAATATCACCAGCATCATCATCTCAGCACATGATCTCAACACATCATCATCTCGACACAATATCACAAGCATCATCATCTCAACACATGATCTTTACACATCATCATGAGCATCATCATCTTAGTACATGATCTCGACACATAATCATGAGCATCATCATCATGATACATCACTTGCAATATCACACATGTAAACACAACACAACACCTGAAAATTAATGCGGAGTCACCCACAACCTAAAGGATGTTGGAATCTCATCATCCACAAATGAATACATGACCACATCATTTGCAAATGAATGCAAGACCAGAATATCCGCAACTGAATGTAGGACCATAACGTTTGCAACTAAATGCAGGATCGCAATCTCTGCAACTGAATGTAGGAGAAAAATGTTTGCAACTAATTGCAGGACCACAACATCTGCAACTAATTGTAGGACCACAATGTCTGCAACTAAATGCAAGACTACAACGTCTTCAACTGAATGCCACACCACAACGTACACACCTAAATACAAGACCACAATGTATGCAACTAAATGCAAGACCACAACATCTACAAATGAATCCAATATCACAATGTACACAACTGAATGCAGCATCACCCACAAATAAATATCGAAACACAATGCTTGCAAATGAATGCTAGACCACTACGTCTGCAAATGAATGCAAGACCATCTGCAAATGAATGTTGGACCATAACGTCTGCAAATGAATGCCAGACCAAAACGTCTACAAATGAATGTTGGACCACAATGTCTGCAAATGAATGTCAGACCACAACATCTGTAAATGAATGTCAGACTGTCAAATAATGAATCTCGGACCACAACAACATTTATAGGCACTTTGGCCTTCTCTACACTGCCATCACATCATCAATAATAAACTTATAATCTCTCATGTTTTCCAAGGAGGTCCTTATGGAATACATCAAGCCTGTCTAAAAAATATTCAAACTTCACACAAGACAGAGGATTAGTCAACACATCTGTGACTTGTTCCTCTATAGGAACATACTGGAGCTTCACATCTCCTCTCTGCACCATATACCAGATGTAATGATACTTTATCTCTATATCATTTGGCTTATTATGAATCACTGGGTTCTCTGTCATCTTGATGTAACCTGATTATCACAATAAATATCATTTGCATCGATCTCGACATCAAACAATAATTCCAATAACTTGTGAATCCATACTACTTCATGACAGGATAAACATGTTGCAATGTATTTAGCCTCGTTGTTTTGAGCACGACACTAGTTTACTTTCTACTAAGCCATGATATCACACATGATCCCAAACTGAAACAACATCTTGAAGTGCTCTTTCTATCTTCAATACTTCCTTCCCAATCTAAATTAGTATAGCCATGCACTTTGAACTCATTGTCAGTTGCATATTTGAAGCCAAAATCCAATGTACCCTTTAGGTATCTCATCACATGTTTTTCTGCAACTAAGTGAACATGTTGGGGCTCCACCATATACTGACTCAAGGTGTTTACAAGAAAACATATATCTTGGCATGTATTTTTCAAATACATCAGTGATCCAATAATCTGTCTATATAGTGTGACATCTACTTTTTATGAGGATTCATCATTCAATAGCTTCACGTTTTTCACCATCATAGTGTTCATTTCCTTTCACTCCAACATCCCAAATCTATTTAGAATCTCAACTGCATACTTTTCTTGGTTTAGGAAAATCTCATTTGGGAACTAATATACTTCAATCCCTAGGAAGTAATGCATCATGCCAAGGTCTTTCATCTCAAATTATGTTGCAATCTTCTTCTTACATTTGTTGATGAGCTTCTCTTATACAATAGAAAATAGATCATCCATGTATAACAATAATATTATGATCCCATCATCTACAACCTTATAATAAAGGTTAGAATCTTCTTCACTTTTGGTAAATCCCAAGCTCATCAGGAAGCCATCAATCCTTCCATACCATGCTCTGGGTGCTTACTTCAACCCATATAGTGCTTTCTTCAATCTACATACATGTGTCTTCTTGTCATGTGTCTCAAAAACTGGTGGTTGTTTAATGCACACTTCTTTTTCTATGACACCATTCAGAAAATTTGTTTTTACATCCATTTGGTGTAGCTTCCATTCCATCTTTCCTGCCAAGACCATAATAGTTCTAATTGAGGTTTATCTTCCTATAGATGCAAAAGTCTCTTCATAATCAATCCCTTCCTTCTGAGAGAATCCTCATGCGAAAAATATAGATTTGATCTTTTTAATACTACCATATGCTGAATTCTTAGTCTTGAAAATCCATTTTTAGGAGACCACTGATTTATACTTCGATCTTGGCACCACATCCAAAACATCATTCTTTATGATAGAATGGTATTCTTTGATCATGGCATGTTAGTTTTTACAAGATTATAGCAGTATAAATTAGTTGCAAATAAATAATAGGATCTCTAGAAGAAAGACAAAGTACATAAACAAAGAACACAAGAGTTTATCCTGGGAAACCTAATTGTGAAAAACCAAGCAACCTTTGTATAGAGATGAGAGCTTCATAGAACATAGTAGCATACATACATACATACATACATACATACATACATACATATATATACATATATATATATATATATATATATATATATATATATAGAGAGAGAGAGAGAGAGAGAGAGAGAATAATCTCTCCAATATAAAACCTTAGAAAACACTCCTTGTTGGTGTTGCAAAATTATCTAGGAGAGAGCGAACTTGCTTGTGTTGGATGAGTGACTAAATGAGGCACAAATGCGTTCTATTTATACACATTACAAAAACTAACTTTTACCCTAATATGGCCGACTTTTCTAATTGACCGGGCCGACCTACCTTGAGGAAATACAAAAAAAAATATTATTTTATTCTTTTCTTTACTTAATCTTCCTCAGGTTTTACATTAGTGATTACATTAGTATAATATCTCATAGGAGGTATAAGAAAATACAATACAAGTACAATAAGAATAAATTTTGAAGTTGCACAAATTCCAACACTCCCTCTCAACAAGGAAGGTATTCTTTAGATATGGTGATCATCAAGATCATCATATCACCATATACAACAATATAACCATATAAACCAATCAAAATATCATATACTACAAGTCCATCTCTAACCAAGAACCAAGACATGCTTCACACAACCATCTACTACCTGTTCATCTCAAGTGTTGATGGGATTTCTCCCACACCAAGCCGAAAACCAGAATGAGTAGTGGTCACTAGTGTACACAATCTTCTACTTCCTCCACATCTAAATATGTTGATGGAATTTCTCCCATACTAGGCTAAGAACCAGGGCGAGTAGAGGACATCAGTGTACATGACCATCTACTACTTGCTCGTATCTACTGTCGATGGGATTTCTCCCATACCAGGATGAGAATCAAAATGAGTAGAGGCCATCAGCGCAAACGACCATCTGTTACCTGCTCATCTCACAATGTCGATAGGATTTCTCCCATACCATGTTGATATTTAGAACGAGTAGAGGTACCGGTGTGAAATAAATTTAGATGTTTTTCTCAACTTTCCCTTTCCATAAGGGATGCATTTTATTCTACTCCGAGTCTTCTGTGAAAGTAATCAAACTTTATCCTAAGAAGAAGCTTGGTAATAATATTTACAATCTGGTTATCTATCAGAACATATTGTAACTCAAGCACACCTTTCTGCACCATATCATGAATGTAGTGATATCGAATCTCTATATGCTTCATCTTATCATGAAATACAAGATTCACTGACATCTGCATACAACTTTGATTATCATAATGAATCACAGTTGGTCCTAGAATCTGAATAAACAATCCTGTAAGGATTTTTTGAAACCATATTTCTTCTTGGGTTGTTGTACTGGCATCCATATACTCAGCTTCTGTAGTGCTTTGTGCTATTGATGTCTGCTTCCTTTTACCCCAGGAAATTATTGTAGAACCCAAACTAAAGCAACATTTGAAAGTACTCTTCCTATCTGCAGCACATCTAACCCAATCTGAATCAAAAAATCCTTGCAATGTCAAATTGCATCCTAAATCATATCTTAGTGCATCTGCCATAGTTCCACGTAAGTATCTGAGAACATGGTTTGCAGTAACCTAGTGAATCTTCCTTGGATCACTCATAAAATGGCTAAGAGTGTTCATGAAAAAACATATATCAGGTCTCATGTTTGTCATATACACTAGAGATCCAATCAAGTGGTAATACATGGTGGGATCAATCAAATCAAATTCCCTCAGCTTCTTCAAATTTGCATCCATCGGAGTAGCCATTGAATTGCATTCCAACATCCCAAATCTCTTCAAAATATCAATGGTGTATTTTCTTTGACTTAGGAAAATTTCCTTCTACCTCTACGATACTTCTAGTGCCAAGAATTAATGCATCAATCCAAGGTACTTCATTTCAAACTCAGAGACAAGCTTCTTCTTACACCATTCAATAAGTTTCTCATTACCTGTGAGAAACAAGTCATGCATATACAAAACCAAAATCAATGGTTTATTATCCACAATTTTGTAGTAAATATTGGGATATGCATCACTCTTGGTGAATCCCAAGTTTACTAGGTATCCGTCTATCCGTCCATACCAAGCACGAGGTGATTTCATGAGTCCATATAATGCTTTTTCAGTTTACATACGTGAGAATATTTTTCATGGATAACACCAATGAGGAAAGAGATATTTACATTCATCTGGTGCAACTTCCATCCCATAGCTGAAGAGATAGAAATCATGGTTCTAATGGAAGTATATCGAGCCACAGGAGCAAATGTTTCATCATAGTTAATTCCCCCTTTCTGATAGAATCCTCTGGAAACAAATCTAGCCTTTTGTTTTTTCACACTACCATCTAATCTGTGTTTAATATTAAAAATACATTTGGAATTCACTAATGACTTCCCCTCATGTCTCAGTACAACCTCCCATACATCATTCTTCATCATGGAATTGAATTCCTCTGTCATGGCATCCTTCAAAACTTGGTGTTTGGATACTTCTTCGTACATGGTAGGTTCTGAGTCAATGATGTGACTCATCAATGCTACATAACTTGAGAACCTCTAAGGTCTTTTTCTTTCTTGATAAGTTCCATGTGGAGCTTCATGCCCCTCTTCATCCTGCGATGTATGTTGTGCCCATATAGGCCTTTTTCGGCTTACTGTCGTATTTGTGGGA
Organism: Pseudotsuga menziesii; assembly: GCA_001517045.1. Classification (NCBI taxonomy): domain Eukaryota; kingdom Viridiplantae; phylum Streptophyta; class Pinopsida; order Pinales; family Pinaceae; genus Pseudotsuga; species Pseudotsuga menziesii. The sequence continues at coordinate 27,789 of LPNX010322636.1, forward strand.
GCATCAACTGGCTCAATGAGATCAATCAGTTCATGCTTTTCTTCAAACTCCCTCTTAACTATTGGAGGAGGAGATGATCTCACCTCTTTTTTATCATTAATCTCCATATCATATCCTCTTCCTTTTCGGATAGCCATCTCTTCCTCAAATATCACATCCCTACTGACTTTGATTTTCCTTGATCTTGGGATGTATATAATGTAAGATTCGAAGACTCACTGTATCCCATGAATGTTCCCTTCTTTCCTGAAGGTTCTATTTTTTTTCCTTTTACCCTTGGTCACATGAATGTAGAATGGGTAGCCAAATATATCAAGATGTCCCACTTCTGGCTTCACTCCTGTGAAATCTTCTTCCAAAGTCATGTTCTTCAATATTTTATATGGGAATATGTTTTGTACATAAATAGTTGTTCTAGATGCTTCTGGAAATAAGAACATTGGTAAACTTTGTTCATGTATCATGGCTTTGGTTTCCTCCACAATTGTTTTATTCTTTATTTCTACAACCCCATTTTGTTGAGGGTTGCAGGGAACTATGGGCTCCCTCTTTATTCCTTCTTCTTTGAAGAAATCATTGAACTTTGTAAAGATATATTATTCACATTGTCTGATCTTAGGATCTTAATCCTCCTTCTTCACATATTCTCGACTTGTGGTTTTAATTATTTGAAATTGATAAGTACTTCCTTAGATTCCCTTGTTTTGAGGAATTATATCCACGTCTTTTGTGAGTGGTCATCAATAAATGTTATATAGTAGTTGTAACCACCCAATAAAGTAACAATCATGGGTCTGCATAAGTCATAGTGAACTAGATCCAATATTCTCATGGATCTTCTTTCTCTTTTTGGAAAGGAACTCTTGGTATTCTTACCAAGTGCACATCCTCTACATATTCCATCATGGTCTATATGAAGCAGTGGTAGACTTGTCACCATGTTCCTTAATGTTGGGAGATATTGATAGTTTAGATGAGCTAGCCTTCTATGCCATAGCTTACCTATGGTTGTGGAATCATGGAACAAATCTTGAGCTGGTAGGGTGCTCAATCGATACAAGATATCCTCTCTTACGCCAATCACTTTTGTTATGTTCATGCTAGAATTCTTGTGCCAAGCAAGCACATTTCCATCGACAAATGTAACTCTATATCCCTTGTCCTCTAAGGCAGAAATGTAGACAAGATTTCTTTTCATACTAGCTACATAAAGCACATCATTCAGGTGTAGTAAGTCATTGGATTCTAACTAAAGAGAGGTATATCCAAATCCTTTCACAGTTTAGTTGGCATCATCTCCAAGTAAAACATGGAGATAAGATTATTTCTCAACAAATTCTGAAATGTTCTCTTTATAACCAGCCATATGTTTAGAAGAACCACTATCTATAAGCCATGTATCACTAGTGGTGGGAACATTACCTGATAATGCTCATATGAAGAAGAATTTTGTGCGATCTTCATATCTTTGTTTCTTGTGATGATGAACTTATTACACATCATTTGTTGAAGCTTCATGCTTCATTTTGTTTGTAGTAAAACACTTGTTTTCATAGTGACCATATTTCTTTCACTTATGGCATTGTATGTGATAAATCCTTCTTCTTTTCCCCCCAATCCAAAGAAGAACCTGGTATCCTATATTGGTGCTTATGGTTGTGAAAATTCCTTCCTTTTCCCTTTCCTTTATTGGCATGAGTGATGAAGGCTTGATTCTCCTCAACTTTAGGATCATGGAGTCTTTTCCTTGTTGCATTCCTTGTCTCTTCCTAAGTGCAATCTACCCATAACCTATCAAATTTGGGCAGCTTGGTTCGACAACTTATGGTTTGAATGAAAGATTCCCAATATGGTGGAAGACCATTTAGAGTGGTCATGGAAAGTTCCTTATCTTCAATGGGATTTCCATTGGTACTTAGCTTGTCTCGAAGTTCGGTGATCCTCATGAAGTATGAGGTTATTGATTCAAACTTGATCATCTACATGTTTGATAGTTAGTTCCTCAATGTGAGAGTAACATTGATACTACTATGTTCAAATAAATTCTTCAAAGTATTGAACTTCTTCTTATATGTCTTCTTTTTTGAGACTTGCGATACCAAGTGATCCTTAACTGAGTCCATTATAATCCTTCTTACTTTAGCATCACTCTTCCTCCACTAAGACTTGTCTTCTTCAACTTCTAGTTCTAGAACCTTCTAATTGACAAACTTCAAGAGATCATTTTCTTCCAGGATGAGAAAAACTCTAGGATTCCAATGTATTAAATTGGTAGTCCCATTAAGACGATCTTCAACCTTCATTTCAATCATCTTGTCTATAGATATGAACCATAAACCCTAGTAGAAATTAGGTCAAAAATGAACTTTTGAATTTAATGAAATTGAACTTACAGGTAGATGCTCCCTATCCAGGCAAGTTGAGGGAAGGTGAGGTTGAGCCAAAACAATGGTATGATCAACACAAAACTTGAAACCCTAATTTATGCAGTAGTGGAATTAGGTCAAAAATGAAACTTTTCAGAATTTAATTTTTACTTCATCAAAAGATGTGCCTCCCATAGAGAAAAGTTTCCACAACTCTTTTTCTGCTGAAGAGATGAGGGAAGGACTTGGAAGGTAAAACCCTAGCTTCCGACAATGGCTACTTCTAGAAATTCTATGATACCATGTTATTCTTTAGAATATTATAACATTATAACTTAATTGCAAATAAATAATAGGATCTATATAAGAAAGACAAAGCACAATGACAAAGAACACAAGAGTTTATCCTAGGAAATCTAATAGGGAAAAACACAACAACCTTCATATAGAGATGATAGATTCTGAGAATAGATTAGAATATATATATATATATATATACAGAGAGAGAGAGAGAGAGAGAATTATATCCAAGATAAAACCCCAGAAAACACTCCTTGTTGGTGCTGCGAACTTATCTAGGAGAGATCAAACTTACTTGTGTTGGATGAGTGACTAAATGAGGTGAACTTGCCTTCTATTTATGCACATTATAAAATCTGAATTTTACCTAACATGGCTAACTTGTCTAATTGATTGGGTCGATCTACCTTGAGGAAATACAAAAATAATATTTATTTTATTCTTTTCTTTACTAAATCTTCCCCATGGTTTACATTAGTAATTACATCGGTATAATATCTCGTAGGAGGTACAGGGAAATACAATACAAGTACAATAAGAATAACTTCTGAAATTGCACAAATTCTAACATGGAATCCATCCATTCCTTCTTCTTTGAAGCTTATTCAAAACAAGTGGGTTCATCATCAACAATATTACACATGAAGGCCACATAGTTGGAGTAGAGTCTTGGTCTCTTGCTTCCTTCTAGTGCACCATATCTTTTCGATTCTTGAATTATGCCACGAGCCCAAGCTAGTATTTTCTCATGTGGTGTCTCCATGAGTCTTTCGGGTTCTCCTATGTCATCATCTTCTGGTATGAGTTCTTCTTCGACATCTATAGCTGGTGGTCTCCTTGATTATGTAATTTTTGGATCCTCTTCTTATTCACAGTATTCATCTACATAGTTCATTCTTGATTTGGTGAAAGTTGCATCTTCATAAAATGTGACATCTCTGCTAATCTCAATCTGACAGAAACCTGGTATGTAGATTTCCTAATCTTTATACTAGTCACTATAACCAACAAATATTCCCTTCTTTCCTAAAGAGTCCAAATTTGATATTTTCTCCTTGGGAACATGTAAGTAGACAGGACAACCAATTATCTTCAGGTGGCTGACTTTGAGCTTCTCATCGATAAGCATCTCTTCTGGATTTTTGTTCCCAATAGAATTGTGGGATATTATGTTCTGTACATAAACTACGGTCCTTAATGATTCAACCCATAACTGCATAGGTATATCTTAATCATGGATCATGGATCATGGCTTTGACTTCTTCCATGATTGAGCTATTCTTCCTTTCTCCCATTCCATTCTATTGAGGATTATAGGGTGTAGTAAGCTCCCTGTTAATCCCAACTTCTTTATAGAAGTCCTTGAATTCATTTGAAGTTAATTCTCCCCCATTATCTAATCTCAAGGTCTTAATCTTCTTTTCAGATAGATTCTCGACAAGATCCTTGAACTCTTTAAACTTTTAAAATACTCCATCTTTACTTTTCAAGAAATATATCAAATTTTTACAAGAGCAGTCATCAATAAAGGAGACATAACAAAGATACCTGCTTAAGGAAGTACTTGACATGAGTCCGCATACATCTTAGTGAATAATATCCAATAACCCCTTTGCTTTATTGTTACTACTGGGAAATGGGTTCATAGTATTTTTTCCTTGAGCACATCCTTTACATACTCCTTCATGATTTATATGGATCTCTGGTAGACCTATCACTACCTTTCTCACAATTGATAATGCTTTGTAGTTCACATGAGCAAGTATTCTATGCCATAGTTCACATGGACTGAAGGTATTGGTTGTGAAATTTGAATATGTGTGCTTCTTTAATTTGTAGAGTCCTCCTTCTTCAACACCAATGATAACTGCATCATTTATTGTCTTTCCTTTCGACCACATATCAACCTCACCATCTACAAAGGTAACTCTAAAACCTTTATTGTCTAAAGCTAATATATAAAGAAGGTTCTTCTTTAAACTTGGAACATATAAGACTTCTTCCATCTTCATGGAATTTACGGATTTTAGTTTGCAAGAGGCTTCTCCCATTCCTTTGATGGGATATTGATAATCATCTCCAAGCTCCACCTTGTGTGGATAGTATTTCTAAGTAAGACATGATAGAGAGTCTTTATGACCTGTCATATGTTTGAAAGCACCACTATATATGAGCCAAGTGTGACTTCCATGAGAGAATGATCCTATGAGGGATGAAATTAATACATATTATTCACTAGAATCTTCATTTTCTCTATCATTCACTTCATCTAATTCATTCTCTTCGATTGCATGGGAATGGAACTTTCCACTATTCTTCTTCTTGGACTTATCTTTGTTAAGTGGACAATGTCTGGAAATGTGTCCCATCTTATGGCATGCATTGATACGGATGTATGTGAGAATGAAATGAAAGAACAAATATAGAATCATAAACACATACATATTTCAAGGAAAACAAAGATACATTAAACACATATTCTATTAAATGGCGGAAATAGAACAGACTATAAATACAACAACTACAATGGTGGTAGCTATCTATGAGAATAAATATGGTTGCTATGCTCATCTATGCCAAGATGAATACAAAATGAGTCCAAAAGGGACTATTTATAATAAGCATGAGGGTGAGAACCTAAACGTCCAAAACATAACCCTATAAGATGACCGTCATAAAGTTTGCAGCCCCAAGGTGGTTAGTTGAACAATCAAATTCCCGTGGTCATAATTTTTGCATATGATATTCAATTTGGGCGCTCGATAGCCCATCAAAAAGTTCTATCCGAGCTTTAAATATTTTGACTGGCGTCAAATGAATGTCATTGTAAACCACTCCCCCCCAAAAAAATTTCCCAAAAACATTGTTTAGGGCCTCAAAACGACCCTGAAAATTTAGGACCCGATAAACTGTGAAAAAATGACTAGGAAACTACCAAAATGGACAATTGTTTTGAGCCAATGGAATAGCTGGGTGGACACTGATATCCATATGGATCAGTCCTCCCCACTTAGGAAGCAATGGTCTCCATTGCATCAAATTCTGTATCATATCTCAAACTCTGTGTTGAGTTGATCTCCCGGTGTGACATTCACTGAAATGAAAAGCATGCCTTTCTTTGAAATACCGAGAGGGATGTAATTGTTGTTGATGGATTTCTTGGATATATTCAACAATTTTGTTTTTTGTGTTATCCTTTATCTAAATTGGTATGGATGATTTAATTTTGGACGAGCATCTTGAGTGCATTGCCTTGCATTGTAGAGGTACTCGAATGGATGAAGGAACACTGACTTTGTTCTCTTCTTATTTCTACTGAGTAGATCACCCTGTGCAGAGGGTGTGTATGTCTCTATGTTCTAATGTTCTCCTTCATAAGCAATTGTGAAGAGGGAGAATTTCCCAGTGTGGGAGATTATCTTCTTGCACTGTGAGATTGTGGCGGGTGCAACTATCTCTAGTATTCGATAGAGTTGTCCTCCTAAAGAGACAATGACACTACAAGTTCATGAATCATATAAAACATGATGCTTCCACATATATTTTTGTCCTAAAAGAACATCACACACTTTAAGTGGGGCCACATCGCACAATACCTTGTCTTTGAAAGGCTTGATTCCACATGGTAGGCGTCATTGATGATTGACGCAGATACCTAGCCCTTGGATTATCCAACCGATGTTGTATGGTTATAGGTGTGGTGTTGTCAGTAGCTTTAATATATTGATGAGTTCTGTTGAGATCAGGTTCTTTTGGATGTCGTTCAATAACAAAATTTAGTGGTATTCCCTTCACCCACATCTATGAGTGGAAGATGCACTCCTATTCCTATGACTCTTTAGGTTCCTCTAGTTGGATATGTGTGGTAGCAACAGTGACACTGAGTGCTGCATCAATGATACAATTCCCTTGGTCTGCGACCACAACATTGGGTTCTAAATTAGAATTGAGATTTGATTCAAAATCTTTGATCTTGGCCACCAAAGACTACTTTGAGCAGCATTCATCAGTGTTGTTCCAGGGGATTTTTTGGAACTCGCACCACTTCTCAATGTCCTTCTTTGTCTTTATGTTTCCCTTCTTTGCTTGTGGTGGGGATTGGTTTTCCTTTCCCTGTTCTGTGTTCTGCGAACCATGGTTTCCCCTTCCTTGATTTTGTGGTGGATTCACAGGTCCAAATTCTCATTTGTTCTTTTACCAAAATTTCTCCTAGATTTTCATAGCATACTGATAGGCATCTCCCAATGAAGAAATGTCCAGGAATTCCATCTCTATCCATATGTACTGATGTAGGCCACTGCGATATTTGAGTATCATGTGCTACTTGGAGTCCTTGATACCCAAATTTGTGCGCAAGGTATGGAAATTGTTAGTGTACTATGAAACTGTTTGGTCCCTCTCTTGACGCAAAATGGTCAATCTTATGAATTGGTCATCATAGTTTCCCACAAAGTAATAATGTTCATTAGTGGCATCTATCAAATAATCCCAAGTGGCATTGGGCTAAAACATTCTAGACTCCTCTGTTAAGTTTTGCTCACAATAAGTATACCACCAATTTTTGACATGGGGGGTCGACTTAAGAGCGCAAAGGTGATCTTTTCCTCATTGAAGAAATTATGGATAGATAAATACCCTTCTAGTAGATTCAACCTCTTCTCTAGCACATCAACATCTATCTGGCCTTTAAATAAAGGAATATCAAAGTTAACTTGTACCTTGAAGGGAGTTGCATCTCCAAAATGGCTGCTCGTTGAACGTGCACTTGCTGCTGCCAGCATTCGTCGAAGGATCTAGGAGAAATTATCCATCATCTCGTTGCTCTGTTGCACAATGGATTCCTCAAGCAACGAATTGATAGGATATCCTACTCCACCATCTCTCTTTTCTTTGTCCATGGGAGTTCGTTTAGGGTGACAAGAGTGTTCTTCCCCAAGTGAAACTAGTTCTAGACCCAAATCTCTATACCTTGACCTCGTTGGGGACATGCACCAAGAGATAATCAAATAGTAGATTGCTCTAATACCACTGATCCAAATTTATGTGAGAATGAAATCAAAGTACATATATAGAATTGTAAACATAGACATATTGCAAGGAAAACAAAGATACAATAAACAAATATTCTATTAAATGGAAGAAATAGAATAGAATGTAAATACAATAACTAGAATGGTGATAGCTATCTCTGAGAAGAGATGTGTCTACTACGTTCATCCATGCCAAGATGAATACAAAAAGAGGTCGAAAGGGACTATTTATAATAAGCATGAGGGCGAGAACCCTAAACGTCCAAAACATAACCCTAGAGGATGAACTATTATAAAGTTTGCAGCCCCAAGGTGGTTAGTTGAACAGTAAACTTCCTGAGGTCATAAATTTTGCATACAATCTTCGATTTGGGTGCTCGATAACATGTAGGAAGGGTCTATTTGATATTTACATGAATTTGGTTGGAAACTATTTAACCCCCTAAATTTCCAAAAAACGTCGTTTAGGACCCAAAAACCCGTAGAAAAATTACTATGAAACTTCCAAAATGGACAATTGTTTTGAGCCAGTGGAATAGGTGGGTGGCCACCAATATCCATATGGATTATGTATAACATTCAAAAGATGAGTAATACTTGTTAAATCTCTTAATCCTTTTAAATTCTTGCGATGTAGGAGGTGATCCTTGATCCTTCCTTTTGTTTCTTCCATTCTTTGCATGAGCTGCTAGAGCTTGATCTTTATTATCATTTAACTTCTCTTTTCTGATTATTATCCTTCCTTCTTCTTGTGTGCATTCTTCCCATAATTTGATGAACTTGATCAAATTTATTCTGGCACATATTTATCTGATGAAGGAATCTCATTCCCTTAGAAGTCCATTCAAGGTGGTCATCACAACTTTTGCTTCTTCTACCATGTCACTAATGGCTTCTAACTATTCTTTGATATGAGATACTCTTGAGAAGCATGACTGCATAGTTTCTTCCTTTTGCATATTCACACCCTTCAGTTGGTTTCTCAAGATCATTCTTTTATTGATGTTCTTACATTCAAATAGACTAGTCAGTGCATCAAACATTTCCTTTGGAATATTTTTTGAAGATACACAAGGGATCAAATGATCCTTTATAGAATCAACTATGATCCTCTTTTCTTTGATCATATCCTTCTTGTGTTTGGATTTTGCTTCATATCCCTCTCGTTCCTTGACCTCTTTTTTGATGTATCCTTTTAGGTCATGTTCTTCAAGGATGAGCATGAATCTATACTTCCATGCTCTTTTCCTTATATGTCATGTTCTTGTGTTTGGATTTTGCTTCATCTCCCTCTCGTTCCTTGACCTCTTCTTTGATGTAGCCTTCTAGGTCATGTTCTTCAAGGATGAGCGTGACTCTATAATTCTATGCTCCTTCAATATTTTCATTAAGATTGGTATTGTTCGTCATCTTTAATGAATGCGAACCTCAAATGGGAAAACAGGAGGAAGAACTTACCAATTTGAGGACTGCTTCTGGAATCTTCTACAGGATGACCTAAGGTTTGATTGGAAAACCCTAACTTTCCAACTATGGTGACTTGCAAATCTAACTAGCAGAAAATATGCACCTCCCTAAGGAGATATGGTTTATATATTGCTTTTCCTGAATCTGTGGATTGAACCTTGAAAAATACAATGCCCTAGTTTCTCTCGACAAAAGTGGTAGGTCAAAAAATGAAAATCCACAAAATTGAAAACTACTTCGACATAAAGATGTGCCCTCTAGGGTGATTTGAATGGTCCTTCTTTTTCGACTGATCTGTGGAGGGAATTGTCCAGAATAGTGATCCCTATCTTGTTGAACTGCGGGATGAGCTGCTGCACAATGTCTTCTTTCAGGTGGGCTCTGATTCCATGTTAAGATTTTAAAAGTTGTTATGCCAAAACAAAAGGATCATTGAAAGAATAACAAGCATAACAGAAAAAGATAACATAAATATTTATCTTGGGAAACCCTCATGGGAAAGAAAACTCAACAAAACTTACTCGATATAGACTTCAACCAAGTACAGTGTAAGACCAAAAAATAAGACTAGACTGCTTCCTCCTCTTCAGATGGACTGCTCCTTCTATCTCTAGCAAACATGCTTGAGTTTTGAGTCTGTCCAAATGAGGGAGGTGCCTCCATAATTTTATTGATAAGTTGAGAGGCCTAATAACCCAATAAGGTCTACTTCTCCTCCCATTCAGGGATGAATTTCATTGGGAGACTCACAATTATATTTTAATAAAACTTTTTTGGGTACTACTGACCCTAATTACAACATGGATTTTACCTCAAGACTTTACATGACCAATTACATCCCTAATTGGATGAACGACATCTCGGAAGGGAGGAATAATAATAATAATAATAATAATAAATATAATATCTTATGCATTTGCATTTATTTAACACTCCAAGCCACCAATCAATGTTTCATTTCAAAATTCTAGGTGGATCCCAGTGGAAATAACGACCAGAGAAAATAGATTAATAGACACTAATGGTCGAATCCCCATCAATATTTCCAATGGGATGCATTCTATAAAGATCTTCAATCCCAACAAATTCAGTTCCATCTCATCCTTGATATCCTTCACTAGGAAACAAAAGTAAGGGTATCCTTACTCTCAAACAATCCTATACCATTCTTGCTTAACACAACCTTGAATTGGGTAACAAAAACGAGATCAAGATCTATGGCCAAAAGTTTCTACTTTTCTCTAGCTTGTGGCTTGGGGGAAAACCCTCACGGGACTGAATTTGCAAAAGAGGTTTTGAGGGACCCTCCTAATGTATCTTATGCAATGATCATTTAGAAGACCTTGAACACTTTCTTAATCAATGTCATTTCATCTCCACTCTTTGGGACCATGGAGCCCTCATCTTTAGGAAGTAGGATTGCAATAGGGGCAACATAAGAGAGACCATTTCCAACTAGAGATCTAAAACCTTTGATAATAACATTGTGAACATAATTTTGAATCACTTCCCAGGATTCTTCCTGTGGGAAACATGGAAAGAAAGAAATCAAATAATTTTTCAAGAGGCTACTCAAGAGGTGAACCAAATTTGGAAAAAATCCAATCAAACATCAAAGAAAGCATTCTCATCAAACTTTGGAGCAATAAGAATTAGCAAGGTCAGACATAATATATGTGCATTATACAAGATTGGGGTTTGTCGCCTCCAACCTCTCTTCTCCTTATTTGCAATCCCCCTAGGGTGGCCATCCCTAACACATGGTTCACACCGAATCTTGACTTTATCAAACTAAACTATGAAGGTGCCAATAAAGGCAATCTTGACCCGATTGGGTATGGGGAATTTTTCCATGAAATTTATGGAACCGTCATCATAATTTGCGTTGGCTCTCTAATTAGGACCGATAACAATAATGCTATTGAAATTTATGCAATGGTCTATGGAATTCAAACTGTCAATCAAGAGATTACTCCAAGCTTATAGTTGATGGGGATTCCCAAATCGTGACTCAAATTCTCAACAAGATCATCAATGGTTTTTCCATTGAAAAAGTTTTTCTGAGTTAAATATTCTAGGATGTAAAGGCTCATCTACATTCTATCTCACTCAAAGTTCATCATTCCCTATCATGTTTGACATTATGCCAATAAAGTGGCTGACAAACTTGCTAACATTGGCATCACTCTTACTTCATGTATTCTCAATTGTAGTTGGAACCTGGTCCCTCCTTATTCCCTAATAGAGGATTCTCTCAAGCTCAACCAACAAGACATGACCCCCCACATTGGGTGCCACCCATTGGCTCTATGTCATGCATAATGTTAGGAAATCTGACACGAGGACTAGGCCCATATCCATATGGTGGTAGTCAAACTCAAATTTTTTATGTGACAAGGTGGTTGGTTGTTGGGAACATTATGGTTATTTGTGGAAGGCCCTTTCCCCCGAGCTACAGTACAAATTGCATCATCTTTTTCCCATAGCTTCACTGGCAATGATGGAAACTACATCTCGTCATTTTGGTTGCATACCTTGATTTTGTGTGAATGTTTGGACATTAATCATGGTGTGAGAAGTGTCCTGCTCTTCTCATTGAGGGAGAAAGCAAAGGATTATTCATGTCAAAGCACACTTAGAGGGGTCTCAAAACTTGGTTTTTAGGCTCTCTCCCGCTGATCCCTATTGTTCTCTTCTTATTCTCTTTAGTCCAATATTTGGTTTATCTATGGTTAGTGTCAAAAGGACTAGGTGTAAGATCCTTGCTGGAGCTCGATGATCCCACACACCCTGTGTGCTCGATGAGCAGGAGAAATCCAAGGCATGGTTCTCTAGCATGGTCTCTCCCTTTACAAAATATAATCTACATGATATGGAGGTTTGGGTGCATAGAACATCTGATTTCCCTGAACCTAAGAATTTTTTTGCGAATTTAGGAAGGATGTTGGACGGCCTTTCCTCATCGTGGTTGAGAGAAACTTGTTATGTCAAGACCCTTATGTTACTTTGGTATACCAAGAGTCTTCTTAGTCATACTCTCATAGAGAGTGTGGAGGGTAAGCTTTTGGAGGACAACCAAGGTGTTAGTTTAGCTACGTGAATGGACTGCATTGAAGGTTAGCTATGTTGAATGGCCAAAGCTCAGATGGACCTGGACTCCAAAATGAATGTTTTGGCTCGTGAATTAACGAGCAGGGTTTTTTTGTAAGTAGTCAACTCTTGGGCATGAGGGTGGTCTTATCTTCCACATGAAACCAAGTTCTAAGAAGAAGTGTGACTTGATTCTATTGATGTTCTTGCTTTGAGACCAAGTTTAATTTACAACTATTCTTCTTTTCTATCGATTAGGCCTACTTGTTGTTGTTTTGATTATCTTTTTAGTTCAATTTTTTTACTATTTTGGTTACTAACCCCAGTTTGTTGTGAATCAAGTGTTTAAATTTTAGTTTTTGAGACTTTTTGGACAATTATATCTTAACATTTGCACTAGTTTTTATGCTTTCCTCGGCAATAATTCAAACTGGAAGTTAGTGGATAAACTTTGATTGTGTGGTTAGTTGAACTTCTTTAGTGATAGGCCAACCACAAGAACAAATGTATTTCTCATTTTTATTTTAATAGATTATTGTCTTTAAAAAAATAATTTTAAGAAAAAGAAAATATTAAGTCACAATTTACTTTCTATAATGTAAAGTAGCCCAAATAAGTCAACTTATTTTAGGATCATTGTTACCTAAAAATGAAATTTCAAATTATTACGAGTTTAACTAGATGAGTTGTCCCTGCCTTTGCAATTTGAATACTATAAGAAAATATAGCCTTAACTCTTTGGTATTGTCGACTAGAGTAAGTGGTTGAAACATCGACCAAATGCTTGAGGAGGGTGATTGGGATCGTTTTTTAACGACTGAATCAAAGGCGCTACCCCTTGATTCTGGACGGGTAATATCATAATAGTATTAACTCACAACCTTTGTATTAATTTTTCTGCTTATTAACTGTTAAGATTCAAAGTAATTATTGGTACAATACTATAAATTTTGTTTAAGATTCGAAGTATAAATTCGTTCAATTTTTGTTTTCTTATGCAAAGTTTATTATGACAATAATAAACTTGGATATTATTATTATTGTCCAATTTCATGGGCAATTCTTTTTTTCTTTGAAAAGTATAGACAAGTATGTGTTTTGGAATGGCAGACCTTGGGTTAGTGGAAGTTAAAGATGAGTTATTTGTTACCGGATGCTGGATGAAATTAATTCTATGGTAAACGTTCATACTCTATTAATAAACCTACTTGAACTGATTTAGGTTGTTCATACCAAAATGCCTCTCACTCGAACATGTAGCAACAAATCTAGACAAGTGGAGATGCGATGAATTGGGTGGATTATAGTAAAAAAAATGACTCGTTCTAAGCTAGAAAGATTCTAGATTTATGTGCCTCTTAATTCTGCGGTGAACTGTTTTTAATTTTATGTGAGAAAGATTCTAGATTTATGTGCCTCTTAATTCTACGGTGAAATGTTTTCAATGAATTTGTGTCTGTTGAAAATATTAATTACTTGCAGATCCGTATCGGAGCTCAGGCGACTCTGTTAAGATCTTTTCAGTTAGTCTGACAAGAGTGAAGAGTCTACGATTTGGAAATGTAAACCAATCGAATTAATTTCTGAAGCTAAATTTGTAGGTAGATAGTTATTACAGTCTTTAATGGTAAGTAACTAGATTCATGGAGAAGCAAATTCTAGTTGCTTATAAATAGAAGAAGAATATTGTAAATTAAATTAGACACAATAGACAAGCAGAGAGAGCGAGAGAGAACTCAGAAGGTAGCAAAGAGTGAAGAAAGAATTGTGTCGAAGCTCAAGCTTCTGTGTGTTTGAAGATGTCAAGAGTTGAAGCTCTGTAAAATGTTAAACATCTCTGTAAATTTCAAGTTTGCATTTACAGTAATATAGTTCTTTGTTATGTCCCCACAAGTTATATAAATCAAATAGTTTATGGCTGAATTCATGTTTATTTAGCTGCACATTCTTTCCCGAGTTACTTGAGTAAATGTTGTTTACATTTATAGCTTGAGTGAAAGATCAAAGAATCCATAAATTTCTTGTTGGAGTTTGTGCAACTTCAGAAGTTATTCTTATTGTCCTCCTTTGGAAGTTGAACTTGTTGTAATTGTTCATCTAAACCCTAGAAAGAACAATGTAATCCTTGGGGAGAAAATCCAACAATAAAAGAATAAATAAAATAAAATATAAAATTATTTATTGCACCCCCAAGTGAATTCGTCCCCAATTATTTTATGGGTGGCAAAACATTATATATAGAAGGCACCCCTCCTCATTTCAACACACAATAGAAGCACAACAGCTACACAATAGTTTGTAGTTTTCTGGGAAAGACAACAGTTACACAAGAACTCAGAAGTAGACTGATTTTTAGGGTTTCATATTTGGAAAGCATTTCCATATTTTTCTTTTTCTTTCTTCATTGTACTCTGATCACAGAATTATCATCTCTAGATGAAGGTTGCTGGGTTTTTCCCAATTGGGTTTCCCAAGTGAAAATACTTGTGTTATTGCTATGTGCTTTGTCTATCTTCTAGTGATCCTATTGATAAATGCAATTAAGATATATTGCTATAATATTTAAGAAAATCTAACATGGTATCAGAGCAATACTAGAAGAAGCCATTGTCAAAAATTGTTGGCTATCGTGGGTAGACCCGTGCTTATTGTATTTAACCAACAACACCCCTAGCTCAGTGGCCCTTTCGGTGACAGACCACGAAGCATCCTGAAGTCTCACTCGAAGTGATTCTAATGGGTTGGCCAAGGATTCAAGCGTCTTGGACCAGGTTCTGTGGCATCCTACTTGCGACTCGCAGCTCTGCTAGCCGCGAGGCCTCTTTCTCTGCGCATCGCATGAATCTTCTGCTTGCGTCGCGCGAACTCCTCATCTCCCAGCTCTTCTAATCGCGAGATATCTCTCTTCCTATTGCGCGGTCCTTTTCCGCGTCGCGCAACTTCCACTGACTTGCGATGACCCCAGCCTTATCGCCTCTCCACGCACCAGGTGACACGTAACTTCCTCTCCAACGCTAAGTCCTTAACCTACGGTATCGCGCACCACAGCTCCTCTACCGGTGCGGTATCGCCTCCCTGCGATATCCTACTCCCGCGGCTCAGCGCACTTAGCGTTGTTCGTGTCGACTTGCCAGACTCAACATACCAGACTGTTTAACACTGCGACTAGTGACTGTTCAAGGGAAGCATAAATGAACCCACATATAACATGCCCAAGACTTCAACGTATGTTTATCCTTCTATATTACTGCAAACTGGACAATGCATACATACATTCAACTGTAAACAAGGCTTATATAATAACTAACAGATGCAACAAATAAGCACAACACATGAATCAGTCACATAACACATGATTTTAACGTGGTTCATCTCCAGGATGGAAGTTACGTCCACAGAACTATGTTTTTATTATAGCTCAGGGAAAGGTAAACACAGTTCTGTTGCACCGCATATGCAGCTTGAGATCTTCTCTCTTAGATCTCTTTTCTATCTCTATATTGTCTCTCTTACAATATACTCTTCCCTCTCTGTCAATCCCTGTGGATTGTTACAATACAAAATAACAGTAAGCTAACAGACTACTGATGATCTGACTAGCTGGATGGCCTAAAATGCCCAAAATTCCAACCTGTTACAATACAAAATACATCCCTTTATAGGTGGCCCGGAGGTCTCGCCATTACAACACTGTGGGCCTGTCCCAACAGTAACCCAAACCCTAACTAGTGACAGTCGACGTATCTGTACTTTGAGGTAGCCGCTATCTGTCACACCATAGCTCTCTGCAGTCTTCCATGCTTCCCGGCGCTAACCATGGGTACTATGCACCGCTTCCCTTCACCACAGCTCTCTGCAATCTTTCATGCTTCCCAGCGCTGACCATGGGTACTGGCGTTGCTTCCCATCTCTGTCCTTCATCTTCAATACCTCGACCTCGTTGCTCCTTTTCCTTTATGAGGGTAGCTGAACCCTCCTATCTTCCACCGCTGCCTTCAATGCAGTGGGTGAGCTCTCTCTTCTCGGCCGCTCAGGTACCATTGTCTTCCTTGAATTTTCTGTCTTCTATGTCATGGTTTTCGGCTCTGATCTATAGCTAGAAACCTGCTACAGTGCTGTAGCTCTGCCTCTTATATCGACGCCAAAACTGTCTGTTCGTCAAAATAGCAGCTTCTTCTGTAGTTGCGGGACCCTACTCCAACAGTCCCCTAACACTTACTTGTGGCTCGTCCTCGAGCCACTACCAGTGGGATTCTCCTGCTGTAGCTTCTCCTTGGCTTCCTAGGAAGTCCGTTGCAACTTGTCGCGAAGTCCTGCGACTTCCTTCTACATCACTTCGACACGCTCTCGTGTCGAGTCAAGCAAAGCTTGACTAATACTGGCGTCTTCTATTAACTTAGTCCGTAGGTCTCTCTTACCTTTCCTTCTTATTATGCTCGCAGTCTTGCCACTGCAAGACCTGTTGTCGCTGTTCCCACCATAAGGATTCAAATCCCTGGTATCACGAGAAATCCTCTCTATTTGGGTTAGAGCTCGTGCTATAAGGAAGATATAAATTTGTATCTTCCAGGCTTCTCCTCACATGCCGCTCGGCCTGGAGCCTTTAATGGGAAAGATATACAAACCATAAATTCCATTTCGAGAACAAGCCTTTGTCTGCATGCTGGAATTCTACCATTTGCTGGGTTTGCTGTCCTCTTTCACTTTTCTTCTTAACAAGTCGCTCCAGGTATTTACGCTGCCTTTGATCGCTAGATTTTCGCTTCTTTGTCTCGGCAATCTCTTGTTCTTCTCTTAGCTGATTAGATAGGTCGGCGGCCTTCTCCCGTTGCTGTCTTTTATTTATTTTTACTTTCTTCCTCGTGGGAGATTTCTTCTCGTCATTCTTCTGCTCTGCTTTCTTATCTTCAGTGATCGGCTCGGCTTTCTTCTTCTCCTTAGCAGAGATTTTGATGACATCTTCTACATCCTGTGCTTGATTCCTCATCCTTGGAAATTGTCTTAGCTGTGATATTCCTAATTTCACAACCCTGGGCGACGTCGTCATAACAGACACATGGCCACCAGGGTCGAAATGTCTTAGCATGTCTTCTAAAGGTTCCTCCTCGAGCAGAACCCACTTGGTGGAATATCCTGGGTGTGCAATGGCTTCGAACTCTGGGAATCACAGCACTCTGTAACGGGGTGAACTCTGCACAGGAAACTCTTAACAGCTTACTCTATAGCTCTCGGGTTTTTGCAAGTGTAACCCTCTCGAATGAACCATTTCTACTTTTATACCGAAGGCAACAATCTCGGACGCAAGGGTCATCTAGACTGAACCCGTCGGTCGTAATAATTACATGGACGAGACCCCACCCGTCATCTGATCCTCAATAAATGCTGAAATTCGATCACATTTCCCTCAAAGCGTGTGTGTACAGGCGCCGATCTCGTCGAAGATTTTCCAAATCTGGAAACTTAATTATGCTGCTGCCAAATCTACGGTAAGGTATACCGGTCATTTCTTCATTAACTTCCTGTCAGAAGGTGACTTGACTGGCCCTCTGTTGGTTGCAAAACTGGATACGTGGCACGGGGAAACATCGCATTGCTACGCTGCAACACCGCATCACCTGCGTAAACAACAAGCGTTCTTTTTTTTTCTTTTTTTTCTTCCCGCAAGCCACTGATAACTTGCGCAAAATGAACCGACCTTATGCGATTCCTCATACGTGTAATACCTGCCGGTGTAGACTATTTCCTGGTGCGATGCCTCCTTTCAACTACATTGGACATCTGCACCATAAAAGACTGGCCAAGATAGGGCTGAGAGGTGGGGTGGCTATCGCTATAGAGCTTAAGCCTATTGCCATTAATCAATGTGGGAAGAAGCTCCCCATTCAGCAGGCTGAGCTGAACGACACCTCCCTCTGTAACATGCTGTATCTGATATGGCCCCAGCCAATACGTCTTGAACTTCCCTAGAAACTTAATGAATTTACTGTCATAGAAGAGTACTAGGTCTCCAATCTAGAAAGTCTTACTCTTAATGTGTCTGTCATGCCAAGCTTTTTCTCGTGCCTTCTGCACTTTCTGATGGAATCCGGCGATGAATCTATCTTTCTCTAAGGCAAGCAGCTATGCTAGCTTTTCCTCCACTGTGTCTGTATCAGTCATCCCGATAATCTGAGCGATTCTTAAACTGGGAATAATATACTCCATAGGCATAACAGCCTCCTATCCATACACCAAGCTGAAAGGTGTGTGTCCTGTAAGTTTCTTGCATGTGGTCCTATACGCCCATAATACAACGTTAACTCTGAGGTCCCAATCATTCCTTTGGCTGTTGCAGATCTTAGTAAGAGCATTTTCTAAAATCTTATTAAAGGCCTCCACCATACCGTTAGCCTGTGGGTGGTAGGGAGTGCTCTTATGGTGCTGAATCTGGAATTCTTCTGTCAAGGCCTCAATGGTGCGGTTCAAGAAATGTGTGCCTTGGTCGCTCATCAAAATTACGGGGCAACCAAATCTACTGATGATGTTCTCAAAAAGGAACTGTGCGGTTGTAGCAGCATCACAATTTCTTACTGCTTTGGCCTCTGCCCATCTGGTGAGGTACTCTGTCCCGGTGATAATATAACTCGCGCCAGTGCACTTTCCTGGTGGGTTGATAGGACCCACAAAGTCTATAGCCCACTTGTCAAATGTGCGTAGCATAACCTGCGGTCGCAGCGACATTTCATTGCATCGCGAGGGTTTTCCTACCCTATGGCAGATATCGCAACATCTGCAAAAGTCCTTGGTGTCCTTATGCAACGTAGGCCACCATAATCCTGCATCTAGGATTTTCTGCGCAGTCGGCTTTCCTGTGAAATGACCTCCTGCGGTTCCTGAATGTGCCTCTCTGATAATAGCGTCTTTTTCATGCAGCATCACACATCTGCGCAAAACTTCATCCGGACCCAACTTGTATAGGTGTCCTGCAAGCAGGGTGAAGTCTACTGCTTTAACAACCAACTGCTTCTTTTGCTGCTTAGTGAACTCATCAGGTGCCAATCCTGTAGTGAGAAAGTGAATAATATCAACATAGTAGTCGTCTGCGATCTGGATAGAAAACAACTGGGCATCTGGTAAATTGTCCTCTAGGTTACTTGGCTCTTCTCCTGAGTCTATCCGCGACAGATGATCAGGTCCAGCATTCAATCTTCCTGGTTTAACAATGATCTCAAAATCATACTCTTGAAAGAGGAGTAACCATCTGCAGATTCTCCCCCCTAACACTGGCTTATTAACCAGATACTTCAATGCGGAATGGTCAGTAAACATCTTGAACGAGGCACCCAATAAGTAGTGCCTGAACTTCTGCAATGCATACACCATAGCTAATTTTTCTCTTTCTGTCGTGGTGTAGTTCTTTTTTGCTGTCAATAGCTTTCTACTGGAGTATGCGATAGGATGATCAATATCCCCTTCTCCTGGTTGTGTTAAGACAACCCCTAGTGCAATGCCCGATGCATCCACATGTACATGAAATGGCTTAGTCCAGTCTGGAAATACTAGGATGGGCGCTGTAACCATCTTTTCTTTAAGTGTGTCTAGACTCTGCTGACATTCCTCATTCCATAGGAATTTTACATATTTCTTTAGCAAATTCTCCATTGGTGCTGTAATCTTTGCATAGCCCTTGATGAACTTTCTGTAATACCCGATATGACCAAGTACTGTCCTCAATTTCTTGACTGAGTTGGGTGCTGGAAGAGTTACAATGATGGCAATCTTTGCGGGATCTACCATCAAGCCTTGTCTGCACAGAATGTGACCCAACAAAATACCAAATGGTTTACAAAATATAAATTTCTTCAAGTTTAGAGAAATCTGGTACTGCCTACATTTCTCTAACATCAGTCTTAGATCTCCTATGTGCTTGTCAATTAGTCCAAATACAGTCCAATCATCAAAATATACTTCTAGGAACTTATGGATGTATTCTTTAAATATAGCAACTACTACTCTAGAAAATATAGCTGGTGCATTCTTAAGACCAAAGGGCATTACCGTATATTGGAACGAGCCCCATTCTGTTGGAAAGATCGATCTTCTGGATGGATTCTAATCTGATGGTAGCCTGAAAAGCCATTGGTGAAGGAGTAGAATTCATGTCCTCCCACATTGTCTAATACCTCATCAGTGAATGGTGTTGGAAATGGATCATGGAGCGATGCATCGTTGAGCTTACGCAGATCGACACAGATCTTGATGTCTCCTTTGGTTTTCTTCTCTTGTACGACCATGGGGCTAACCCCTTCGGTTTCTTCTATCGGCTCAATGATTCCTGCTGCTAGCATCTTATCGATCTCATCCTTTACTTTTTCTTTGTAGCGCGGATTTAATCTATATGGACGCTGTTTCACTGGTCTAGAATCCTCCTTCAATGGTATCCTCATGACTCCCAGGTCTCCAACTATTCCCTTCATCTCTGTGAACTTGGTGGGAAATAGGTCCTAATAGTCATGTAACAAGTCTGCAATCTGTCCGACTGTTTCATTGTCCCAATAGTCTCCAATAGAGGCAAACTTAGGTTCTGTGTCTGTGCCAATATTGATTTTTTTATCTTGATGGGCTCTGTAATTGCTGGAGTTTCTAACTGTGGTCCCTCAACATCGTGAGTGCCTTCCGACTCCGGGACGTTGGTGTCGCGAGGATCCTCATCCTCCGCCTCTGGTTCAGATGCAAAATTATAACATTCTAACGCCTCTTTTAGCTAGGTATCCCACTCAGGTTGAGCTGACACTGATATGGTACAATCCTCAAATATCTTACTCTTTATTACTTGTAGGGACTGATCAACACTTGGATACTCAGATTCAAAAGTGAAGGTGAGTAGGAAGCTGTCTATCATAAGTGGCCATGCTGTTCTTCCCTTGCGCAGTTCAGTCTCTGTGTACCAGTTCCTTGGAACTGTATCCAAAGTATGAATGAATCGGTGAACCCATTCATCCTCGGGAATGTCCGACCAATTCTGTTCACATGTCTGAATGTGTGATCTAGGGTCACTCTCTCCGGTGTATTTCTGCTGGACATACTCTCCGTCAACAGAAAATCTGATCACCATCAATCTTTTAATATCGTCCCATGATGCGATACTCTCTTTATGTGCATACCACCATCTTGCAGGTGTGGCTCGTACTGCAAGATCCATAGCTGCGGTCCTCTGCTCGTGAGGGATTTGTTGTTCAAGATGCTTGAGAAAGTCCTGAATATCTGTTAGACCATGAAAGGATGGAATATCATTGATCTCTGCGCCAATCCATCGCAGTGACTTAGTCAAGTACGCGCATCTGCGCGCTGAGACTTCATGAAGTCTGTTCTGCCAGTTCTCTAGACCAACATCTGAATCTGATGCGCATGAGCTGTCGCATCGCCAACCAATATTCCCTTCTGCGGTTGGATTAATGTAGTCGCTCTGGTTTGTGGTCATCTGATAGAGGCTCTCCATGTTACGTGCCTCCTACTCTGCTCGGATAGGTTCAATATATCTAGGACCCTGAAAAGGATCCAACGGTGCAATGACCTGGATCTGCATGTCCTCAAAGGTCATTTGTCTTCTCTTTAGGTCAATAACGGCCATGTTACCAATCGCCCAATCAATGCCTAGCAATGCTGGATAGGGTCTACTATCGCCAATGATTTCTATAACTTCAAAGTCCGCAAAGCTGCGAACTCCATCAATGTCAACTGGCACCTGCGGTAACTGACCCAAAGGTGACACACGCTGCTGATTAGATAATCTCAGATGGATAGGCGATCTAATTCACTTAGGGCTACCCATCTGTTCCCATGTCTTCTTGGTCAGAACATTCACGTCCGATCCTAGATCTAGGATTACCTCATCCATTTCAAATTCTCCAGCCTGCGCTGTGAGTCGCATCTGTCTTCCTATTCTTGTATGTCCTGTAATATTATGAACATCATGCTGTGTACTGCTCACAGAAGAGGATGGTTGAGACTGATCTATAATGTGCTAAAGTTCTGTGATAGCTCAATGCTCATTTCTTACAAGTTTTAGACAACTCCGCAGGAAGGAATGTACACTTCCTGTCATCTCATCCTCATCGCATCTTTTCGATGTGGTAGCCTGCGATGTCTGTACAAGGCTATCGCCACAAGGTACTTGCTGCGGTACGCCCCTAGACGGCGGTACCTGTGATCCTGATTGTGTAGGGTCATCAAAGAAATCCTTAGCTTCCTGAAATGTCTATTTTTTCTTCTGCAGGTCGAGTGGTGTTGCTTTATTAGGAGCTTTGCGCACCCACTCCTGGCCTGTGTTCTTTTCCGTCTCCTACGATGTCCCACTGGTAGAAACACCGCTGCGAGTCACAATATTGACTCTTGGTTCTGGCTCTTCCTGCTCAGCAGCAATAAGCTGGATGTTCTGGTGTGCTGTTGTCTTAGGTTCTTTGATCTTAGCTATCAAGGTAGGACACTCCTCTATCATATGATCATAAGATTTACAGTAGTTACAAGTGGTAGTGGGGCTCTGACAGTCCCTATCATAGTGTCCTACAACTCCGCAGTTGTAACAAGTAACTGGTCCGTGACCATGGCCAAAAGATTCTCCTCTACCGAAGCCTTCTCCTCGTGCAAAGCCTCCTCCATGACCTCGTCCTCTAAATCCTCCTCCACGGCCTCCATAAGCTGGATCATGCTGTGGTCCTGCTGCTGGACCCTGTGTCTCTGACTGGACTCTGTACAAGTCTTGCTTTGCTCCAACCATGAGATCATAGGCTCTGTAGTCGTGTTCATCATGGCCTACAGACTTACAGAAGACGCAGTATAAGTTCTTAGGTGTCTGTACGTACTTCTGAAGTAGAGGGCACTGGTGAGGTAGATGTCCTCATGTTTTGCATATTTCACACCATGGCCCGTGGGTCTGTGGTAAGGGGTTTGGAGCCCCTGTCGCTATATATTCTACGAAGACCGAACAATTGTATTTAATATGGCCTTTTGCTTTACATTTTACGCACCATATGTCTTGCGCAACCTCTTTCCATTTCTTAAGTTCATGCAACTGTAATGTGAGATTAGCCAACTGGTTTTGTAAAGTTGCCATGCCTGTACTACTCTCAGCTAGAGGTGAAGCCTCTAGTTTCATCGCCATCTCCAACGTGTCATCCTGCGTTTGGAGTTTCTGCTGCATTAATGGCAGTCTAATGTGAGGGAGCAGTGCTGCAATAAACCATTCCTTATGCTGCTCCGGTGCGAACTCAAAACTGACTTGGTCGATAAGGGCTTTGAATTTCTGATCAAAGTCCCACACCGACTCTGTAGGTAACTGCTTGATGTCTTTGAGTTCTGTAATACACTGTGACTTAGACTTAGGTTTCTTAAACTCTTTAATCATGGTGGTCTTGACCTGAACAAGTGTCCTGGGTACTGTGGTATACTTTATATACCATGTTAAGGCTCGATCTCTTAGTGTGGTGACCAATTGTACAAGTTTAAGGTTATCGTCATTGATTACTTTAATGGTCCACATGGCTTCACATAGAAACCAATGCTGCTCTGGGTCTTTTGCTCCTGTTCCCTTAAATATAGGTAGCTTCATATCATCCCCCATTCTATTTCTATGTGGTGGATGTTGATTTACTGTGTTACTACCACTCAGCGGTGTAGGTGGAGGTGATGTAGTGGTGGTAGGTGCTGTCTGTGAGCTACTGGATGGAGTTCCTACGGGATTGTTCTGAGTCCCGGTCTGTTTCTGTAGGGTGTAAGGGTGGTAAGGGATACCCCCCTCTATTCCTTCTGTGGTACTATGACTCTGCTGTCTAGTACTATATGAACTGTCTTCAAATATTGGAGATCTGAAATCTACTTTATACTTCTTTCCACTACGTGTTCGTCCAATGTCATCAAAATCACTTTCAAACTCTTGTGACATTACTTTTTCTACTTATTCATCTGAAACTAGATCCATTGTTCCTTTTTCATGTAATAGCATCTTAATGGACAAGTTTAAAGATCTTAGGTACTTACCACGATATCCTTTGAAGAATTAGCGCTCAGCCTCGCTGAAGCTTTTCCTCTGGTCAATTGCAAACTCTGTGACGAAGCCTTCTAGCACACTCGCAAGCCAGAAGTCTACTGTCCTCGTGATAGGATTGTTAAGGTTCTTCACGGTCTGAATCAGCTCCGGTGTCTAGACAATGTCTCTTTTCTTTTTGAATATGCCTGTATCAGTCAACTTTGATAACCAGTCATACAACTCGTTTCCAAAGGTCGCAAAAAATATTGCATGGATGTCTGTAATGATATGTTTTTGTAACCAGGCCTCTGTGTTCAGTTTAGGACTCCTGTTCTCTCATTCAGCAAACTATTTCTGGTTAGACCAAACCCACTCGTTGAGTTCGTCTCTAGTAGGGCGCCACCAGAACATCAGTGCTCTGTTTGTTCAAAGCCGGCAACGGAACCATTTGTTGGCTATCATGGGTAGACCCGGGTTTACTGTATTTAACCAACAACACCCCTAGCTCACTGGCCCTTTCGGCGACAGACCGCGAAGCAACCTGAAGTCTCACCCGAAGTGATTCTAATGGGTTGGCCAAGGACTCAAGCGTCTTGGACCAGGTTCTGTGGCATCCTACTTGCAACTCGCAGCTCTGCTAGCCGCGAGGCCTCTTTCTCTGTGCGTCGCGCGAACTCCTCATCTCGTAGCTCTTCTGATCGCAAGATCTCTCTCTTCCTTTTCTGCGTCACACAACTTCCACTGACTCGCAATGACCCCAACCTTATCACCTCTCCGCGCACCAGGCGACACATAACTTCCTCTCCAACGCTAAGTCCTTAACCTACGGTATCGCGCACCGCAGCTCCTCTGCCGGTGCGGTCTCGCCTCCCTGCGATATCCTACTCCCGCGGCTCAGCGCACTTAGCGTTTTTTGTGTCGACTTGCCAGACTCAACATACCAGACTATTTAACACTGCGACTAGTGACTATTCAAGGGAAGCATAAATGAACCCACATATAACATGCCCAATACTTCAACGTATGTTTATCCTTCTATATTACTGCGAACTGGACAATGCATACATACATTCAACTGTAAACAAGGCTTATATAATAACTAACAGATGCAACAAATAAGCACAACACATGAATCAGTCACATAACACATGATTTTAATGTGGTTCACCTCTAGGATGGAAGTTACGTCCACAGAACTGTGTTTCTATTATAGCTCAGGGAAAGGTAAACACAGTTCCACTGCACCGCATATGTAGCTTGAGATATTCTCTCTTAGATCTCTTTTCTATCTCTATATTGTCTCTCTTACAATATACTCTTCCCTCTCTGTCAATCCCTGTGGATTTTTACAATACAAAATAACAGTAAGCTAACAGACTAATGATGATCTGACTAGCTGGATGGCCTAAAATGCCCAAAATGCCAACCTGTTACAATACAAAATACATCCCTTTATAGGCGGCCCGAAGGTCTCGCCATTACAACACTGTGGGCCTATCCCAATAGTAACCCAAACCCTAACTAGTGACATTCGGCATATTTGTACTTTGAGGTAGCCGTTATCCATCACACCACAACTCTCTGCAGTCTTCCATGCTTCCCAGTGCTGACCATGGGTACTATGCACCGCTTCCCTTCACCACAACTCTCTGCAGTCTTCCATGCTTCCCGGCGCTAACCATGGGTACTGGTGCTGCTTCCCATCTCTGTCCTTTGTCTTCAATACCTCGGCCTCATTGCTCCTTTTCCTTTATGAGGGTAGCTGAACCCTCCTGTCTTCCGCCGCTGCCTTCAATGTAGTGGGTGAGCTCTCTCTTCTCAGCCGCTCAGGTACCGTCGTCTTCCTTGACTTTTCTATCTTCTACGTCATGGTTTCCAGCTCTGATCTGTATCTAGAAACCTGCTACAGTGTCGTAGCTATGCCTCTTATATCTCCGCCAAAACTGTCTATTCGTCAAAATAGTAGCTTCTTCTGTAGCTGCGGGACCCTACTCCAACAAAAATCTGTCGACAACCTACCGAAAATAGGGTTTCATCTTTCAAGGTCTCCACTCAAACTTTCTACAAAAAAATATCCTTGGGAATTTCCACGGGGTCTTCACTTAGTGAAACTATGCCATAGCACGTTCGTTCGTGGCATATGAAACAATACCCCTATTTTCAAAAAATATTGGAAAATACCTCCAAAAATCGTTTTTTTTAAACCCCCTCCCAATATGCCTTGCCGATTTTAAAAAACCCCTATTTTCCCTATATATTGCATGTATCCATTTTTTCATTTACATTTTTTATACCCCTTTATATTTCTACCTAAGGGAAAAAAAAACTAAACACAAGAAAGGGCGACACTTGATAGGCGCCCTTAGGCAAATCACTTTATTATGAATTAAAATCTATCACATGATGTCAAAACAAATATAAGAGGGTTTTATTGTACTAATCTCAAACAGTAGTGTGTAACTGCTTTAGTAATTGCTTCAAGATGTGGACACTGGATATATATCCAACTCCAGAGGCTGAAAGGCCTTTTCAGTTGT
>LPNX010322658.1:0-12267 GCA_001517045.1 Pseudotsuga menziesii
AGATGGAAAACTACGTTATGAAAGCTAACACACATTATCTTTCACTCATTGTGCCATGTTGTTAGAAGGAAAGCTAACTCCAACTAGATTTGCATCATGGTTGTTGGAGACATTTACCATCATACACACTCTTTCGGTCAAATTGGCCTAGTTAAACCACTATCCTAAGTTTAATTGACATTAGTGGAGCATTAATTACCATCATCCCAGTCATCCTCACGCCTACCTACAGTCAAGGAGGCTAACTTAGCCTTCCCTACAGTCAAGGAGGCTAACTGGAGCACTCCAGGGGTGATCTGTGTGACATTAATGCACCTGCATGCTAACTGGTGGTTACTTTTAGTTCAAACAATTAGTTAAAGGCGCCTCCATTCATTAAATATATTATTTAATGATTATTTTATTATTATTTAATGAACTGGAGCTAACAAGGCGCCTTCACCAACTTCTGATGGTCAGTTCAGCTTCAGTTAACCTCATCGGGGTTTATTGGAGTCATGCAGTACTGGCACTTGATGGTTGGTTGCTATGACATGTGTTTGATCTCCTTCAGTTGAGATTAAGTCATTTATTGCACTCCAACTTCAGTTAGGGATTGGTGAGTCAATTAGGGTTTTTGACAAGTGGTTAACTAAGTGAGATTGCATGGCGAAGAGTCAGTTAAGCTAGACTCACTCATTGAATTTGAATTGTCCCTTAGGTATTCGAATTCTTTCATGGAGTTAAGCCATTGCTCTGCATGGTATTGTAATCCTTTATTGTTTATATAATATACAAAGAGGAAACCTATTTTGGTTCCAATTATTGCTAATTCATGAGTAATTTGTTAATTATTCTTTGATGATTTTGATTCCTAGTTCCTAGATCATGTGCAAGAATTAATATGGTATCAGAGCTTACGGTGGGACGAAGATCAATCTCTCAAAAACAAGATTTTTGACAGATTTCTCCATGAAATGTGAGCAATAGCTCAATCCAACCTTATGGTGCCTTTTTTTTTTGATTTGCAGGTCTTAACAGGTACAACTTCGAATGGACTCATCAATCCCTCTTCTCACCCCATTCACAAGCTATTCAGAATGGAAGCTGAAGATGATTTCATCTCTGAATAGACAAGGTCTCTATGAGGTGTCTATTGGAATTTGAAAAGATTCTTATGAGAATGAGAATGATTGGTTAAATGACCGTGATAGAGCTTATGGAACAATAGCTCTGGCCCTTGATGATAGCTTGTACTACCTTATTTATTCTGTTGAATACCCAAAAGAAGTCTGGAAAATATTGGACAGAACCTTTGGCAAGCACAATGAGGATCATAATAGTACTTTGGAGATCATGGCCAGCACCACAAGAGTTCTTCACTCAAAACGCTCAGCCACTACTCTCTCTGATGAAGTTCTTCAAGATGAAGATGAAGCAGAATATTCTACACATTCAATTCGAATTGCAGAAAGTCTCCATGAAGTGACTCCTTCTCCTGATGCTCCAGAAGTTCATGAGATCTCTGATATCTCATCTTCTCATATTGCTGAAACAGAAGAAGACATTCGAATCTCTGATATTGAAGAAAAACTCTGCTGCACTTCCATGCAAACATTCAACGGTGATTTTCCTTTGAATTCTGTGCAAAATTTACGAGTAATTGCTTCCGAAAGTGAAAAGAAATTTGATTTTTCTCCCTCTAATGTTGCTGCTGGTGTGCAAATATGTAATACCTTGGATATTTTTGAAAAAATATCAGATTATAAGAGTGACACATTCGCTCCCCATGATCTAGATATTTCAGCAAAATCCTGCAGGATTGCATGCACCAAAATTCAGAATTTTGAAGAAGAAGAAAACTGTGCATCTACCGTCTCGGTTGACCATAATTTTGGATCTGATATGAACCTTATTGGATCTGATATGATCTTATTTGGATCTGATCTAATATTTCTTGGTTCAAAATTTCAGGTTCATAAACCTTCAGTACTGCTTGTAGCTGTTCTCATCAACAGTGTGAAGAAACAAGTACCGCAAGTCTCCTACAAAATTGCTACTGGGGATTTGATTTCATTTCATAGTTTTGGATCTGTTGTGAACTTATTTAGATCTGATTTACATTCTGATTTGATATTATTTGGTTCATCTTTTAAAATCCAAGAGCTTTCATTCATGCTTGTAGCTGCTCTCACCAATTCCGGTGTGAAAAATCAAGTACCGCAGTTCTTCTTCAATTTTACTGATGGGGATTTGGTGTTAGTTTCCTCTTGTGAGGTTGCTGATATTTTATTTTGTGAATCATTAGATATTTCTGAAGCTATATCAGATTATAGATCTCAATCATTCGCTCTCCAGAGTCCCATGGATTCTCTACCTTTGGTCACAAGCTCTTCTCCTCACAGAACTAGTAAAGAGGAAGACATTCTACATCCGCTTGGACACTTTCTCCTAATATTTGGGGCTGATTTTACCACTCATGGTTTGCTGTTCAAGGCTACAACATATCAGCTTCTTGATTGTTCCACACATGGTTCAAATCCTCAAGAACCTTTGCTCTCTCTTCAGATGATTTCAGTTGCTCTACATGGGTCCAGTTTTCACCGTGCAGCTGTTTATATTTCTGATCCAGTTGAGTGCATTGTTATTCTTCCAAAGTGGAAGATTCCTCCAGACATCTTCACCAAGAGTTTTTCAGAAAATAAGTTCACTTACCTCCGTTCACTATTGGGGGTGAGTTCATCAGGGTGATCCAGACTACTTTCAGTGTTCAGCTTGAGGGGGGGTTTTGTTCCCACTGGGTTTTCCCTCTTTTCCTCACTTAGTTTGTTCTGAGCATTGTTTCAGTTACTTCATTGTACAGGGTGACCTATGGCCTTAGTTGCTAAGGCCCTAGCATTTTTATGCACATATGTTTTCTAACTCTTCCTGAGTATAGCTTAAGGGGGGGTGTTGGGGACATTTACCATCATACACACTCTTTCGGTCAAATTGGCCTAGTTAAACCACTATCCTAAGTTTAATTGACATCAGTGGAGCATTAATTACCATCATCCCAGTCATCCTCACGCCTACCTACAGTCAAGGAGGCTAACTTAGCCTTTCCTACAGTCAAGGAGGCTAACTGGAGCACTCCAAGGGTGAGCTGTGTGACATTAATGCACCTGCATGCTAACTGGTGGTTACTTTTAGTTCAACCAATCAGTTACAGTCAGTTAAGGTGCCTCCATTCATTAAATATATTATTTAATGATTATTTTATTATTATTTAATGAATTGGAGCTAACAAGGCACCTTCACCAACTTCTCATGGTCAGTTCAGCTTCAGTTAACCTCATCATGGTTTATTGGAGTCATGCAGTATTGGCACTTGATGGTTGGTTGCTATGACATGTGTTTGATCTCCTTCAGTTGAGATTAAGTCATTTATTGCACTCCAACTTCAGTTAGGGATTGGTGAGTCAATTAGGGTTTTTGACAAGTGGTTAACTGAGTGAGATTGCATGGCAAAGAGTCAGTTAAGCTAGACTCACTCATTGAATTTGAATTGTCCCTTAGGTATTCGAATTCTTTCATGGAGTTAAGCCATTGCTCTGCATGGTATTGTAATCCTTTATTGTTTATATAATATACAGAGAGGAAACCTATTTTGGTTCCAATTATTGCTAATTCATGAGTAATTTGTTAATTATTCTTTGATGATTTTGATTCCTAGTTCCTAGATCATGTGCAAGAATTAATAATGGTGTAATGTATTTGATGACATTGTGGTTGTGTTAAATAGAAAACTACCTTACAAAAGTTAACACACATTAGTTATTACTCACCATGCAACGTTTTAAGAATGAAAGCTAACTCTAGCTAGATTTCCAAAATGGTGCATTTTGATTAATGACAGCGTGGTTGTGTTATATAGAAAACTACATTATGAAATTTAACACACATTAGATTTCACTCACCATGTAAATATTTAATGTTGAAAGCTAACTCCAGCTAGATTTCCATCATGGTGCAATGTGACAATGTGGTTGTGTTAGATGGAAAACTACCTTATGAAAGCTAATACACATTAGCTTTCACTTATCGTGCCATGTTGTTAAAATAAAGCTAACTCCAACTAGATTTTCATCATGGTGTAATGAGCTAACACACATAAGCTTTCATTTATAGTGCCGTGTTGTTAGAATGAAAGCTAACTTCAACTAGGTTTTCCTTATGGTGTAATGTATTTGATGACAATGTGGTTGTGTTAGATGAAAAACTACATTATGAAGACTAATAGACATTAGCTTTACTCACCGTGCAATATTTTAAGAACGAAAGGTAACTCCAGCTAGATTTCCATAATGGTGCATTGTGATTGATGATAATGTGGTTATGCTAGATGACAAAATACACTATGAAATCTTACACACATTAGATTTCACTCACCGTGCAACGATTTAAGGATGAAAGCTAACTCCAGCTAGAATTCCAACACGATGCAATGTGCTTGATGACAATGTGGTTGTGTTACATCGAAAACTAGTTTATGAAAGCTAACACACATTATATTTCACTCATTGTGCCATGTTGTTTAAAGGAAAGCTAACTCCAGCTAGATTTCCATCATGGTGTAATGAGCTAACACACATAAACTTTTCCTTATAGTGCCATGTTGTTAGAAGGAAAGCTAACTCCAACTAGATTTTCATCATGGTGTAATGTATTTGATAACAATATGACTGTCTTAGATGAAAAACTACCTTATGAAAGCTAACATACGTTAGTTTTATTGACCATGCAATGTTTGAAGAATGAAAGCTAACTCTAGCTAAATTTCCATCATAGTGCATTGTGATTGATGATAATGTGGTTGTGCTGGATGGAAAAGTACATTATGAAAGCTAACACATTAGATTTCACTCATTTTGCAATGATTTAAGGATGAAAGCTAACTCCAGCTAGATTTCCATCACAGTGCAATGTGATCAATAACCATGTGTTGTGTTATATGGAAAACTACCTTATGAAAGCTAACACACATTATCTTTCAGTCACCATGCCATGTTAGAAGGAAAGCTAACTCCTTCTAGATTTGAATCATGGTGTAATTTATTTGATAAAAATGTGGCTGTGTTAGATAAAAAACTACTTTACAAAAGCTAACAAACAGTAGCTACTACTCATCGTGCAACGTTTTAAGAATGAAAACTAACTCTAGCTAGATTTCCAAAATGGTGCATTTTGATTGATGACAATGTGGTTGTGCTAAATGAAAAAATACATTATGAAAGGTAACATATATTAGATTTCACTCATTGTGCAATGATTTAAGGTTGAAAGATAACTCCAGCAATATTTCCATCACGGTGTAATGAGACAATGTGGTAGTGTTAGATTAAAAACTAATTTATGGAAGCTAACAAACATTAGCATTTACTCACTGTGCAATGTTTTAAGAATGAAAGCTAACCCTAGTTAGATTTTTATCATGGTGCATTGTGATTTATGACAATGTGACTTTGTTAGATAGAAAACTACACTATGAAATCTTCAAACACATTAGATTTCACTCACCGTGCAACGATTTAAGGATGAAAGCTAACTTCAACTAGATTTAAAACACAACGCAATGTGATTGATGACAATGGGGTTGTATTACATGGAAAAATACCTTATGAAAGATAATACACATTAGCTATAACTCATCGTGCCATGTTAAAAAAAATCTAATTCCAACTAGATTTCCATCATGGTGTAATGAACTAACACACATAAGCTTTCCTTTATAGTGCCATGTTGTTAGAAGGAAAACTAGCTCTAGCTAGATTTTCATCATGATGTATTGTATGTGATAACAATGTGGCTGTGCTAGATGGAAAACTACTTTATGAAAGCTAACATACATTAGTTTACTCACCGTGCAATGTTTTAAGAAGGAAAACTAACTCTAGCTAGATTTTCATATTGATGCATTGTGATTGATGATGATGTGATTGTGCTAAATGGAAAACTACATTATGAATGCTAACACACATTAGATTTCTCTCACTGTGCAATTATTTAAGGACGAAAGTTAACTCCAGCCATATTTCCAACACGGTGCAATGTGTTTGATGACAATGTGGTTGTGTTACATGGAAAACTACCTTATGAAAGATAACACATATTAGCTTTCTCTCATCGTGCCATGTTGTTAAAAGAAAAGCTAACTCTAGCTAGATTTCCATCATGGTGTAATGTATTTTATGACAATGTGGTTGTGTTAGATGAAAAACTACTTAATGCAAGTTAACATACATTTGCTTTACTCACCGTGCAATGTTTTAAAAACGAAAGCTAACTCTAGCTACATTTTAATCATGATGCATTATGATTGATGACAATGTGATTGTGCTAGATGAAAAACTACATTATGAAAGCTAACATAGATTGCATTTCACTCATCGTGCAATGATTTAAGGACGAAAGGTAACTCCAGCTATAATTCCATCACGGAGCAATGAGATCGATGATGATGTGGTTGTGTTAGATGAAAAACTACCTTATGGAAGCTAACACACATTAGCTTTCACTCATCGTGCCATGTTGTTAGAAGGAAAGCTAATTCCAGGTAGATTTGCATCATGATGTAATGTATTTGATGACAATGTGCCTGTGTTAGATGAAAAAATACCTTACGAAAGTTAAAACACATTAGCTATTACTCATCGTGCAACGTTTTAAGAACAAAAGCTAACTCTAGCAAGATTTTAAACATAATGCATTTTGATTGATGACAATTTGGTTGTTTTAAATGGAAAACTACATTGTAAAAGTGAACACACATTATATTTCACTCACCGTGCAACGATTTAAAGTCGAAAGCTAACTCAAGCTAGATTTCCATCACGGTGCAATGTGACAATGTGATTGTGTTAGATAGAAAAATAATTCGGCTATGTTGTTAGAAGCAAAGCTGACTTCAACTAGATTTCCATCATGGTGTAATGTATTTGATGACAATGTGGTTGTGTTAGATGGAAAACTAACTTATGAAGGCTAACAACAACTAGATTTCTATCATGGTGCATTGTGATTGATGACAACCTGGTTGTGTTAGATGGAAATTACATTATGAAAGTTAACACATTAGATTTCAATCATCGTGCAATGATTTAAGGACTAAAGCTAACTTCAGCTATATTTTCATCATGGTGTTATGTATTTGATGATAATGTGACTCTTTTATATAGAAAACTACCTTATGAATTCTAACACACATTAACTTTCACTCACCGTGCAATGTTTTAAAAACAAAAGCTAACACTAACTAGATTTCCATCTTGGTGCAATGAGCTAACGCACATTAGGCTTTCATTCATCGTACAATGCTTTAAGAATGAAAGCTAACACATTGTTAAAAGGAAATCTAATTATAGCTAGATTTCCATCATTATGTTATGTATTTGATAACAATGTGATTGTTTTAGATAGAAAGCTACATTTCAAAAACTAACACACATTAACTTTCACTCAACCGTGCAATGTTTAAGAACAAAAGCTAACTCCAACTAGATTTCCATCAGGGTGCAATGAACTAACACACATTTGCTTTCACTCATCATGCCATGTTGTTAGAAGGAAAGCTAACTCCAGCTAGATTTCTATCATGGTGTAATGTATTTGAGGACAATATGACCATGTTAGATGGAAAACTAATTTATGACAACTAACACACATTATATTTTACTCATCGTGCAATGTCTTAAGAACAAAAGCTAACTCCAACTATATTTTCATCATGGTGAATTGTGATTGATAACAATGTGGTTGTGCTAGATGGAAAACTACATTATGAAAGCTAACACACATTATATTTCACTCACCGTGCAATGAATTAAGGACGAAAGCTAATTCCAACTAGATATCCATTGTGGTACAATGTGATTGATGACAATGTGGTTGTGGTAAATGAAAAACTACCTTATGAAAGCTAACACACATTAGCTTTCTCTCATCATGACATGTTGTTAAAATAAAAGATAACTCTAGCTATATTTCCATCATGGTGTGATATATTTGATGACAATGTGGTTGTTTTAGATAGAAAACTACCTTATGAAAACTAACACACATCATCTTTCACTCATCGTCTAATGTTTTAAGAATGAAAGCCAACTCCAGCTACATTTCCATCATGGTGCAATGTGATTGATAACAATGTGGTTGTCTTAGATTTAAAACTGCATTATGAAAAACTAACACACATTACCTTTTACTCACGGTGCAATGTTTTAAGAATGAAAGTTAACTGTAACTAGATTTTCATCATGGTGCTATGTAATTGATGACAATATGGTTGTGTCAGATGAAAAACTAATTGATGACGATGTGGTTGTGTCAGATGAAAAACTACCTTGTGAAAAGTAACACACTTTAGCTTTCACTAACCGTGCAATGTTTTAAGAATGAAAACTAACTTCAGCTAGATTTCCATCGTAGTGCAATGTGATTGATGACAATGTAGTTGTGTTAGATGGAAAACTTCATTATGAAAGAAATCGCATGTTAGGTTTCACTTACCATGCCATGTTGTTAGAAGGAAGCTAAATCCATTATATTTTCATTATGGTGTAATGTATTTGATAAAAATGTAATTGTGTTACATATAAAACTACCATATTAAAATTAACACAAACTAGCTTTTAGTCACCATGCAATGTTTTATAAATGAAAGCTAACTACAGCTAGATTTTCATCATGGTGTAATGTGATTGATGACAGTGTGATTTTGTTAAATGAAAAACTACATTATGAAAACTAACACAGCTAGATTTCCATCATGGTGTAATGTGATTGATGACAATGTGATTTTGTTAGATAAAAAACTACATTATGAAAACTAACATAGCTAGATTTTCATCATGGTGTAATGTGATTCAAGACAATGTGATTTTGTTAGATGAAAAACTACATTATTAAAACTAACACACATTAAATTTCATTCAACGTGCAACATTTTAAGAACGAAACCTAACTCTAGCTAGATTTCCAGCACATTCATACACATGCATCAATAATATAAGTCCCATGTCCAAAGTCAAATAGGAATTTGGTGGTTTTATTGGAGTTGATATCTATCATTCTCTAATAATTCTTGGATCTCTTATTATTATCTCTTCATATATATTTTGTGTAATTTGTATGTAAATTCCTTTTTGCAAGCATGCACAAGATGTAGGGGAACAATGTTTCGTGGCATACAAAAGGGCTACCCTATTGTTTTGAATTATTGCAACTATATTACTTTTTTGAACATACACTTCATATGGCTTAACCTTAATTACAAACTACAATTCAAATGTGTTACAAAAATTGGGAGGAGTTACAATGGAAAATATAATTTTGACAAGAGGAGACTATGTTGACCTCCTAATTAATGGTCAAGTTGTTGGACTAGGAAAGGTTGAATCTACAGAGACTACAACTCATTATGGTGGACAAAGGCTTAATGTAGGATATGTTATGGTTTTGATAATTGATGTCATTGAACCACATTTGATTGTGGAAGATGTTGATGAAGGGGACTTACATCCATGGAAGATCATATATTTGAGGCATAACAAAGGTAAATTAAAATCTTGAAGCACATGTCAAGTTTTTTTTATAGTACATTGCTTGGTTTTTTGAGCAAATACTAAGTTTGTTTAATTTACTATGTAGGTGCAAATGTCTCTTCTGCATTTTCTATTGGAGACAAGGTAGATCTTTTGCAATGTGGATTGAAGGTGGGTGAAGGCTCCATATTCAATACAGAGATTGGTCATAAGGTGCATGGCAGAATGGTGAAAAAGGGATCCATAGTGGTTAACATTGAGAAAGTGTTAAAACATGATGCTCTTTTGCCACATCCAACAGGATTTGAGAATACACCAGGGGGTGCATTGGGATCTTATGAGATTTGGCCAGAATCAGACTTGGAACCTCATTGTCATGATCATCTAGTAAATACTCCCCAAGATAGGCTTACATTCACATGTAAAAAGGTTTCTCTTACACATGAATGCACAGGAAAAAGCATGCGCATTGCCAAAGGGATCATAGTTAATGTCCGTGAGGATGACATGGTTGAGGGTGAAATGTTAGGTGAAAAGGAATTCGGTGTTTTTGTGGAAGACATAGATAGAAATTGTGAAATATGTAGGATTGGGGACAAGTCTATACATTGTTTAGTTAGATGGCCAATAAATAAGTTGGCGGACAATGAAGGTGAGATTTTAAGGGTGAATGAAAATTTCGAGGAGGCACCCAAGGAAATGGCGGTATGGGATCTTATAGAGGACATAAGTCCCTTAAACACATGGGATGATGATCTTTATAATGAAAAAGATCCAGACTCAATTGCTATGCATGCAACGAGGCCATATAAAAGGATTAAACGAGTTGTGGCTACAAAAAAAGTTGGAAACTTTCAAATACAAAGAGATGAAGAGAAAGAAATCCGACTTTTGGCAGCGGATGAATGTTGCAAACAAGATTGTCTTCAACATGTGGATAGGAAAGCCATTGCAACTGCTAGAAGGGGTATGAAACTCTTTAAAAAAAAGGACATTAGGGAATTTGTCTTGAATTCACTCCTTTCCAACACAATCATGTCAAAGAGCCATGGCCATGGCCTACCTCCTACTATTAGGAAAGTAAAGGACANCGGCATTAGGGAATTTGTCTTGAATTCACTCCTTTCCAACACAATCATGTCAAAGAGCCATGGCCATGACCTACCTCCTACTATTAGGAAAGTAAAGGACATGAGGTTTAATGGAGATATTATTTGTAAGAAAGCATGGTAAAAAATACATAATATTCCTCAAAGCACCTTTTATAATTACCAACATAATTTCCAACAAGGACATGTGAAAGGAATTCATGGTAACACCAACAAATGCAAACCANAAATACAAAACCACATGCACATACTGTGGCAGCCATAGAAATATTGCACAAAATTGTAATGGATAATTTAGACTTTTCACCGAACCAAACACGACAAGTTGAAGAAAATGGAACATNCTGGATAATTCAGACTTTTCACTGAACCAAACACGACAAGTTGAAGAAGATGGAACATCTGCTCCTTTAAGATTGCTGCCATCAACATACACCCAAATTTCTTTGTTAAAAGAGATCAACGAGGCTCTTCAAGAGCTAAATTTTCCATCAATATCACAACCAACAATGAGCAAGATTTGGAATACTCATTTTCCAGATGTGGCATTCTCAAAGAACACTAACTTCAGTAAATGTAGTGAATGTATCGTGTTGAAAGCACAGATGAAGACAGCAACTACAAAAGAGCTGGAAGAAAAGGCACGAGCTAGACTGAAGAAACATAACAAGATTGTTATGTGTGGAAGATATTGCTACTATGCCCACAGAATTATGTCAGAGCGGTATCCAAAGGAATACTTGAGCATTATCCATGATAAAATGGACAAAACAAAGACTTCGATCCCAATATTACGTGTCAAATCAAAATCTGTTGCAGGAACAAACTTGGGTTTGTCGTTGACAGGTATGCTAACACATGGGCATAGCACAGGAGGTTTTGGTCATTTTTCCCTACCATTTGTACACATGGGATCACAATTTACCATTACATCTCTTGCAAAGTGCTTGAGGGACCTTGAAGACCCACACCTTGATATGTATGGTGATTTGCTTTATGAGAGTGGAAGTTCAAGAAACACACTTTCAAATGCATTACTTCAAAACTCTATTTACTCAAAATGTAGAGTGTACAAGGATGCTTTCCTATCTTTAAATGGAAGCTCAACAAATCAAAATCTTGATTTTAAACCTCTTCCTCCACATTTGTTGTTACAGTTGGACAATGCAACTAGTGATAATAAGAATCGTTATGTTTTCATGTTTCTATCACTATTAACTGCACTTGGTGTCTTCATCACTATTGAGGTTGGGTTCTTGCTTGTGGGGCACACCCATGAAAACATAGATGGAACCTACAGAAGAATGTCTTCCAACTTGAAAAGTAAAGATATATATTCTTTACCTGAGATGATGGATACATATCGCACAATAGAAGAAAAAAGGGTGTTTCCACCTAAACTTATTGACAAAGTGTATGACTTCAAAAGTTTTCTTAATAGGTACATCAAGGAGGGGAAAAATGCACTAGTTGGACATCTTAATGTCCACTACTTCCAATTCCTTGTACTCAATGATGTTCTAGTTATGAGGTATAAAGAATCCATCAGAGACATTGAGTGGTCAGAACCAGTGGAGTTGTGGAATATAGATGATGAA
>LPNX010322679.1:0-13673 GCA_001517045.1 Pseudotsuga menziesii
TTGGGGGAGATCCGCTCATTCTTCTGCTGTATGTTGATGATCTATTTATCACAGGTGCTGAGCATCTCATTGCACATTGCAAGAGAGATCTAGCATCGGAGTACGGGATGACTGACATTGGTCTGATGCATTACTATTTGGGGATGGAGGTTTGGCAGGAGCCTGGACATATTTTCCTTGGACAGGGGAAGTATGCAGTTGATATTCTGAAGAGATTTCGGATGGAGGACTGCAGGCCGATGTGTACACCTATGATCACCAACTGGAAGCAACTTCATGCTTCTGAGGGTAAGTTGGTGGATCCCACTATATATCGTCAGCTCATTGGGTCTTTGATGTATCTGGTCAACACCAGGCCAGACTTGTGTTTTGCGGTGAACACTCTTAGTCAGTTCATGGTTGAGCCTTGGAGTGTGCACTGGACTGCCGCAAAGCACATATTGAGATATCTTGCAGGTACAGTGGATTATGGTCTGGACTACAGGGGTTCGGGTGGAGTCAGCTTGGTTGGGTTCACAGATTCAGACTGGGCAGGTTGTGTGCGGGATTGGAAGAGCACTTCTGGTTGTTGTTTCAGTTTGGGCTCGGCAGCAGTGTCGTGGTTCAGTCGGAAACAGAAGTCCGTTGCATTGAGTTCTGCTGAGGTTGAGTATATGGCAGCCAGTCAGGCTACTTGTGAAGCACTGTGGCTTCGCAAGTTATTGGTAGATTTATTTGATCAGCAGCTTAGGCCTACGGTGATCTACTATGACAATCAGAGTTGCATTCAGCTCTCTGAGAATCCAGTGTTCCATGACAGGTCAAAGCACATAGAGATTAGATACCATTTCATCCGTGACTACGTTCAGAGAGGGGCAGTTGAGCTTCAGTATGTATCCACTGATGAGCAGGTAGCGGGCATTCTGACGAAGTCTTTGGGGAGGGGAAAGTTTGTCTTCTTCAGAGACAAGTTGGGAGTGGTGCAGAACACCTTCCTCGGTAAGAGGGAGTGTTAGTTTTTGTACCTTGGAAGACGTTCCCTAGGTGACTTTATTGCCTAAGTCACTTAGAAGAGGGAAAAAGGTGACCTTCACATTAAATGTCACTTAATGAGACTTTATAAACTTAAAGTCACTTTTTGATAAATTTAAGTGGGTGAGTAATTTTATTTAAGTGATTTAAATAAAAGGGATTTTTACTCTCATTGAATCTCATCCATTGGATTGGATCTTTTTTCCACCGTTGGATTAGATGCCCACTTAAGGTTTAGACAAAAAGGGTTGAGGGAGGCAAAGAGACTTCACTTTCCATTTTCTTGAGATGAGAAGAGAGAAAGAGAGCAGAGATTGCTGAAGCGAATAAGAGTGGGCACGATTTTCCAGAAAGCTTGCTGAAGAGACTGAAGTGGGCATGAAGATCGAGGAACTTTATTTTCTGCACAAAAAACGAGGAGAGTACGGTCAGTACGGCCAGCATTTAATGCTGTACGGCCAGCATTTATTTTCCTGCACAGAAATCGAGGAGATTTAAGTCTGTACTGCCAGCATTTATTGCTGTACGGACAGCATTAATTCAGCACAGAAATCGAGGGTATGGACAGCGCAGAAAACGAGGGTACGGCCCTGCATTAAATGCTGTACGGTTTTGCACAGAAATCGAGTGTACGGCCTGCATTTAATGCTGTATGGTTGGCACAGAAATCGAGGTGCTGTTCATGCACAGAAATCGAGACAGTCTGCTGCTGGTCAAATTCTGGGTTGAGATAAGTTGGAATTTTTGATTGTAAATTTAATGTCTGATTTTTCCTGAAGCAAATAATAAACTCTCTCTATCTCTGACTGGTTTTCCCCGTGGGGGTTTTTCCAGGGCTTATTTGGCCAAAAATCTCTGAGTTAAAAATTTTATGGTGTGACTGTCCAAATGTGTTTTTCAGCCTGTTAGTATTTTTACTGTGTGTTTATATTGCTCAGTATATTTTCTTAAGTAACTTACAGCCTATGCCAAACCGGCTGTAAGTGAAAACCACAAAATGTTCATATAAACCAGCATGCAGTAAGACTCAGATTTTCTACACCGGGCACTTACAGATGTGATCAGGCTCATTCTTCCTTTCTGATGCAGTTTTTCTTCATTGATTGATATATTTGAGCAGGGAGATGTTTTAGTTGGATCTCCTAGGGCGTTGTAGGGGCATAGGGGCTGCAGCCACTTGTTTGTACCATTGTACCCCCTTCCCAGAGAGCCTGGTGGGCTCAATTTGACAACGCAGGCAACCTAGGAGGCTGTTTTGGTAGGATCACGTTTCCCGAGGCAGATTAAAAAATGATTAAATTGCTATTGAAGAAATCGATTTGGGCTACTGAGGCAAGGAAATGACATGGGATGAGTCACAATGATGAGAGTGATGTCTTCCACACCTTCTCCAACAATTGCAGCATTTGATTGGGCCCACCCCTATTTTTGGGCATTTTTATATTATTTTGGAGCTTTTTAGAGGCTCACGATTTCCTCAAGGAGGCACAAAAGTCAAAGAATTAAATTGTTATATTATTTATTGTGCCATGCACCTAAAGGGAGTTAGTCAAACACTCCTTGGACCCACCATGTGCTTTTATTTATTTCTTGTTGAGTGGGTTACTTTTATTTGGGTGGTTTAATCCACTTTGGTAAATTATGGTTATATTGATCCATGTATTGTATGTTGAGCTCATCTCAACCATTGATTAAAACATTTCATTTTTTAATCTTAGCCACTTGTTTTGAAAGTGGTTAGGATTTGGTTATGATTGAGGTTCTCTCATTTCTATTTAAAGGAGAGAGCTTCTGATTTGTAAGGGGTCTTTGGCTCTTGGATCTAAATAATAGAAAGACTTTTTTGTGGAAATTTTTCTGGATTTGCTTTGCATCTGATGTGCTCAAATGGTGATTAGCTAGTCTTTAGCTTCCTAACATGGTGGAAATTCTCGTGAGATCTATGTTTTTCGTGGCTATCATTGTTTTGTCTACAGGAGGGCGTTTCGGCTGGAGCGTTTTTGTAGGGGGACCTCAACTCGCTTGGTTCTCTTCGTCTTCGATCAGGGGGTTTTCATTAGTTTCATTGTGATCTATGATTACTTCATTTTACTGTCTTGTAGCATTCAGTTTCTTTATTTTGAATGTGCAAATCTGATATGGTTGACGTTTGATCATGCAGGGTAGGGGGCGCATTGATGGCTTGGAGCTTGCATATGCCATAGAAATCACGAGGATCTTCCAGAATTGATCGGG
The DNA here is from genome assembly GCA_001517045.1 of Pseudotsuga menziesii. NCBI lineage: Eukaryota > Viridiplantae > Streptophyta > Pinopsida > Pinales > Pinaceae > Pseudotsuga > Pseudotsuga menziesii. The sequence goes on from LPNX010322679.1 coordinate 3,247, forward strand.
ATAGCAAAGATCGTCACTGTAACAGATTTCTACAAGCTTTTCCAGGTAAGATCCAACACGTAAGTCTCTTCTTTTTTCAGATCTTATTCCATTGTACCTTGTTTCAATTCAAGTTTTTCTTAAAACTCCTAAAACACTAAAAACACTAAAAATCAATAAACTTGGGAATAGTTCGATCTTTTGCCAAACCATTTCTGGGTTTCATAGATCGGGCCTCCCCTTCATCAAATCAACTCAAACGCTGGTCAAATTCCTCATAGTTTGACCTAGATCCGATTTTTAAGCAGAAAACTGCATAACCCCCCACTGAAAAATTGACATGCTAGGGTTTTTGAGTTTTTCTGATTTCTAACTTCATAGATGGATAGATCGGGTCCCACACAGCCTAAATCAACCCCAACGATGTGCAACTGCTTGACCATTTGGCCTAGATCTGAAAAATTGACTGAATTTGCCCTAGCGCCCTCACTTAAAACTGGACTTTTCCGGAAGTGATTTTTTCTGAAATCTGACAAGATAGGCTGATCGATTAGGGCCCAAGCACTCCAGAACACCCCCAACGCTGTGCTAGTTCCTCCCGGTTTTCCCTAGATCTGAAAAATCAATTTTCATCCTCTTAGCCCCATCATCAGATTTTGAATTTTCTAGATCTGATTTTTCTGCTGATTTCCTGATTTGGTCTTGTAGATCAGGTTACCCTGACCTCTTTTCTTCCTCAACGCTGAGCCATTAGCCTCCTGGTGACCCTAGAACTGCAGATCTGTCCTCCTAAGCCCTGGTGCTAGCCTCCTGTACCTTAGCTTTTCCGGACCAACTACTTTTTGGGTTCGTAGATCAAGGTGTCTCCCAGGTGGGTTCTCTGAAAAATTGGTTTACTGCTGACTCCAATGCCCAATGCACACAAGGCACTGATCTCCTAGCTAGCGCTAGCCCCATCTTGACCTCATTTTTACTCCTTTTGCCAACACCTACTGATAACTCAAGTCACCTATCTTTCACTGAGATTGTCCCCTTAGTACTAGGCAGTCCCAACTCTATTCTTGCTCACCCTGTCACAGTGACGTTTCCCAAGACAGTGGTCATCTCCATCAGTTGCTAGTACCTTAACCCTAGAGCTAGAGTTTCCATTTACCTTGCACCTTAAGTACCCTGAAGCCCCATCTGATCTTTCTTCTGGTGTTAGGTCTGATCTCTCCTGTCGGGAGCAGATCTGGGTCTTTCCCATTGTTGCCTTGGACTAGGATAACATAAAGTGAAGGCTTCCTTGATTGGCGTGACAACCATCCATTTGGGAGTCTAGGAAGTCGTGGTCCCACCCCTTAGTTGCTTGCCCCTCTACAATCCATCCTGGATCCACCTCACACAAGCAACTACAAGGCGGGTGATAACAGGGTGCACAATGTTGTGCAAGTTATTACAGATAATGTAGCTAATTATGTGGCTGCTGGTAGGATGCTTATGGATAGGTACCCCTCTTTGTTTTGGACTCCATGCGCAGCTCATTGCATTGATTTGATGTCGGAGGATATGGGGAAAATTCCTTTTATCAAGGTGGTGATTGATCAAGCTAGGGCCATCCCCAAGTTCATTTACAACCATGGTTTTGTTCTTAGTCTCATGAAGAGGCACACCAAAAACAAAGAGTTGAAGCGTCCTGCAATCACACATTTTGCCACCACATTTATTACTCTTCAGTCTTTGCTTCAATGTCAATTTGAGTTGAAGCAAATGTTTGTTTGTGATGAGTGGCGTGATTGTGCTTACAGTAGGAGAGAGGATGGGAAAACCATTGCCAAGCTGGTGTACACTGACACCTTCTGGGAAGGAATGGAGGAAGTGTGCTCAGTTGGTGAACCTTTAGTGAGGGTTCTGCGCCTTGTTGATGGTGATAAGCCCGCAATGGGCTATTTATATGAGGCCATGGATAGGGCCAAAGAGACCATTCGAAATTTCTATGTGGGAAAGGGTACCCCAGGGCATGACAAGCACATGTTGTTATGGGAGTTGATTCATACTCGATGGACTAGGATGCTTCATTGACCCATTCATGCAGCAGGACTCTTCCTCAACCCCGCATTTGCCTACCAATGCAATTTTGATTTTGATGGTGAGGTTTTTGAGGGGCTTCTCACTTGTATTCAGAGGATGATACTTGATTATGACACTCACAATGCAGTCAATCGCGAGATAGAGGTGTACCGGGATGGTACTGGAGTATTCAGCTTTGCTGATGCTATTCATGACAGGACCAGATTCATGCCAGGTAAGTTATTAACTTATTAGACCGTTTTAAGTTTTCACCTTTATTTGAAAGATGAATTATGATTTATTTATATTTATTTCTTGTTTGGTGTAGCCACTTGGTAGCGAACCTATGGTGTGAGGACACCAAATTTACGGAAATTTGCCATCAAAATCCTTAGCCAAACCTGTACAGCTTCGAGATGTGAGCGGAATTGGAGTGTATTTGAAAAAATACATGCAAAGAGAAAAAAAAGGTTAGAAACTTAGAACTTAGAATTTGAACAAAGCAATTGCATTTAAATGTTTAATGCAATTTATGAATCTATGATCCTCTAAGATATTATAATTTATTAATTTATTACCCTCTAGACTCATAATTTTTTTTTATTACCCTCTTACAGGTTGGAGTTCACACGTCTTAATGACTTGGTGTATGTCCATTACAACCTCCGCTTGTGGATGGCACAGATAAAGAAAGAACTAGATGCAAATGCCATCTCCTTGGACAATATTGATATATTGTCTAAGTGGAGGGTGGAGATTGAAACTCCTATCATGGAGGAGTCACCTGGATGGCTAGAGGAGGGGCAAGTGGAGGAGGAGGAGGAGGAGGTGGTTGGAGGCACCATGGAGGGTGATGTGCTAGCATCGCCACCACCTTCTGCACCGCTTGATACATCTAGTCCTCCATCCATCACTCAACGTCGAGTATTAGATGCAGGCTCAGGGCCTTCTACTGCTACTTCTAGTGCTAGGGGCAGGTCTGACAAAAGACCCATGATATTTTCCCGTAAAAGAGGAAGAGGGCATTGATATTAGATAGATAGATGCTAGTTTTCCTCGGATACATTTATATATGTGATGTCATTTTGTATTGTTTAAAATTTATACACTTTTGAGTCCTTGATTGGACAACTATGATGTTTTAGTATCGACTTTGATGTATCGTGTCGGCGAATATATTGCCGAGGGTCCAAAAAGAAATTATCGTATTCATCGGTGAAAATATCGGCAAACATCGGCAATATATCGGCAAAATAAAAAATACAAAAATATTAAAAAATTCAAAAAAGAAAAAAATCACAATATATTTGAAAAAATTGGCAAATATCGCCAAAAATTGGCAAATATCGCGATATATTTGAAACAATCTGCAAATATTGCGATAAAATCGGAAAAAAATCGCCAAAAAATTCAGGAAAATATCGGGGTGATATATTGCAGATATATCGCCAATGAGTTAACATCGCGATATATCACGATGTTGCCGATATATCGGCGATATTTGTAACACTGGGCATGACTACATGATGATGATATATATCGGTGCTTTCTTCATATTTATGTTCCAATATGTTTTTCTGATGTTATTGTTGCTTTATATGTTTAAAATTCTAAACAAAATGAATGTATTTTCTATTTTTTAATGTTTGTCGACTTTTGCCGATTTTTCCCGATTTTTTCGCCGATGTTGCCGAGAAGTTGTATTATGGACCGTCAACGACTTATTGTCGAGGCCGACTTTTTCAACATTGGTGTTCAGTTCAAAGAAGAGCCTATGGTAGTAGCAAAAATTGGAAATCCCTCTTCACCTCCTCCACCTTTGGATAATCCATATATATATGTAGCAGTCAGAAGGTTTTGTGACTAATCCATCTCTTGTGTGCAAGTTGAAGAAATCATTGTGTGGGCTAAAACAAGCTCACAAAGCTTGGTATGCCAAGATTGATGGCTTTTTGCTACCACTGAACTATTATAGATGCAAGTCTGATCCAAATGTTTATTTGAAGCTGAATCATGGTTCTTTAATCACTATTGTATGTGGATGATCTTCCTGTGACCAGAAGATCATCCACTCTGGCATTATCTAGGAGTTGTGTTTGCACTCCCACAATGCACTTATACTGATTGTATCTTGTTGCCGCCTAATTCGCACCTCGAGTCATGTGGCAGAAATCTTCAAGCCACTGGGTGCGACCTTGAGGGCAAGCAAGCGTCAAGTGTTGTCACTTGATCTTGACTCCTCCGTCTAGGCTCTCTCCTAGCGAATCCAAGGGGGGTGGTCCCTAGTAAAATAAACTATGGTGTTTAATCTATATAATAAAACAATAACTCTAGGAGATGAATCAATAAATACTGAAACTGAGATTATTTGCAAATGGTTCAAATAACTAGCATTTAAAATATCATTCCAAACAACACATTGTTTAACTTAAGCATCAAACATAAATTAAAATGCTAGATAGACTAGTGCTAATGGAGTGCTTGTAAGGGGGTTGCTAGTGTAGTTTGAAGAAGTATTGCAGTTGTCTTGGTTGGTCAGTTTTAAAATTATTAAATGAGTAGTTAGGAAGTGGGTAAATTCTTGGTAAATTTTATTAAGAATGTGGTAATGATCTTATTATTACGAGGGAAATGGTATTCCAGATATACCCAGGGGTTACGAGGAATGTGTCCGGATTTACCAAGGAGTGGCTCTCACAGTGACATGTGGGATAGATGGAGTCGTGGGGTTGTGTTCAACACTACACCAAACGAAGGTGTAGCCTAACGGTGCCCCACGATCACTTTCTAGTGGTTCTCGCTTCATTTGCAGAATTTCCCCACAACCTCGTAAAATCGAATGAAGTGTCGGATTTTCGCTTGTAGGGATTAATTGAAGTGTTCCACTAATTACTAGTTACTTCAATCCATTTTTGATTGTCCCATCAATCCAGCCAAAGTTCTGCAGTGGTCACAAGAGCATACGGGGAATGAAGTGTTGTAAATTTTAAGTTTTTTAAGAACTAAGTGTGGGTTTTTAAATCACAGTGCCGATACTCTCGTTAACGAGAACACAACCAGATTGGTTAATTTTACTTTAAGAAACTTGAAAGAAATTTAAAAAATTAGAAAAACAAAAAAAAAAAAGTGAAAACATTGTGAATCCCCCTTGGGGGGATGGGGTGTGGGCACTTGGTTGCCCACTTGCTTCTCTTTTTTACAATGATTTAAAAATAGAAAAATACTTGTGCTCCTTTGTAGAATAGGAAACACAAGTTTTTACAATACAAGGCCTCAGAAGAATGGCCAATGAGAGATGTGAAAAGAGGGACCTCCGGGTTGGCTTAGATCTTCAAAAATTCTCCAAAGTGCCTCTTTGTTCGATCGACTTCTGCTGCAAAACAATGAGCAATGTTTAGTCAAATATGCTAGATAATCATATAAAAACATAAAAAAATTGACCAAAAGTTCAAGTACTTTAAAGATAGAAAAAATTTAGATATTAAGCTAGTACTTGTAATTAGATCTGAACCTTTTAAGTGCATACATAAATCAGAGTTATAAAATATTCTTTGATATGTAAAGAGATTTAACTATGCACTATAAAAAGAAACCGCAAAGCAAGTTTAAAATTTTTATGACCGAAGGGTATCACCAAGCTTGAATGATAGAAAAAGAAAAGTGAGAAAGTATCCACAAAGTGTTGCCAGTGGGATGAAGTCCTTTCTTTAAGAGTTACTGGAGTAGAAGTAGAGCTAACATGCTCATCCAAAACTCCAGCTTAAGCAACCTGTAAAAAAGATCTACAAAACTTGCAAATAGGGATTAAATGTCGGTGTTATCCAATAATAAATGCTCAAGAAAATATGAATTCAAACAAGAATAATCATAAACTCATAAGCATTCTACTATAGATAACAATAATAAGTAATCACAAGAGTATTACTTCCTATCTTATCAGAACACAGTTCCCTTCAAAAGCCCGCAATCCTAAACACATACAAGCTTGCTAAAATCTACAGATTACCTCAATATTGCCAATGAACACACATCCAAACACCATAGACCACACTTGCATCAGCCTCCAAAGCCTTTTATTAATCAATAATCAATATTACACATTACAGGAGCAGAGGTTCAATGCCCAAAATCATCCGTCCAAAATGAGGCATGAGAGCTTGCTTATATAGAAAACCGGTCAAGAGAAAGGGAATGCATCTCCTCAAGGATGCACTAGCTCCAAGTGAGTTGGTTGTGGGTTGGAGAAAGGTTGGAATGAGTTGGATAAAGGAAAACGAAGAAGCAACTTCAAAAAACTGAGAGCCATGTCACCAAAACTCAACCAACTAATCCAACATGCCATTCTTCTCTTGGGATTTGCGACCCTACTTGGAGAGTTGCACCCCCTCTTGATGAGGAAAGTTCCAAACTCCAAAAGAAACTCTGAAACGACAACATCTGAAGAAATTTGACTTAGAAAATGAAACTGTTCATTCATGCATTTTGTCAAACATTTTGCAGACACAAGGGTTTTAACTTTAAAAATTCTGAAAGTAAAACCACACTGCTGAAAATGAACTTCAACTTTTCTGTCAACTACTGAAACATTTTAAGCAAATGGACACAATGAATTTTGGTCAAAAGACCGGGCAAAACCCAACTGCTTTGGGGAAAACCCTAAAAGAAATTTTTTCTTTAAAAAGAGTAAAACTCAAAAATTTTTCTACAACTTAGAAAACTTCAGTTTCTTTTAAACCCTCACTGACAAAATTTCACGAAACAGAACAACAGCAAAACTACCTCGAAATCAGTGCTTGAAAGTATTGTACAGCGTGCTGTACGACTACCCACATGTGCTATATAGACTGTACAGCATGCACTCAATTCTGCCTCGATTTCTGTGCCCACACGTGCCAAAAAACCCTTGTTCTACGGTTCTGTCAGTCTGCAATAAATGCACCAACAGTTACCTCGGGAAATGTGCCCACACGTGCTACTGTACGGCTCTGACAGATTGTTGTACAGATTTGTTCTTGGCTGCCTTGGGATGCGTGTTGCTCTTGTTCTTGGGAAATGTACCCTTTCTTCTTGGGGACCTCTTCTTTGTCTTCAATCTTTCTCTCTTCCTCTCTTAATGGATGAATGTACTCATTTGTTCTTTCTCATTGTTTTTATACTTTGATTTTGTAACTATCTTCAATAACTACCTAATCTAGGGTTGAAGATCTTTTTACAAAATCAATGGGTCCACAACTAAACTCACTTTTAATAATTAAAACACTTTTAATTATTAAATACATTTTAAGTGAGACCCACTTTTCTAAAGTTATAAAAACACATTCACTCTATTTACATAAACGTCACTTTGCTACATGAATACATAAGGACAAAAATTCTAGTCTTCTCATCACACCCACACCAAAAACATGGGAGGACCTTCAAAGATACAATTTCAACATTCCCTCCTAACGAGGAAGGTCCACAGCATTGTCTTCACCTCGGACTCCTGCAACAGCTCCCTCTTGCTCTGGAATCAACCTCGGAAACAAGTGCTCGATCTCGAGCAGGAACTCTGACATCTGAGACTCAACCTGAGTCCCATCATCCTGCTCAACTTCACCATCACTTGACTGGCTGAGTCTTCTGCCAGCGCTCAGGAGAGAGTCACTCTCCTCATCTCTATCAAATGCAACATCATCATCCTCTGACTCTGAAATCCATCCTCCTGCTCCTGCTCCTGCTCGTACAACATACCCTCTCAAGACATATAATTTGTCCTTGCGATCTCCCAACAAGATGGTGGTGCCAACTGGTTCATCCCTCCGATACAGGAAGATATGACCAGACCTGATCATCATTCCAAAGCCATCATCCTCGAATGATGAAACTGAGAGTTTGCTCACTCTCATCCCAGGTACAAATAAAACTCCGTGTACTTCCAAGACCTCTCTAAGGTCTAGTTGGAATCTGACTGTTCCAACCCCTTGAATAGCTATCTGAGGACTGTCAATGTCTGTCTGAATGAAGTGTCCCAGCCCCAACATTATGATCATCTGAAAAGAGTCATAGACTCCAGTCATGTGTCTGGTTGCACCGCTGTCAACAACCCAGACATGCTCAAATATGGAACTCCCTATGCTGGAATCAATTAGCAAACTCTTCTACAACTGCAGAGATGCTGCTACATCTCTTTCAGTGTTCACAATATTTTTCTCAGGACATTTTGTGGCATAGCGTCCCATCTTGCCACAATGAAAACATTTGATCCGACTTAGATCTTTCTTCTTGTTATTCTTGGACTTTGCTGCAAGTGCCACATTCTGCTTAGCATCCTCACTAGTTTGGCCAACCTGTGCCCCATCTCGGATTTTTTCTTGGGTGAAGTCACCCCACAATCTAGACCCACTTGGAAGAGTTTCTCTGCCCACAATACACTTCACAAAAACCTCCCACTTCTTGGTGAAGCCCTTCAGGGCCATCCTCACTAGTTCTGAATCAGGAATGGTTTCTCCTACTGCAAACAACTCGTCTTTAACTTGTGTAACACGAGTCAAGTAAGAGGCTACACCTTCATCACTTTTCATTTTAATGCTATGTAACTTGTCTTTTAGGGCCATCTTCCTATTTTCATTCTTTGCTTCGAATAATTTGGTCAAAGTGTCGCACATATCTTTAGCAGTTTTCTTTTCTGTTAGGTGTGGTGTGAGATGGTTTTTAACCCCATCCAAGATAATTCTCTGGGCTCTAGCTTCAAGAGCTTCAAACTCCACAAGCTCATCTTTATCTGTTGGCTTAGTCATGACACTGTTAATAAAACTCCAAACCCTAAGTTCTTTCAAAACAGCAATAATTTGTACCTTCCATGGAATGTAGTTGGACACTTCATCCAACCGATCCTCATACCTAATGTTCATCATGGAAGAAATAACTTGCAACCAAAAATTAACTAAAGAAAATATCTAACAATTTTTTGAACCTTCAGAGAACACTTGCTAAACGTCTTTTTCAGCATGACTTTGTTAAACTGAGATCTGATACCATCAGCTCTGATACCATGAAGAAATTTGACTTAGAAAATGAAACTGTTCATTCATGCATTTTGTCAAACATTTTGCAGACACAAGGGTTTTAACTTTAAAAATTCTGAAAGTAAAACCACACTGCTGAAAATGAACTTCAACTTTTCTGTCAACTACTGAAACATTTTAAGCAAATGGACACAATGAATTTTGGTCAAAAGACCGGGCAAACCCCCACTTTTTTGGGGAAAACCCTAGAAGGAAATTTTTCTTCAAGAAGAGTAAAACTCAGAAAATTTTCTACAGCTCAGAAAACTTCTGTTTCTTTTAAACCCTCACTGACAAAATTTCACAAAACAGAACAACAACACAACTACCTCGAAATCAGTGCCAGAAAGCACTGTATGGCATGCTGTACAGCTGCCCACACGTGCTGTACAGACTGTACGGCCTGCACTCAATTCTGCGTCGATTTCTGTGCCCACATGTGCTAGAAAACCCTTGCTGTACGGTTCTGTCAGTTTGTAATAAATGCACCAGCAGTTACCTTGGGAATTGTGCCCACACGCGCTGTTGTATGGCTCTGATAGATTGCTGTACGGATTTGTTCTTGGCTGCCTTGGGATGCATGCTGCTCTTGTTCTTGGGAAATGTGCCCTTTCTTCTTGGTGACCTCTTCTTTGTCTTCAATCTTCCTCTCTTCCTCTCTTGATGGATGAATGTACTTATTTGTCCTTTCTCATTGTTTTTATACTTTGATTTTGTAACTATCTTCAATAACTCCCTAATTTGGGGTTGAAGATCTTTTTACAAAATCAAGTGTCCACAACTAAACTCACTTTTAATAATTAAAACACTTTTAATTATTAAATACATTTTAAGTGAGACCACTTTTCTAAAGTTATAAAAACCAATGTTTTAAAACTCGGACTCGGACTCGGAATCGGCTGAGGGTCAACTCAGACTCAGACTCGGAATCGGCCGAGGGTCAACTCGGACTCGGACTCGGACTCGGCAATGACTCGGGCGGTTTGATTTTAATGACTCGGTTTATTAAAAAACATATAAAATATTTAAATTTTAAAGAAAAAATATATTTTAAAGATTATAATCCATCGTTCCAAAGCATTAGAGACAAAACATCCAAAGTATGATCATATATATACCATATAAGGGTGAACATATCAAAATTGCACGAATGGTATTGTGCCAATGTGCAAGGCTGCAAGCAGCAAATACATAATACATATATGAAAATCTGAACAAAATGAAAATACATAATCAAAGATGCCTAAATGGCACGTAATGTATATGATGTAGAGTGAGTCATGAAAGAGTCCAAAAAACAAAATGCTATGATGCCAGTAATAAGTATGTCACTGCATCATTGATCAACATGAT
>LPNX010322712.1:0-80000 GCA_001517045.1 Pseudotsuga menziesii
GCTTGAGAACTACAATCTCGGAGTCATCTAGATGTGATAACCGTAGCCCTTTTTTCTTACAGCCTCCTTGCTAGCTTTGTGTTCTGCTAAAAGATGCAAAATAGTTATTTCTCCATTAGCCTTGATCAGCACCATGTGAGTCTCCAATCTTGGCAACATAAGCAATATCCAACTGTTGCGAGTTGTGGTTTTGTGGACCAAGCATTTGTCACAAGGGACAAAAAATCCCTCTTCAGTTGCTACAAAAGCATTTCATGTCACTTAGTAGACACTCCCGCTGCTCCAATGCAAATTGTGCGAAAACACAGTGGCTCCTTTCCAGGTTTCCCTTAAGACTGCACAGATATTCTTCCACGGCCTGCAAAACTTGAATACGATGATACAACCAACGGGTGTAAAATCCTCAAAGTCCCTGCAGAATGAAGCATATCCTTCAGACAAAAGAAAGAGCTAACGATTTACTGTCAACAAACTCATAAAACGAAGCAGCTCGATGAAAATCTCCTTCGATCGTGGCTAAGTTGGAATTATTTGATTTGGCTGAGCAAATAGCTATAATTTTGCAGTTTGAACACAAATCGAACATGCAAGATTTGCGTGATCTTCTTTCCTTATTCGCTGCTGCTTGTAATCTTGGGCCTTTGACATCTGTAGTGATGCGCTGGATCAACCATCCTCCACGCGTAATTTCCATGTATATTGAAGCGGATAGCCTTCCAATGAAATTACAACTCAATGCTTTTGGATAAACTTTGATGAATTGGTATCTAGCTGACTTTTGGCGTTTACCCACCAATTGATATGATGAAACAGGCTCGATTGATGAGTGATGAAGCACGATTTTATTTTTTCACACATAAAACAATTTCGGCAGCTAAAAATCATTTTGACAAACCGTCCTAGCTGCCGAAATTGGCCTGTTTCGGCAGCTAACGAAACTTCCACAGACTGAGTTAACTGCCGAAAGCTGAAATTTTTGATTTTGAAGGCCATGACTCCCAGAAGTAAAAATTTTAACCCATACTATCACCCAAAATGACGGTGTACGTTTTGGGAGATAACAAACCCATAGCTTATTCTTTGTTTATTCTTCAAAACATGTTGGTTCTTTACTGACTAGATCACCCATCAAAGCCATATAACTGGTTGTATAAATTTGGTTCTTCATTTCTCTAATGGTTTCTTCTCGGACACCATGTCTTTTTGCGTCTTCGATTACTTCACGATCCTAGGTAGGTTTTCTCTTTCGAGAAATAATTTCACTAGATAATTATTACGGTAACTCAAGTTTTGTCATATCATGATCCTCAGGCATATGATCTTCTTCTTCATTCCTAACATGTTTAGGATTTTATGCAACTTTGAGAGTTTCATGCTCCTCTTCGTCTTCGTGATATTTCTTTGAATTTCTGAAGGTTTTATGTTTGTCAAATGTTACATCTTTACTTAGTTAAATTTGGAGGTATCCTCGGATATAGATCTGATAATATTTTGATTGCTCACTATATCCTATGAACAATCCATTATTTCCTAAAGGATCCCACTTTGATTTTTTTTCCTTGCGAAAGTGAATGTACACAAGAAAACCAAATATCTTTAGGTGACTTACTTCAGGATTTTCTCCAGAGAACATTTATTCTAGAGTTATGTTCTTAAGGGAACTATGGGAGATTGTATTTTCTACATATACTATTGTTCTGGATGCTTCTTCCCACGATTACAGAGGAATATCTTGATCATGTATCATATATTTCATAGCTTCAATGATATATCTATTCTTTCTTTCTTCCACACCATTTTGCTGTGGATTGTAGGGAATAGCGAGCTCCCTCTTAATCCCAACTTCCTTGCAAAAATCATTGAATTCATTTGATATGGACTCTCCTACACTATCTGATCTCAATATATTTATTTTCTTTTTAGAGAGGTTTTCTACCAAGGCCTTAAATTCCTTGAACCTTTCAAAAAAATCATCCTTCCTTTGCAAGAAGTATATACAAGACTTGTGGGAGTAGTCATCAATAAAGGAATCTTAGTAAACATACTCGCTTAATGAAGTGGTTTGCATTGGATCACATATATTTGAGTGGATAATATCTAATTTCTATTTTTCTTTATTATCACTTTTTGGATAAGGATTCTTAGTATCCTTTCCTTGTGCACATCCTTTGCATACTCCTTCATCTTCTATATGAATTTTGGGTAGACCAGTCACAACCTTGATTACAATTGGTAGAGATTTGCAGTGAATATGAGCAATACTTTTATCCCATATCTCACATAGGTTTATGGTACTGGTTTCTAATGTTGAATCTGCATGTCCCTTCAATTTCTAGATTCCTCCTTCTTCAACTCCAATTTCTACTGCATCATTTATGGTTTTTCCATTTTTCCCCGTGAGGACTCCCCCATCTATAAAGGAATTTATGAATCCTTTATTATATAAGGATGAAATAGAAAGAATTTTATTGTTCAACCCTAGGACATACATGACATCTTTAATCTTCATGGAATTTCGAGAGTCCAATTTATAGGATGCTTCTCCCATTTATTTGATGGGATATTGTGAATCATCTCCAGGCATTACTTTATGCCGAGATTACTTTTGTACAAGGCATGAGAGTGAGTCCTTGTAACTTGTCATGTTCTTGGAGGCTCCATTGTCCACCATCTAGGTTCCATTTCTTAGTGAGACTGATCTTGCCAGAGAAGAGATCAGTACATATTCTTCATTGGAGCCCTCATCCTTCTTTACTTCCTCTTCAAATTCTTGATCACTATCTTCAACAGCACGAGCTTGAAATATTTTCATCATTTTGACTCTTTTTTCTTTCATGGGACAATCAATGGAAATGTGTCCCAAATTCTAACATGTGAAGCATTCATAGTTTAATAATTCTTTCTTGGACTTCTTGAACCGTTGATTCTTATGAGGATGGTCATGACTCTTCCTTTTCTTCTTGACTTTGGTATGAGTGGTCAAGGATTGATCATCATTATCATTCATATTTTCTTCTCTAGTTGTTATCCTTTCTTCTTTTTGGACAAATTCTTCCCACAACTTCAAGAATTTGGTTAGTTTCCTTCTTGAACAGATTCCTCAAATAAAAGATTCCCAATCTCTTGGAAGACCATTTAAGGTGGTCATCACAATATCTGGTTCTTCAACTCTATGACCAATGGATTCTAACTGATCCTTGATTGGAGATACTCTTGAGACGTAGGATAGCATGGTCTCTAACTTTTGAGATCTTACAATTTTGAGGTGATTCCTTAGGGTCATCTTCTTGTTGATGTTTCTTCCTTCAAATAGACTGGATACAACATCAAACATTTCTTTTGGATTTTAGCTTGAGGATACTTGAGGAATCAAGTTATCCTTAATGGAGTCAACTATTATCATTTTGGATATGATCATATCCTTATTAATCTTAGACTTGGCCTCGTCTTATCCTGGTTCTACCACTTCCTCCTTTACAAACTTATCTAGATCATTTTCTTCTAGGATGGTCATGATCCTATACTTCCATGCTCTTAGAATTTCAGGAGATTCAATATTTTCATCTAGCTTGGTATTCTTTGTCATATTTAATATAATGAGAACTTCAAATGGAACTGTTGGGCACCCTATATGCAAGTTAATTAAAGCCAACATACTGATTCTTCAATATAAATTGTCAACACAGGGAAGTATTTTATTTCAAAGATAATGTGCACTGTATATACTTAAACACTAACTAGCTGATACTGTAAATGAATTATCCTACTTTCCTGTTCAACCCAACTCATCCCAAGATCAACTTACTCTAATTTACCTTCTTAAGAATGCAGAATCACAAATACCTTCTTACAATCCTTAATCTAGAAATGAGAGGTTCAGAAAATAAACATCTAGATTTACTTTTGCAGATAGTTAAATCCTAAATTATGGGACCATCTGAAGATCCATTATAACTATCTCAATCCAACTTGATCTATAATTCAGAAATGCAGAAATTGAGCTTCAACAATTGTAACTACAAATGGACTTAATTAACAAGACTCAAGAAAGAAATCAATTGAAAGAAACTAAGGATGAGATCGGCTGTTACAACTAGCACACATTTTGCATAAGGAAAATTAGTATCCATAGTTGACTGTCACACCACTCTGTTGCAGCTCATGGGGGCCCAACATCTCCCCCCAACTATCCCATTGCATGTCCCTATGCAACAACCTTGTTATCAACCCAAATGGGACTTCTCCGTCCGAGTGCCAACTTTCCATATGTTGGTACACAAAAGGACACTATCGGATTGAAGTTTACCTAGACACTATAGATGGGCATGACAGGAGATGCATTTACCATTTGACCAGCATGCCATTTTAATTTTCTATGTGTTGATTTCCATACGCGACTATCTCCATTGAAACTTGCATACATACGTGACTATATCTGCTGAAAACCTGCATACTTTACGCGACTATTATCATTGCAACCCGCGTATAGATCTGTACATGGGTTTCCCTTAAAGCAACTCGTGAGTCATACGTGGGTTTCCTATATCAATAGTTGCGTACACATCCTTTCGACATTAAAAAATATAAAACATGATTAATGAATATTATTTGAGCCCTAATCATTAGCTATCTCAATGGTCTCAACCTCTTCAACCTTCAAAACTGCTCTATTTCCCAAAGTATAAATAGAGGCCTTGGGGAGGGCATAAATGAATGAATCTTGGAGAGCAAAGTTATGTTGGTGGTATATATTAAGAAGTCTTTGGAGTAGCAAAACTTAGAGTCCTCTGGTTGCATAGGATTCCTTGTCTCAGGCGTTGGGTTGTACACTTATCTCATTCACTGATTGTTAATAAAGAGAATCCTTCTTCCAACTTTGTGTTGAGTCTCTTTCATGTATCATGGTTGATGAATATATTTGATTAAGAACTATATATGTTGTTTATCTAACCTATCATATATACATGTATAAGATTGTACTTGGAGTATTTTCTCTTTGCAGGTGAAGGAGGTGCATCCCTGAAATCTTTGGAGAGAAGCAGAGTGAGAAGACAAAGCTTGGATCAACCATCAATAATCGGCTGAGTCCAACATTTATTCCTATTTCCTTTCTATAATTTAAAGCTGATTGTCTAAAATTTTTAGAAGTAATTTGATAACCCCATACCCTAGGTTATAAGGGTGTTTATTCCTGAACAATAGAACTAGCAACTCCACTAGGGAGCCTAGACTATTGTGGGTTAATTATGTACATCAGTAGCTAGTATTTGCCTTGATTCTGTGTGTGGTGTCTTGTCTTGGTTCAGATTTGTAGTGGTGCTTTGAATCCCTTGATATTTTTTCTTCTTTTGAAAATTTGAACTAATGTACGTGGGTTTCTCTTGCATACAATCGCGTACAGAGGTCTGCATACACAGGTTGCTCTATAGCCCTGTCGCGTATAGCACGCAGGTTACCCTTATACAGAGTTGTGTACAATCCTGAGTATCAAAGTTTTTGGTTAGGGTTTTGCTTGTACCTGTCCTTTTATAAATTTTGTCTTGTTGAGTGGCCTTCACTGTGACCATTGCACTGTGAGTTTCATGACCTTGTTATCCATACCTTGTGCTTTCTTGTAAAGGTCTTGAGTTCTTTTTGTTTGGGTTGTCACTCTGTTAGCAACTTGAAGTGGATTTGCCTATTGGTTTATAGGTTCAAATGTTGTTGGTCTGAATCAGTGATCAGGGTTCTAGACACTATATATCCCATTCTATTTTCAAATAGTATTGGTTTTCCACTTGCCTTTGTTTGACCTCAGTGATTTCTATTCATTGTGTCCACCCAGGCTAGGGTTTCGAGTCTTCCTTAGGTGGTCCATTTTTTATTTTATGCATCTGCTTTGACTCATTCTGCTTATTTTATACAGTTAGTTTATTCAAGCATATTCAAGTATTGTGTAGTTAGGTGCATAGTAGTCTTTGAGCAATTTGAAAAGTGAAAAGAAAAAATTAGAAACTTTTGCATTTGGTTTGCATACATTAGTTTTGTTTTCATTTTTTAAATATAATCTCAAAAATTACAAAAATATCGTTTTAGTTTTCTCTTTATTTGTTGCATTTTCATCAGTTTACATTTACAAAAAAAAAGAAAAGAGAATCTTCTTTTTTAAGTAGTGATAATTTGCTTTGAAAGTATACACCAATTGTTTTTCACATTTCTTATCGAGTAAAAAACATCATAGTCTTTCACTCCACTTGTCTTCTGAGTAAAAAATAGCCCTTAAAAAGAATGCAATAATTAAAATTTATTAGTAATTTTTGTTTTTTAGGGCCATACACCTACTATATTAGGATAGACTTGTGGGATAGGAAGTGTAAACTCCCCATAAGTATTTAAATTCAAACATAGTGGGCCAATTGATAGGTAAATGCTTCTCTTTATCGATAGTATCTGGGAAGCTCCTCTCAAATGGGAGTCAAGAACGAGGCCACGTGGAGGCATTGGATTGAGGAGATAACCCTCTGATTCCTTGTTGAAATGTAAATCCATATTTTTACACATATGGGGATTCTATCCTAGACAGAGTTTCAGGATCAACTACCTTGCCCATGCGTACAAATCAATCTTGTGACTGTCCCCCCAGACTGGTTGTATAGTTAAGGTAGTCCCTGGTCTCTTGACATCTAGGGTTCATAGATAGGTAAACTGGAAGGATATTTTTGGTTCACCTTGGCCGAGCTTGGAAGGTAACCCTTGTTGAAAGTGTAGGAGGGCGGTGGGTGATTCCTTTGCTTGTGCCTATGAACCTCTTCAAGGACGCCAAGCAACTATCTTTCAGCTTTCTTCAGGAAAGCATATCTTTTACCCTTACTGACTGTTGCTACTTTAGGATTTTTCATATTTATTGCTCTGTGGTTTGTCTATGTTTAGCCGACCTTAGGGTTTGAATTGTTAAATTTACAATTGTGGAGGACCAACCTACCAGAAGGTCAGGACGATTGGAAAACCTTGCTCCTCTTATCACATTGGAACCTCCACCTCCCCGTCAAAGGCAGAGATTGGACACAAATGGTCCATTTGAACTGATAGGAGTTAGTGAAGTTTTGGGTGAACCAGAACTTAGGGAAAACCATCTTAATTTGAACATAGTTGAGATAGAAGACTTGCAGGATGACGATTTTGCAAGGAATTTTAATACACCTCTGACTAATTTAAACGATCATGTGATCATTCAGGTTCATCCTTTTGATCCACCCATTATGGGTGTCCCTGTGGGCAGAATAATGTCTAGTGTAGGAGAGAGTTCTTTCATTTTCACGTCAACCATCCTAGCTGAAGGGGTGTTACCTCCCCTAGTAAGTACCCCTAGATCAAGCATACCTACTATGCCCTTAACTACAGTGAGCCGAGTGGTCCAACCGCTGGTTCCCATAAGCCTAGTAGGTGCTTCTAGTGGTATGGTCACTGGGATTCCTAGTGTACCTACAGTTCCAACCT
Source organism: Pseudotsuga menziesii (assembly GCA_001517045.1). Classification (NCBI taxonomy): domain Eukaryota; kingdom Viridiplantae; phylum Streptophyta; class Pinopsida; order Pinales; family Pinaceae; genus Pseudotsuga; species Pseudotsuga menziesii. The sequence continues at coordinate 7,477 of LPNX010322712.1, forward strand.
CCTTTACACACACTACCTAGAGTGGTCCGACAGGATCCTCAGCTTTTGTCGAAGGATTTCCTTGGAATTGGGGGCACATACCCCCATCCACTCCATACGTAGGCCCACCACCCTCTTATGTAGGGATGTAGTTTGGAAGAACTAACCCTTATGGTCAAGGATTCCAAACCCTGGTCTCTGCTCAGTTCATGAGCTCTCCCTTTTCGCTTTTTAGCGGAGGGATACCCACTTCTGTAATTCAAACCCCAGTTTCGGCTGGGGCAGGTATAACCTTTTATATTGCACCTCATACCAATAATCCTATGGCTTATAGATGGAATATGTTTCAAATTAATCCATCCACTTCGCAACTGCCAGTAGGGGGAGACCCCACCTTTATATATGGGAATTTGGGGGCAAGTCCCTCTAATCCACCAACTAGTACTTTTAGTGCTTCGGTTTGACCTAAGCTTCATTTTTTGGCAATGTTAAACTTGCGAGATTTGTCTAAATTGATGAATGACCCGGTGAGGCATGATCCTTCCTGGCCGCCTATACCCACCAAGCTACCCTCGAACATCCAAAAATTCAAATGCAAAGTTGGTGAAGACCCTAGGGCTCATACCACCACATTTCATTTATGGTGCTCTTCCAACTCACTGAATGAAGATTCAATTCAATTGAGTCTGTTCCAAAGAACATTGACAAGTACTGCAACAAAATGGTACATTGAGTTTCCTTCTGCTGGGTTTAGTAGTTTTTGGGACTTAGCTAACGCATTTCTTAGCCACTTTTAGCTTCCTTCCTGATATGATTTCAAAACAAATTTGTTATCTATCTTTTGACAGAACAAGGCTACCCATATCTCGGATCACATCAAAGAATGGAGGAGGTGAAAGAGCCTTATTAAAGCCACTATTCCTCTTGATTTCTTACTTGAATGGTTCCTTAAATCACTATTTCCCTATATATCTAAGGACGTATCTACTTCAAGAGTGACAAGTGAGGAACAATCTATCCTCAGAGCCCAGCAACTTGACTTGATTTACTCTCAGTTTGGGATCTTGTATGAGATTATCCCTAAAGCACCGAGGCCAACACATGATGCAGAGAAACCTAAGCCTTGACCCCATGCTGATGGTGTTGTTGGGTCCGTTAATTCTTCCACTATAGAATATTTGGCCAAACATCACCATTAGCTGTCCGTTAGACATTCTATGACAGAGGCAGCAAAGGCTACCCCCTCACCCCGAAATGCAAATGTTTTTGCACAAACTTCTTAGAAGGGAAATCAGCATCCCGGTGGGAAAAAGAAGAGAGGAAAGAAAGGGGAGGGAAATCAAAACAAGCAGAAACCCACAAATAGTGTTGATGGGGGAAAGAAAGAAAAGAAAAAGGTGAAATTACCATGTAAGTTGTGCCATGAGGATCACCTCACCCATCTTGGTCCCCTTATGGAACAAGCCTAGAAGCTATTAAAATCTCAACAACTGGTTGTTCTAAAGGATCCATTTCCCCAAGGGAAGAATTCTACTTCAAATTTGAATGCAGCAGGGGGCACCTCAAATTCCCCTGACCCCAATTATATCAAGATGGTTTGATCTTCAACTTTTCTATAGACCAGGAATAAGAACTATGAAAAAGAGACCTCTGAGAAGGGTAAGTCTATAGGTGAAACTTCTAACCCTCTCACGATCAAGAAACTTGCTGAAACTATGCCCAAGATACCGAAAGCTGTCTTTAAGAAGACCTTGCATAATCCTAATGCTAGGGATGCATCCAACTACTCAGTGGTTGAATAGATAGCCCAGACACCTTGTGCAACGTTGGCTTTAGAGGTGTTATAGAGTTGTCCCACCCAGCGCGATGCACTCTTAGCAGCCTTAGGCAATATGGACTCATCGAGTCTCATGGAAAAATTTCACTTGTCTGATGTCAGAATTCACCTACGTTACCATGTAGCCTTATTAATAAATGTCATCCATGGTGTAAAGACCATTGGAAGGGTAGTTGTTGATGAGGGTGCTTCTACATGTGTTATGTCCCCAAAGCTGGTCATATCAAACACCCTACTTACTGCTTTCGACGGAAGGTCATTATGTTTGCATGGAATCCTACCGGATTTTGAAATTAAGCTGGTAAGGAAAGTGGTGTCTGTTGAGGTGGAGGTGATTGATGCACCTTTGGAATATAATTTTCTTTTGGGAAGAAGCTGGACCTATGCCATGTCTGCTATTGCATCGACCGTCTTTTGGGTGGTAGTCTTTCCACACGAAGGGAAGTTAGTTGTTGTTGACCAACTTGATTTTACTCAAAAAGGCCGCATGGAGTCCAATGATTCCACTGTTCCATTGGTTGATCAGGTCAAATGTGTTGCACAGAGCTTAGGGGTTGGAATGTATGTATCACTGATGGGAACATTCGATCTTCTAGCTCCTATTAATTATATAGGTTCTACTAGTGTGGGAAATTCGATTGCTACGGTTGTTGATAGGAATGATCCTAGGTTTCTCCCTACCCACCATGAACCTTAACATCCCCTATCAGTAGTGGAATTAGCTTATCAAGCTATCACACAAACCAATGTTGATCCCATCCGGGTCCCACTCTCAGTCTCAGAGGAATTGGAAGAAGTCTATCTGCCTTCTTGGGAAAAAAACTCTTTGCATTCGACATATTGTTTAGATATGGTTTTACCTTTTGATGAATCCATTCATGAAGCCATGTGCAGACAAGATAATGTTTTTGAATATCTTCATCATCGATCCTATTTTCTTCTAGAGCTAAGTAGGATAGAGAATCAAGAGTTTCATGTGAGATTAATAGATGATGTTGATACTCCTATTAGTCCCTTACCCAGGGAAGGAATGTTTGCAAAGGGGAATATGGAAATTATTTCTTCTACCATCCCTATCAACATCTCTGTAAACACTAACGTTGTGGAAAATATACATATTGGCGCAAACTTCTCTCCTGAGGAGATTTCCATTTATACCTCCTTGTTTAAGGAATTTCGTGACATTTTTTCTTGGTCATATGAGGAGATTCCAGGAATTGATCCATCTATAGTCGAGCATGAGATCCAAACATACCTTGATGCTAAACCTGTTCGGCAAAATTTGAGACCTGTTAACCCACGTAAAGCAGTGGCAGTGAAGGATGAAGTGGAAAAACTGCTGAAAGCCGGTTTTATTTATCCCATAGCTTTGATGGAATCATGTATCAAACCCTATTTATATTGATAATAAGCAAGGGACCATACACGTCTATACTAACTTTAGAGATTTAAACAAATCATGTCCTAAGGACAACTATCCCACGCCATTTATAGACCAAATTATTGATTCTTGCATGAGAAGTGAATTTTTTTTGTTTATGGATGGTTTCTCTGGATATAATCAAATTCAAATAAAACCAGAAGACCAACATAAAACTACTTTCATTTTTCCTTGGGGTACCTTCGTGTACAAAAAAATTCCCTTTGGATTGAAAAATGCTAGGGCAACCTTTTAGCGGGAAATGAATTTTTCCTTCCATGATATCAAATCCATTGTCGAACCTTACCTTGATGATCTACCTGCTGTTATCAACCCAAATGGCACTTTTCCATCCGAGTTCTGACACTTCATATGTTGGCACACAAAAAGAACATTTATGGATTGAAGGTTGCCTAAGCACTATAGATGGGCATGACATGAGATGCATTCACTATCCACCTAGCTTGTCATCTTTACCTTTTTTATGTTGATTGTTGTACGTGACTCTTTCCATAGCAACTCGCATACATACATGACTATCTCCACAGCATACCGTGTACTGTACACGAGTATTGTCATTGCAACCTGCGTACATATCTGTACACGGGTTAACCTTATAGCAAATCACGTGTCATATATGGGTTTCCAGTATCAATACTCGCGTATGCCTCCATTCAACATTAAAAATAATATAACATGATTAATGGAGATTTGTTAATCTCTAATCATTAACTATCTTAACTGTCTCAACCTCCTCAACCTTCAAAACTGCTCTATTTCCCTAAGTATAAATAGAGGCCTTGGGGAGGGCATTGATCAAGCATACTTGGAGAGAAAAGTTATGCTAGTGGTATATCTTCAGAAGTCTTTGGAGCAGTAGAAATAAAAATCCTTCGGTTGCATAGAAGTCCTTGTTTCACGCGTTGGGTTGTATACTTATCTCATTCCCTATTGTTAATAAAGAGAATCCTTCTTCCAACTTTGTGTTGAGTTTTTTTCATGTATCATGGTTTGATGAATATTTATGATTAAGAACTCTATATATTGTTTATCTAAATTATCATATATACATGTATAAGATTGCATTTGGAGGATTAACTCTTTGTAAGTGAAGGAGGTGCATCGCTGAAAGCTTTGGAGAGGAGTAGAACCGGAGAAGAGAAAGCTTGGATCAACCGTCGCTAATCGGGTGAGTTCAACATTTCTTCCTATTCCATTTATGTACTTTAAATCTGATTGTATACAAGTTTTAAGAGGACATTCGTAACCCCAGACCCTCGGTTGCAAGAGTGTTTATTCCTGAACAACAGAATTGGCACCTCCCCTGGGGACCTAGACTGCTGTGGGTTATTTTTGTTTACCGTTTCCCAGTGTTTGCCTTGAGTCTATGTGTGGTATCCTGTCTTGGTTCATGCTTAGGATAATGTTTGAAGACCTTGAAATTTTTTCTTTTTATTAGAAAAGTGTGTACCTGTACGTGGGTTTCTCTTGCATACAGTCGTGTACAAAGGCCTGCATACGTGAGTTGCTCTCTAGGACAGTTTCATACAGTACGTGGGTTTCCCTTATATACAGTCACATACAAGCCTTAGCTTTGGATTTTTTGGGTTAGGATTTGCTTTTTGCTGTCCCTCTATAAAGTCTGATACTAGTTGGTTTTCCTTATTAGCACTCTACTGTGAGTTTGGTAACCTTGTTGGTTACACCTTCTACTTTCTTGTAAAACCCTTGAGTTATTTTGTTTGGATTATCTTTCTATTGCAATTTGGAGTGGATTTTCCTGTTTGAGTTATAGGTCCAAGTGTTGGTTGTCTGAATGAGTGATCAAGGTTCTAGACACTATTTATACCTTTCTATTTTTGGATAGTGATTGGTTTTCCACTTGCCTTTGTGCGATTTCAGTGATTTCCTTTCATTGTATCCACCCAAGCTAGGGTTCCAAGTCTTCCTTAGGTGGTTGATGCTTGGTCTTATTAATCCTTTTACTTAACTTTGCTTACTTTATACAGTTAATTTAATTCAAACATACTGAAAGTTTAGTGCATTTAGGTGCATAGTAGTCTTTGAGCATTTTAAAAAGTGAAAAGGAAAACATTTAAAATCTTTTGCATTTGATTTTGCAAAGAGTAGTTTTACATTCAATTTTTAAAATATAATCTCAAAAAACTACAAAGATATAGTCTTAGTGTTCTCTTTATCATTGCATTTTTCATCAATTTTTATTTACAAAAAGAAAATAGAAGTTTGTTTTAGTAGTGATAATTTGCTTTGAAAACATACACCTTTGCTTTTTATATTTCTTATCGAGTCAAAAACATCAAAGTCCTTCACTCCACTTCCTTCTAAGTAAAAAAATAGCCTTTTAAAATAAACGCAATAATTAAAATTTATTAGTAATTTTTATTTTTTAGGGCCATACACCTACTAGCTTAGTCTAGACTTGTGAAATAGGAAGTGTAAACTTCCCATAAGTTTTAAAATTTAGACATAGTGGGCTTATCGATATGTAAATCCTTCTCTTTATTGATAGCATCTGGGAAGCTCCTCTCAAATGGGAGTCAAGAACGAGGCCGCGTGGAGGCATTGGACTGAGGAGATAACCCTCTGATTCCTTGTCGAAACGTAAATCAGGACTTTTATGCATCTGGGGATTGTGTCCTAGATATATTTCAGGCTCAGCTACCTTTCCCATGTGTATGATTCAAGATTACAACTTGCCCCCTAGACTATTGGTATAGCTAAGGTAGCCTTTAGTCTCTTGACATCTAGGGTTCATACCTAGGTAAATCAGAAGGCTATTTCTGGTTCACCTTGGACGGGCTTGGAAGGTAACCCTTGTTGAAAGTGTAGGAGGGCGGTGGGTGGTTCCTCCGCTTGTGCCTAAGAAACTCTTCAAGGACACCAAGTAACTATTCTTCAGCTTTCTTTGGGAAAGCATATCTTTTACCCTTGCTGACTGTTGAGACTTTAGGAATTTTCATAGCGATTGCTCTATGTTTTGTCTGTGTTTAGTCAACCTTAGGGTTTGAATTGTCAAATTTACAATCATGGAGGACCAACCTATTATAAGGTCACGAAGGTTGCAAAACCTTCCTCCTCTCATCACATTGGAACCTCCACCTCCATCTCAAAGGAGGATATTGGACATGGACGGTTCATTTGAACCGATAGGAGTAAGTGAATTTCTAGGTGAACCAACACTTAGAGCTAACCGCTTTGATTTTAATAAAGTCGAGATAGAAGACGTGCAGGCTGACGCGTTTGTAAGGAATTTTAATACACCCTTGATTGACTTAAATGATCCTGTGATCATCCAGGTTAGGCCTTTTGATTCACCTATTTTAGGTGGCCCTGTGGGAAGAATAATGTCTACTACGAGAGAAAGTTATTTTTCTTTCACCTCATCCTTTCCAATAGAAGGGGTACTACCTCCCCTGGTAAGTGCCCCTAGATCTAGCATACCTACTATGCCATTAACTCCAGCGAGCCGGGTGGTCCAAATATTGGTTCCCACAATCCTAGCAGGTGCTTCTGGTGACATGGTTATTGGGATTCCCAGTATACCTACTATTCCTTCCTCCTTTGCACACACTTCCCAGAGCAGTCCAATAGGATCCTCGGCTTTCATCCAAGGATTTCCTTGGAATGGGGGGCATATTTCCCTATCCACTCCATACGTAGGCCCATCACCTTCTTATGTAGGAGTGCAATTTGGAAACCCTACCTCTTATGGGCAAGGTTTCCAAAATCTGGTCATGGCCCCGTTCACGAGCTCTCCCTTTTTGTTATTTAGCGGAGGGATACTTGCTCCCTTTTTTCAAACCTGAGTTTTGAATTGGATGGCCTGAACCTCGTATATTGCATCTCCCACCCACAATCCTATGGCTTACAGATGGAATTCATTTCAAAGTAATCCATCCACTTCGCAACTGGCGACAGAGGGCAACCCCACCTTTACATATGGGAATTCGGGGGAAAGTCCCTCTAATCCCCAGATTGGAACTTTTAGTGCTCTGGTACGACCCAAGCTTCCTTTCCTGGAAACATTAAACTTACCAGATTTGTCAAAATTGATGAACGACCTAGTGAGGCATGACCTTTCATGGCCACCTGTCCCCACCAAATTGCCATTGAACATCCCTAAATTCGAGGGCAAAGTTGGTGAAGATCCTGGGGCTCATGCTACCACCTTTCATTTATAGTGTTCTTCTAATTCGTTGAATGAAGATTCATTTAGGTTGAGGTTGTTCCAAAGAACCTTAACAAGTACTGTAGCAAAATGGTACATTGAGTTTCCTTCTGCTATGTTCAGTAGTTTTTGGGACCTGGCTAGTGCATTTATTAGAAACTTTCAGCTTCCAGTTGGATACAATTTTGGAACGAACTTGTTATCTACCTTTAGGCAAAACAAGGCTACCCACATCTCAGATCACATCCAAGAGTGGAGGAGGAGAAAGAGCCTTATAAAATCCACTATTCCTCTTGAGTTCTTACTAGAGTGGTTCCTTAAATCCCTGTTTCCTTACATATCTAAGGACGTATCCACTTTAGGAGTGACGAACAAAGAAGAAGCCATTCTTTCGGCCTAGCAATTGGATTTGATTTATTCACAATCTGGGATATTGTATGAGATTATCCCCGAGGCACCAAGGACTACCTATGAGGCAGAGAAACCTAAGCTCGGACCCCATGCTGATGGTGTGGTTGGGTCCGTAAACTCTCCCACTATAGAGTCTTTGGCCAAACAGCTTCATCAGCTGTCCATTAAGCATTCTACAGTGGAGGCAGCAAAGGATTCCCCCTCCCCCCAAAGTGCAAATGTTTTTGCAAAAACCTTTTAGAATGGCAATCAGCTGCCTAGTGGGAAGAAGAAGAGAGGAAAGAAAGGGGAGGGAAATCAAAACAGGCAAAAACCCATGAATAATGCTGATGGGGGGAAGAAAGAAAAGAAAAAGGTGAAGTTATCGTGTAAGTTGTGCCACGAGGATCAACTCACTCACCTTTCTCCCCTTATGGAACAAGCCCAGAAGCTACTGAAATTTCAACAACTGGTTATCCTGAAGGATCCTTTTCCCCAAGGGAAGAACTCTGTTTCAGCTTCTAATGTAGTAAGGGGCACTTCGGGTGCCCCTGAACCCAAATATATCAACATGGTTTGATCTTAGACTTTGTTACAGACTAGGAATAAAAATTATGAAAATGAGACCTTTGAGAATGGTAAGGCTATAGGTGAAAATTCTAACCCTCTCACAATCGAGAAGCCTGCTGAAACTATGCCTAAGATACCGAAAGGTGTCTTTAAGAAGACCTTGCATAGCCCTAATGCTAGGTCTGCTTGAAACTACTCCATTTTTGATGACTTATCCCAAAACCCTTGTGCGATGTCAGCTTTAGAGGTGTTACAGAGCTGTCCCACCCAGCAGGATGCCCTCTTAGCAGCCTTAGGAAGCATGGACTCGTCGAGTCTCATGGCGAAATTTCACTTGTCTGATGTTAAAATTCGCCTACCTTACCATGTAGCCTTATCAGTACATGTCATCCATGGTGGAAATATCATTCGAAGGGAGGTTGTTTGTGAGGGTGATTCTACATGCATTATGTCCTTGTCATGTTGGAAAGCTCTCAGATCCCCAAATCTGGTCCCGTCAAACACTCTGCTTACTGCTTTCGATGGAAGGTCATTTCATCTGCATGGTATGCTACCGGATTTTGAAATTAAGATGGCAGGGAAAGCAGCGTCAGTTGAGGTGGAAGTGATTGATGCACCTTTGGACTATAATTTTCTTTTGGAAAGAAGCTGGACTTATGCCATGTCTTCTATTGCGTTGGTCGTCTTTTGGGTGGTAGTTTTTCCACATGAAGGAAAGTTGGTTATTGTTGACCAAATCATTTTTACTCAAAAAGGATGCATGGAGTCTAATGAGTCCGTTGTGCCATTGGTTGATCACATCAAACCTGCTGCACAGAGCTTGGGGGATGGAAGGTATGCATCACTGATGGGCACATTTGATCTTCCAGCCCCGATTAACTATATTGGTTCTACTAGTGTGGGGAAGTCCATAGCCATGGTTGTTGATACGACTGATCCTTGGGTTCTCCCTTCCCCCCATGAACCGAAAGTGCCCTTATTGGTAGTGGAAGTGGCTTACCAAGATATCACTCAAAACACTATTGATCCTATTCCAGACCCTCTCACAGTCTCAGAGGACCTGGAAGAAGTCTATTTGCTCGCTTGGGTGGAAAACTCTTTGCACTCTGTGGACTGTTTAGATATCATTTTACCCTCTGATGAAGCCATTCTAGAAGCCATGTGTGGGTGTGGTAAGATCATGAAGATATTCACTATCGATCCTATTTTCTTCTAGAGCTAAGCAGGATAGGAAATCAAGATTTTCATATGAGACTATCAGATGATGTTGATACACCCATCAATCCCTTACCCAAGGAAGGAATGTTTGTTGAGGGGAATATGGAAAATATGTCCGCTACCATCCCTATCAACATCTCTATGAATCCAGATGTCATGGAAAATATACATATAGCTGCAAACTGCTCTCCTGAGGAGATTGCAATCTATATGGTCTTGTTCGAGGAATTTTGCGACGTCTTTGCCTGGTCATATGAGGAGATGCCAGGCATCGATCCATTGATAGTTGAACATGAGATCCAAACATACCCTGACGCTTAACCTATTCAGCAAAAGATAAGACCTGTTAACACATGTAAAGCAGCAGCTATGAAGGATGAAGTTGAAAAACTATTGAAGGATGGTTTTATTTATCCCATAGCTCTGACAAAATGGGTATCCAACCCTGTTCCTGTTGGTAAGAAGCAAGGGACCATATGTGTCTGTACTGATTTCAGATATTTGAATAAATCCTATCCTAAGGACAACTATCCCACGCCATTTATAGACCATATTATAGATGCTTGCATGGGAAGTGAGGTGTTCTCATTTATGAATGGTTTCTCCGGATACAATCAAATTCAAATAAAACCGGAAGACCAACATAAAACTGCTTTCATTTGTCCTTGGGGTACCTTCACGTACAAAAAAATGCCCTTCAGATTGAAAAATGTTGGGGCAACCTTTCAATGGGAAATGAACTTTTCCTTTTATGATATCAAATCCATTGTCGAACCTTACCTTGATGATCTACCTGTGCATTCTCGTAAAAGAATCAATCATCTAGACCACTTGCATTTAAACTTTGAGCGATGCAGATACTATAATATCTGCTTGAATCCCCACAAGTGCGTGTTCTGTGTCAAGTCAGGGAGACTGCTCAGATTCATTGTCTCTAATAGAGGCATCTAGGTGGATCCATTAAAAGTAGAGGCCATTGTAAATATTCCTCCTCCTCGTTCTATCAGGAAACTTCAAATCCTGCAGAGAAAGTATAATTTTCTTCGACATTTCATTTTTAACTATGCCAAGATCACCAAGGGTTTCATGCACCTATTAAAACAGGACACCCCATTTGTATGGGATGAAACTGCACAACTGGCTTTCAAGGCATTGAAAAAAGCTTTGTTGTCGGCACCTTTACTGTGTCCCCCAGATTACTCTAGGTATTTTATATTGTATCTGGTAGTGTCTGAGATGACCATTAGGCTAGTCCTGGTCCAAGAAGACGATAATCTCTAGGAGCATGTCATTTACTATCTTACCCATGCTTTAGCTAGACCTGAACTTAGGTACTCCCATGTCAAGAAATTGGCCTTAGAAGCTGTCTATGCTGTCCAGAGGTTGCGTCACTACATTTTACTGAGGACTACAATAGTAGTGGCGGATGTGAATCCCTTTCAGTATGTTTTGTCCCAACGGATTGTTGCAGGAAAATTCAACAAATGGATATTCATTCTCCAAGAGATTGACTTGGATTTCCAGTCTGCTAAGTCTAAAAAGTCCTTAGTTTTTGCTAAGCTTATAGCAGAATTTCCAACAGAATAAGATGTAGTCACTGAAGAAGACTCATTCCAAGATGAGCATATCTTCTTGATATCCACTTTGATCCCTGGTATGGAGATATACCTATATATCTCTAGAATTTGAAGTATCATGCGGCTTCCTCGTGGGAGGAACGATGTAAATTACACCCTCATGCTAAGAACTACCTCATCATAGGCGATACTTTATATCAAAGAGGGGTAGATTCCTTTTTGCATCGATGTCTTACCCATGAGGAAGAATATATTGTACTGAATGATTTCCATAGTGGAGCGTGTGGGGGTCATTTATCTGGCTTAGCAAGGGCCCAGAAGATACTACGTGCCAGTTATTTCTGGCCCACAATCTTCAAAAATTGTGTGGAAGCAATGAAGAACTATCATCCCTGTCAACTTTACACCAGAAAAATGTGGTCACATCCTACTCCATTGTTCCTCGTTGTCACAGTGGGCCCCTTCATGAGGTGGGGGGTTGATTACGTGACATGCAACCCAACCTCGGCTAGGGGGCACAAATATATCATTGTCGTTGTGGAATATTTTACGAAATGGGCAGAGGCAATGCCCACCTTTAACAACGACGGGTAAACAACATATTTATTCATGTTCAATCAGATTATATCACGGTTTGGTATACCCAAGGTGATTGTCACTGACCATGGGAGTCATTTTAAAAATAGCACAATGACGGAACTGACCACTATGCTTGGATCCAGACAAGAACATTCATCTTCATACTATCCTCAAGAAAATGGTCAAGTTGAGGATGTTAACAAGACTTTGAATACTATCCTCAAACGTACAATTGATGCAGCCCGTTCTAACTGGCATATCATGCTATACCCTGCTCTTTGGGCGTACCAAACTAACGTAAAAACTACTACGAGTTTCTCCCCCTTCCATCTTGTTCATGGAGTGGAAGTCGTTACCCCGGTTGAATGTGAAATCCCGTCGTTGAAAATAGATATTCATGTGTTACCTGATACGAAAGAGCTTGAAGAACGTCTAGTACACTTAGAACACCTTGATGAACAGTGTAGAGATGCATCGATAGCTAATCAAGCTCACAAGAATAGGGTAAAAATCCATTATGATAAGTCGTTTAAACCTCATATTTTCTTTGAGGGGGAACTTTTTTTGCTTTGGGACCAAGACAAAGAACCCCTGGGAGTAGGAAATTTCAAGGCCATGTTGTTAGGACCTTATGTTGTGTCGAAGGTATTGAAGAAGGGTTCATATGAGTTAATTGATTTTTGATGGGAATAGGATTCCTAAGCCTAGAAATGGGCTCTACCTGAAGAAGTACTATGCTTAGGCTTAGCGCTTTTCCCTTTTTTTATGTACACCAGTTTTTCAGTTTGTGTTCTTTATACCATCTGCTGGTTGTTTCAGATGTCTTCTGAGAGGTATGTAGGTTTCGCTGATGGCACCAGTTGCCACACATGTAATCTTTCTTCAGCGGCATGGGTAATTTATCCTCCCTCAAAACAGTTAGTTGCCTCAGGAGGCGCTTGCTTAGGTCCTACTTCTAATAATGTTGCTGAGTATAGAGCTGCAATTGATCTTCTATGGGATGATTTGTCATGTGGTATCACCCAGCTGGAAGTTTGTCTGGACTCTCAATTGGTGGTTTCCCAACTCAATCAAGCTTATCAGGTGCAGAACCCTATTCTATTGCATTATTTCATGCAAGTTAGGTTATTGGAAAGAAATTTTGAGTTCATTACATCCAATCACATTCCAAGAAATCAGAATTCATTCACTGATGCATATGCTAATTACATTTTCGATTGGCATCTAACACATATTTCATAAAAATATATAGCATACACAAAAAAAAATTGTAAATAAACTGACACAATATATATATATATATATATATATATATATATATATATATATGTGAATATCTGTCTATAGATAGGTCGAGACTCTGATTCTTAGATCTAGTCATAACTGTAAAATATACAAAAAATATACAAAATATTGATCATAGTCCATCAAATGACCAATATCTAAGCTGGACCACCCTGGTCCCCCCGGTCTCCCTGTACTCTGGCTTCTTCAGGCTCCTCGGCATCGATAGCCTCAATAGCATCTATGTATACTAAAACTGCTTTGGCCACCCACCTCAAAAGGCATATCCAGACAGGTGGAACTCCAACCACAAACTCCTGCATGACGGCTGGGATGTGCTCTATCTGCAAGGTTGGTACTCTCTGGGAAAGCGTGGCCGGCTTTCCCTCCAAAACCCTAATAAGCCCCTGGTCTTCACCTAAGATAGGACACAGATACATGTGTGGATGCCCTTCATGGCGGATCGATTCAATATCTTCATTTTGACATGTTTATAGGATTAGAACTCTTATACATATGTATATATCTCTATATTTTAAAATTCATAAAAATTTTAAAAACTTGATTATAAAAAAAATTATTACCTAACTCTCCCCATGCTCCTCCTGGAGGGAGGACAAGGTTTGGGTCACCACAAAAATCCATCCTAGCATATGGAAACTACTCCAGTGTTGGTAACTGTTGCTCCCACCAAAAGTAGAAGTCATCATCGTATACAATCTACACTGAGCCACCACCTCCATGTTGAAGGAAGATATCTCCCCATCTTCTGAGCTTAGGCTGACGAGGAGATCGAATTAGTAGGGGTATTGTAGGGCTCAATCCTGACACTCTCTCAAAGAAGAAGGCAATTGGTATGCTAGAATACCCAAATTTCTTCCTCCTTCCTCTCTTGCAGTCAGAGAGTTGCTTTGTCAAAATCGGGACAACTCCCAAACACCAATCATATAAAGCCCGCTACATGCAATCCACTGCCAACCTCATTTGGTTCCATGTAACGAGATGAAGAGAAGATGATCCCACAACCATCACTATGGTACTTATCAGTACCTATAAAGGAAGATCACGTATATGTGCAATAAGGATGCAACTCCCTCTCTTTTGGGTACCTGGTGCACAGTATATATCAGTGTGGCTTTGGACACTTAGAGGATCACTGCCTCTGTCGGTACCCTCCAAGTTGATTGGAGCTCCCCATCGTGATAGACCGGCAATGAAGTAAATATCCTCTAACGTAATCTCCAAGGATTCACCTTGAAGGTCAAACATGCCTAAATCATGGTCCCAGTAGTTTATCATGAACTCTAGCAGGTGGACATTGGCCCGCATAGGTGTGTTGATGTATATGTAACTTTGGAATGCATTCTTCTATGTATTTTATATATGGTAACCCAATGTTTACTCCGGGATGTTTCTATTATGTATTTGAGTCATGTTGTCCTACCCCGATGTTCCAATCGAGAGGATTAATAATGTAAACAAGTCTTATCAAGTCATTAGGTAAGTCCCCACAGTTTCGGGGAACTTGAGTTATTATACACCAATTAAGGTGTAGGCTCGGGTAAGTAATTGTAAGTTGAGCCTACATGTGAAAGTGCACTTCAAGTGAATGGAAGAATATAAATAGAGAGTGAGAGTCTCTCTATTTATCACTTGTGAAACACATCACTTGCTCTCTCAAGTGTGGCGCACTAGTGGAGAAGGAAATATTCTGGGAAGAAGAAGACTACTGCTGTCGGGAGTGCATCTTACTGTTTTGGGGTCTTACATCTTGTGGTGATTCTATCTTTGAGGAATTTGTGGGGTTTTCTCCATTTATGGTTTCCACGATCAAAACTCTTTGTGTCTCTTGTCTCTTGTGATGTGCTTATGTTATTGTTGTGCTTGTTATTCTCTCAGTGAAAAGATCCTAACATAATGCTAGCTTAAATGTTAAAAAAATAACAAGGTGATGTGCCAAATAAATTCAACAACCCACTTTAACATAAAGCATTCACCGTGGGGGCATCCTCGAGTGCTTCTTGATCCATATCTTCATACTCATAGTCCCTCCACTCAAGCACCATCTTTAGACCTAGCAAAACAACCATTGTGAACCTTTCGTTTAATGCAAAAATTCATATTTTGGATCCCAAATATTTCTTTTACTCTTCATGCAGTGTACATGACTATCTAGTTAGGCATGTCGCATACTATATGTGACTGTCCTTCAGGGCAACCCGCATATAGAACGCGTGTATGGGAGTTTTAATATAGTGAACCCTGTACACAGTGTTCCTTGCTTAAGAGCGCTAAAAAATATAAAATTGGGACCTAAATTTAAAATTTGCTAGGATTGAATTGAAGATCTTGGGGTGTAGCCTTACCTGACACTTGCAGAAGTGGATTTCGTCCACTGAATTGTCCACATAGATCAAATGAAGGTAGAGGTGAAAACTTGTTTTTTATGGATAAAATTCAAAATGGTGAGTTTTATTTAAGTTTTTGAACTATTTATAGAAATTATATTTCTTATTTGGGGTTTTTCCCTATAGTTCACATTTTATCATACTAATACCATCCCTCTTTGCCTTGTAATAGGTTTTTCATCATTCTAAAGTGTTTGATGCTCATATAGGGTGATTTTTTGTCATTTCATATGCATTTTTCATCTATACTTAATTCATCTTAAACTTAGCAATTGACATTTTTTAACCATGGACAATGGTATTTTGAACTGTTAGCTCCTTGTCTTTACCATCGTTCTTCTATGGATAGGGCCTTCGTCTCATGAGTATCCTCATTTAGAACCTATGTTGTCTTTCGATACTTGTGCTACAACTGTCTTAGGTATAGGGGAATCCTTTTAGCTAATTTTCACACCAAATGGAGCCTCATTTTGGTCTCTTTTTACAAGCTATCCCTTTATAGGACTCCCCACCCTTATGGAGTTTCTTTAGGTCCAGGTCTGACTCCTTAAAATAGACTTGACTGTTGAGTTAACTTATCTGTTGAAGCTCGTTAAGAATATGTGAATGGGCATCCACATTGGTGGTAGGTTATCTCTTTCTCTCACCATGCAAAATAACACGAGAAAGGATCACTCTCTTTTCTACAGAATTGAGAACAATATTCTTAGGCATAGGTTTATCACTTTTCCGGACCTGAGGGATGAAATTTAAGGAAAATAAAATCCCGGTATGAGCTTAGTTTTCTCTTTTCATGCTTTGGACCTAAACATGAAAAATATTTTGAGTGTACTTTATTTCTTTGTCATGCTTGTTAAACTCTAAAGAAAAAAGCATCGATTTTATTGTTGTAATCCCCATTTCTCGTAATCAAATGGACCTTTCCAAGTGTTCTTGCTTTCCTTCACACTCGTAAAACTCAGGCTATATGCTGCTCTCGAAGGAGCGTTGGGTAGGTGGTAATTTAACCTTTTTTAAACTTCCCTGACTATGTACGAGAAAGGTTCACCTTTTCTTCTATGGAAGTTAAGAGAGTTCTTATGTGGTATGTTTTATACTTTTGCAGCCTCAGGAGACTAAATTCGACAAAAAAGGACCCCCCTGGAATCTTCTTCGGAGTTTTCAAAATCTCTAAATGTGAAAACACCAACAAAGCATGTACTACTTTCGGCTCATTAAATCCACGAATCATTGGCACTATCAAGAATTATTCCCTCTTCTCTTCAAGCTTGTTAAAAAAGGAAGAGAGATCCAAGTTGACTTTCCTGGACTCGTTAAATTTTAATAGGGAAGGTAAGGAAGAAGTTTTCTCTCGGTTTTCAGTTAGCGGCAACATGTCATCCTTGAACATAGCACTCTTTGTCTTTTCTGATACCCATGTCTCAGTGTTCACTTTCGGTTCAGCTATTACTTCGAGTTTATTACTCCTCCTCTTGTCAGTTCTACTTGGGGAATATGATCATGTCTCCTACATGATAGATAAGTCTAGTTGTTCTATCTATAAAGTTAAAAGATGCCTTGGGTCATCTCTGTGTCATGCTCGCTATTCAATGACTTAACTCAATGTCTGATCTATATCCTGATCCCATCATTGTTGTGTCTGTTATAACTTGTGTCTCCCTTCCTTTACCCAGTTCCTAGTCACTCTTGTGATCCGTTGGAGGATCTATTGCCTTCCTTATCACCATATGGTTCCACATCAGTACTTTTTAACAACGAATACCTACATTTTTAATGATCATACCTCAGGATTCACTTTCATCATTGGTGAATTCCTTTGCTTCAGTTGTTGATTATTAGGTATTGATTGACAATCTGTTGAATCTGCTCCATGTTCAACTTCAACCTACATCTATTCACATGGCTTGGATTGTACTGGTTCCTTGCGATTGTTTATGAAGACCTTATTTCCCTATTTATGGACTAAGTTGTGCAAGATTATGTTCTACCTATGTACACAGCTTCCAGATATTTGAAGACTCATCATTGTATATTGTAGCTTCGATCCACCTTTGTAATATACGTGGTCTTGTACTTGTACTATATGATGTACTCAAACATTGTAAAGGACCTAGTGTTCCAATATATTGAACATAGCATCCTTAGATATGACTTTGTATATGCCATTATTATGTATTTGTTTTAGGTACTACCTCTGCTCCATTGGATTTCTGAGTTCTCCAAAGTAGATATTATAATGTATTTCACCCATCACTTCCCTCTGAACTCACACTTTAGGGGGCATTTGTTAACAACCCAAATGGCACTTCTCCATCCGAGTGCTGACACTTCGTATGTTGGCACACGAAAGGAAATTTATGGATTAAAGCTTGCCTAAACACTATAGATGGGCATGACATGAGAGGCATTCACTATCCACCTAGCTTGCCATATTTACCTTTTTTATTACGATTTCTATATGCGACTCTTTCCACAGAAACTCATGTACATACGTGACTATGTCCACATCCTACCGCATACTGTACGCGAGTATTGTCATTGCAACCCGCGTACAGATCTATACGTAGGTTTCCCTTATAGTACCTCATGTGTCATACATGGGTTTCCAATATTAGTAGTCGCATATGCCTCCATTCAACATTAAAAATAATATAACATGATTAATGGAAATTTTTTAAGCCCTAATCATTAACTATCTTAACTGTCTCAACCTCCTCAACCTTCGAAACTGCTCTATTTCCATAAGTATAAATAGAGGCCTTGGGGAGGGCATTGATCAATCATACTTGGAGAGCAAAGTTATGCTGGTGGTATATCTTCAGAAGTCTTTGTAGCAGTAGAAATCAGAATCCTTTGGTTGCAGAGGAGTCATTGTTTCATGCATTAGGTTGTACACTTATCTCATTCACTATTGTTAATAAAGAGAATCCTTATTCCAACTTTGTGTTGAGTTTCTTTCATGTATCAGGGTTTGATGAATAATTATGATTAAGCAGTCTATATATTGTTTATCTAACTTGTCATATATATATGTATAATATTGTATTTGGAGGATTCACTCTTTGCAGGTGAAGGAGGTGCATCCCTGAAAAATTTGGAGAGGAGAAGAACCGGAGAAGAGAAAGATTAGATCAATCATTGCTAATCGGGTGAGTTGAACATTTATTCCTATTCCTTTTTTGTACTTTAAAGATGATTTTATGTAAGTTTTAAGAGTACGTTGGTAACCCTGGACCCTCGGTTACAAGGGTGTTTATCCCTGAACAACACCTGCACATTCTCGTAAGAGGATTGACCATCTAGATCACCTGTGTTTGATATTTGAATGATGCAAATGCTATAAAATTTGATTGAATCCCCACAAGTGTGTGTTCTGTGTCGAGCCAGGGAGACTTATTGGATTCATTATTTCTAATAGAGCTATTCAGGTGGATCCATTAAAAGTTGAGGCCATTGTAAATCTGCCTTCTCCTCGTTCTATCAGGAGACTTTAGAGCCTGCCAAGAAAGTCCATTTTTCTTCGACTTTTCATTGTAAATTATGCCCAGATTACTAAGGGTTTCATGCACTTGCTAAAATAGGACACCCCATTTGTATGGGATGAAACTACAGAACTTGCATTCGAGGCATTGAAAAATTCTTTGTTGTCGGCACCATAATTACGTCCAGCGGATTACTCTAGGGATTTTATATTGTATCTGGCTGCGTCTGAGTTGGCCATAGGTGTGGTCCTAGTCCAAGAGGAGAATAACCTCCAAGAGCATGTCATTTAATCTCTTAACCATGCTTTAGCTGGACCTAAACTGAGGTACTCCCATGTGGAGAAATTGGCCTTAGCAGCTGTTTATACTATTTAGAGGTTACGTCACTATGTCTTACTAAGGACTACAACAGTAGTGGAAGATGTTAATTCTTTTCAATGATGTTTTGTCCCAATGAATAGTTGGAGGAAAATTCAACAAATGGATAGTCATTCTCCAAGAGTTTGACTTGGATTTTCATTCCGCTAAATCCAAAAAATCCTTAGTTTTTGCTGAGCTTATTGCATAATTTCCAGTAAATGAAGATGTAGCTATTGAAGAAGACTCATTCCTACATGAGCACATATTTTTGATTTCCACCTTTGATCCCTGGTATGTAGATATACTTATCTATCTCCAGAATTTGAAGTAGCCTGCAACTTTCTCACAGGAAGAATGACATAAACTACGCCTACATGCCAAGAACTACCTCATCATAGGAAATACTTTATACCGTAGAGGGGTAGATTTCATTTTGTGTCGATGTCTGACCGACGAGGAAGCAAACATTTTCCTAAATGATACCCATAGTGGAGTGTGTGGGGGTCATTTATCTGGGTTAGCAACGATGCAAAAAATATTACGTTTCAGATATTTCTAGCCCACAATATTTAAAGATTGTGTGGAAGCAGTGAAGCACTGTCATCCTTATCAGCTTTATAGCATGGAAATGTGGTCACATACTGCTCTGTTATTTATTGTTATCTCTGTGGGCCCCTTCATGATGTGGGGGACTGATTACTTGACCTATAACCTAGCCTCGCATGGGGGGCACAAATATATCATTGTCATTGTGGACTATTTTACGAAATGGGCAGAGGCAATGCCCACCTTTAGAGCTGACGGGGAAACTACATCTTTTTTCATGTTCAATCAAATTATAGCACAATTTGGTATACCCAAAGTGATTGTCAATAATAATGGCAGTCATTTTCAAAATAGCATGATGACGGAACTGACCACTATGCTACGATTTAGACAAGAACATTCATCATCGTTCAATGCTCAAGCCAATGGTCAGGTCAAGGATGTTAATAAAACTTTGAACACTATATTCAAACGTACTATTAATGTAGCTCGTTCAAACTGGCATATCATGCTATACCCTACTCTTTGGGCATGTCGAACCAATGTAAAAACTGCTACAGGTTTCTCCTCCTTCCAACTCGTCCATGGAGTGGAAGTTCTTACCCCGATTGAATGTGAAATCCCATCTTTAAAAATTGTTATTCATGTGTTACCAGATACGACTGAGCTTGAAGAATGTCTATTATATTTAGAACACCTTGATGAACAACATAGAGATGCACTGACAGCAAACCAATCTCATAAGAATAGGGTCAAAAGCCAATATGATAAATCGGTAAAGCCTCGAATTTTCTCTAAGGGGGAACTTGTTTTGCTCTGGGACCAAGACAGATAACCCCTGGGGGTAGAAAATTTCAGGTCTATGTGGTTAGGACCTTATATTGTGTCGAAAGTATTAAAGAAAGGCACATATGAATTGATACGTTTTGATGGGAATAAGCTGGCTGAGCCTAGAAATGGGCTCTACCTAAAAAAGTACTATGCTTAGGCTTAGCACTTTTTCTTGTATTTTCTTGTATGTTTTTTATGTACACTAGTTTGTCGATTTTTGTTTTTTATACCATCTGTTGGTTGTTTCAGATGTCTTCCAAGAGGTTCATAGGTTTTGCTAATGGCACCAGTCACTACACGTGTAATTTATCTTCGGCTACATGGATCATTTAATCTCCCTTAGGACAATTAGTTGCCTCAAGAGGTGCTTGCTTAGGTCCTGCTTTCAATAATGTGGCTGAATATAGAGATGTCATTGAGCTTCTATGGGATTCTTTGTCACGTCATATCACCCAGCTGGAAGTCTGACTAGACTCTCAACTGGTGGTTTCCCAACTCAATCGTGCTTATCAGGTGTGAAACCCTATTCTATTGCGTCAGTTTATGCAAGTTAGGTTATTGAAAAGACATTTTGAGTTCATTACATTCAATCATATTCCAAGGAATCAAAATTCATTAACTGATGCATATGCTAATTACGTCTTGGATTGGCATTTAACACATTTTCCATAAAAGTATACAGCAAACACATAAAAAAACATTTACAAATAAACCAAAAATATATGTGTGTGTGTGTGTGTGTGAATATCTATTCATATCGATAAGTCAAGTCTCTGATCCTCAGATCCACTCATAACTATATAATATACAAAAATATACAAAATATGGATGAAAGTCCATCAAAATTACCTAGATCTAAGTTGGACCACCCTGGTCCCCCCGGTCACCCTGTAATCTGGCTTATTCGGCCTCTTCGACTTCAACAGCCTCAATAGCATCTATGTATACTAATACTACTCTGGCTACCCTCCTCAAAAGGCATATCTAGACGGGTGGTACACCAACCATGAACTCTTGCATGATGGCTGGGATGTGCTCAATCTGTAAGGTGGGTACTCTCTGGGCAAGCCTGACCAGCTTGCCCTCTAGAAACCTAATCATCCCCTAATCTTCTCCTAAGACATGATGCACATATATGCATGGATTCTCTTCAGGGCGTATCGGTCCAATATCTACATTTTGACATTTTAAAAGGATTAGAACTCTGATACATATGCATATATCTCTGTATTTTAAAATTCATAAAAATTTAAAAAATTTAAAAATTAAAAATTACCTAACTCTCCCCATGCTCCTCCTGGAAATCTGCATCACCATGGAAGTCCATTCCATCATATGGAAACTGCTCCAGTGCTGGCAACTATCTCTCCCACCAAAAGTAGAAGTCATCATCATAGACACTCTGCATTGAGCCACCACCTCCATGGTGGAGGAAGATATATGCCCATTTACTCAGCCTAGGTTGCCAAGGAGAACGAACTGGAAAGGGTATTGAAGGGCTCAATCCCAGCACTCTCTCAAATAAGAAGGCTACTAGTATGCTAGCATATCCAAAATTCTTCCGCTTGCCTCTCTTGCAATCAGAGAGTTGTTTTTTCATAATCGGGATCACTCCTGAGCACCAATCATATAAGGTCCTGTGCATGCAACCCATCGCTAGTCTCATCTAGTTCCATGTTGCAAGGTGAAGTGAAAATGACCCTGCAACCCTCACTATTGTACTTGTCAATACCTATGGAGAAAGATCATGTATGTGCACTATAGGGATGCAGCTACCTCTCTTTTGTGTGCTTGGTGCGTAGTATATATCAACATAGTTTTGGACACTTAGAAGGTCAACGCCTTTGCTGGTGCCTTCCAATTTTACCAGAGATCCCCGTCATGATAGACAAACAATGAAATAGATATCCTCTGAAGTAATATCCAAGGACTCACCTTGAAGGTCAAACATGCCCAAGTCATGATCCTAGTAATTTATCAGGAATTCTAAGAGGCGGACATTAACCCACATAGGTCAGGTATAGAAAAGATTTAACAATCCACTTGAATGTGAAACATTCACGGTGGGGGCTCTTTGGAGTGCTTCTTGGTCCATATCTTCATGTTCGTGCTCCCTCCACTCAAGCACCATCTTTCAACCTAGTAAACAAGCAATTGCAAAGCTTTAGTTTCATATAGAATTTCAAAATTTTGACTCTATATGCTTCTTTTCTATCTCACGTAGCATACGTAACTGTTTATTTAGGCATGTCGCGTACTGTATGTGACTGTCCTTTGGGAAACCCACGTACAGAATGCATGTATGCGAATTTCAATATAGCAAACTCGCGTACACAACGTTGCTTTGTTGAGGACGCTTAAAAACATGAAATTAGGGCCTAATTTTGATAATTGCTTGGATCAAATTGAAGATCATAGAGTGTAGTATTACCTAACACTTGCGGATTTTGAAATGGTCCACTAGATTGTCCACACCGAGTAGTTTAAGGTAGAGGTGAAAACTTATCTTTTATGGCTAAAAATCCAAATGGTGAGTTTTTATTTGAGTTTTGAACTATTTATAGAAAATTTATTTTTCAAGTGGGTTTTTCCCCTATAGTTCATAATTTATAAAACTAAAACCATATATTTTTTCCTTGTAACAGGTTTGTCATCGTTTTAAGGTGTTTTTTGCTCATATAGGATGGTTTTTTATCATTTCACATCCATTTTGCATTTATACGTTTTCCATCTTAAACCTACCAGTTAACATTCTGACCACGGACTATGGTATTTTTAACCATTAGATCCTTGTCTTAACCATTTTTCTTCCGTGGATAGGGCCTTCCTCTCATGAGTATCCCCATTTAGAACCTATTTTGTCGTTTGATACTCATGCTGTAGCTGTCTTAGGTATAAGGGAATCTTTTTTAGTTATTTTTCATTTTGGTCTCTTTTTACAAGCTATAGGACTCCCCGCCCTTATGGAGTTTCTTTAGGCCCAGGTCTGACTCCTTAAAAACAAACTTAACTGCCGAGTTAACTTGTCCATTCAAGCTCATTAAGAATACGTGAATGGGCATCCACATTGGTGGTAGGTTATCTCTTTCTCGGACCACGTGGAATAATACAAGAAAAGATCACTCTCTTTTCTCTGGAATTGAGAAGAGTATTCTCAGGTACAGGTTTATCACTTTTCCAGACTTGAGGGACTAAATTTATGGAAAAGGAACAGCCGGTTTGAGATCAATTTTCTCTTTTTTGTGCTCTGGACCTCAACATGAAAAATATTCCGAGTGTACTTTGTGTCTTTGTCATGCTCATTAAAAACTAAGAACAAAGCATTGAGTTTATTGTTGTAAGCCCCATTTATCGTACTCAAATGGATCTTTCCGAGTGATATTTCTTTCCTTCACACTCGTAAAACTGAAGCTATATGCTACTCTTGAAGGAGGGTTGGGTAGGTAGTAATTAAACCTTTTTCAGACCTTCCTGACTAAGTACGAAAAAGGTTCACCTTTTATTCTACGGAAGTTAAGAGAGCTTTTATGTGGTATGTTTTATACTTTTCTGGCCTCAGGAGACTAAATTGGATGAAAAAGGACCCCCCTGGAGTCTTCTTCAGAGTTTTCAGACTCTCAAAACTTGAAAACACCAAATGAGCATGTACTAGTGTGGGCTCATAAAATCCTCGAATTAGTGACACTATCAATCATTATTCCCTCTTCTCTTCAAGCTTGTCAAAAAATTAAGAGAGATTCGAGTTGATTTTCCTGGACTCGTTAAAATTTAATAGGGAAGGTAAGCAAGAATTTTTCTTTTGGTTCTTAGTTAGTGGCAGCGTATCATCCTTGAACAAAGCACTCTCTATTTTTTCTGATACTCATGTCTTAGTGTTCACTTTTAGTTCAGCTATTACTTCGACTTTCTTACTCCTCCTCTTGTCAGTTCTACCTGGGGAATCTAATCATGTCTCCTACATGGAAGATAAGTTTAGTTATTCTATCTGTAAAGTTAAAAAGTTTCCTTGGGTCATTTCTGTGTTGTGCTCACTGTTCAAGGACTTAACCCAGTATCTGATCTATATCCTGATCCCATCATTGTCGTATTTGTAATCATTTGTGTCTCCCTTCCTTTAGCCAGTCCCTAGTCGCTCTTGTGATCTGTTGGAGGATCTATTGCTTTCCTTATCACAGTATGGTTCCACATCATCACTTCCTGATGATGAAGACCTAGAGTTTTGACAATTGTATGTTAGGATTCACTCTCATTATTAGTGAATTCCTTTGCTTCAGTTGTTGATTATCACCTATTGATCGACAATCTGTTGAATCCGCTCCATGTTCGAATTCAATAACATCTATTCACATGGCTTGGATTGCACTGGTTCTTTGGGATTTGTTTAGGAAGACCTTAGTTTCCTATCTATGGACTAAGTTGCACAAGACTATGTTGTACCTATTTACATAGCTTCCAGATCTTTGAAGACTGATCATTATTGTATATTGTAGCTTCGATCCACCTTTGTAATATACGTGGTCTTGTACCCATACTATATGATGTACTCAAATATTGTAAAGGAGCTAGTGTTCGAGTATATTGAACATGGAATCCTCATAAATGACTTTGTATATGACATTATTATGTGTTTGTTTTAGGTACTACCTCTGCTCCATTAGAATTCTGAGTTCTCCAAAGTTAATGATTATAATGTATTTCAGCCATCGCTTCACTCTGACCTCACGCATTAGGGGGCATCTGTTATCAACCAAAATGGAACTTCTCCATTTGAGTTCCGACTTTCCATATGTTGGTAACAAAAGGACACTATATGATTGAAGTTTGCCTAAACACTATAGATGGGAATGACATGAGATGCATTTTCCCTTTGACTAGCATGCCATTTTAATTTTCTATGTGTTGATTGTCGTATGCAACTATCTCCACTGAAACTCGCATACATACACGACTACATCTATTGACAAACCACATACTGTTCACAACTATTATCATTGCAACTCACGTACATATCTGTATGCGGGTTTCCCTTAAATCCACTCGCATGTCATACGTGGATTGCATATATCAATAGTCGCATACACATCCATTAGACATTAAAAAATATAAAACATGATTAATGCAGATTAGTTGAGCCCTAATCATTAACTATCTCAACTTTCTCAACCTTCGAAACTGCTCTATTTCCCAAAGTATAAATAGAGGCCTTGGGGAGGGCATAAAGGAATGAATCTTGGAGAGAAAATTTATGCTGGTGGTATATCTTCAAAATTCTTTAGAGTAGAAGAACTCAGAGTCCTTTGGTTTTAGAGGATTCCTTGTCTCAGATGTTGGGTTGTACACTTATCTCATTCATTGATTGTTAATGAAGAGAATCCTTCTTCCAACTTTGTGTTGAGTCTCTTTCATGTATCATGGTTGATGAATATATTTGATTAAGCACTATATATGTTGTTTATCTAACTTGTCATATATACATGTATAATATTTTACTTGTAGTATTTTCTCTTTGTAGGTGAAGGAGGTGCATCCCTGAAAGCTTTGGAGAGAAGCAAAGTAGGAGAATACAAAGCTTGGATCAATCGTCAATAATTGGGTGAGTCCAACATCTCTTCCTATTTCCTTTTTGTACTTTAAAGATGATTGTATACAAGTTTTAAAAGTAATTTGGTAACCCCAGACCCTAGGTTATAAGGGTGTTTATTCGTGAACAACAAAGCTCCATTAGTCTGAATATAAATCTCGCATTGTACTTCATTCAAGGAGAGAGGAAAAGTTATATGGGAGTTCAGGTGTTCCCTATTTTTCTAAAAATCCATTATAGACAACCCAATATCTCCAACACTTCTTCTCTTCTTCATTTTTCAATGAGAAGTCTTACCTGTATGGTTTTGTTGGCCTCAAGATGAGAGGGAATTTTAATTGAGTCCTATCCAATCAACTCCACATTCCTTCATGCCTCCAACATATCCCTCAACCCTGAAAAGTGCATGTTTAAAATTCCTATAACAGTAGGGATATCTATTTCTCAAGGTTGAAGAGGCAGTCTAGCATCTATGTTGGATACCTTCCAAAGCCAATTGCTGATGCTTGGCAATATAGCTGACACAAGTAGACATAACCTTTTCTTGAAGTTCCATCATTTGCTAAGTTTGGATGGGACATGCGAGTCTACACTGTTGATGAGAAAGGAGAAGACAAGGGGTTTGAAGTTCACTTCAAACCCAAAGGTTAGAGTGGGACTCATTATGAGAAAAATTTTGGAAGGATATTTCCCACTGAACATGATTGCTAACAAAGGAGGAAAAATCCCATAGCTGAACATCACCTAAGAAAGGGGTAAGATTCGAATGGCGGTCCAAGGGACAAGCCAACTCATGTAAATAAATCTCACAAAGCAAGTTCTACTCATCAAAATCAATTTCCAAAAATGTTTCCAGGAATATAGCTAAGGTTGTTATTTCATAATGTCTCCCTTATTTTACATCCTTCAGTTTAAACCAAATTAAGTGTTCAAATAAAAACATGGGGTAAGAGGAATATGGTGCTCTGGTACCTATCAGTTCTTGGGAGAGAGTGTACACCTGCATGGATTTGAACTTTTTCAGCTCCTTCAGCTCTTTCAGTATCTCTTCTGAGTGAAATTTCTAGAACATTATTTCTTCTACCCATGTTTCCATCAATTCCCTTATGTTCTTCCTATCTTCAGCAAGGGGAACCATTCCTTCTTGGTACCTTTCCACCTAACTCTTCCACTTCCTCACTTCTATTCTTAGGAGTGAGAGCTCTTGGGTCATCCTCTGTATCCCTTCATCTTTAGCATGATATTCATTATTAGTATCCATATTGATAATTTTTTGTGAAAGTTGAATCCATACCTGGCCACCTGATGCTTTAGCTTGAACATTCTACACTGCCTGTATGGATATTCCTGCAATAAATTCTGGGGATGCTGGTTCTTGTGTAATAGCATCCCCTCTTTAAATTTATCCTACAAAAAAATCAACCATAAGTGCCTCTAAAACACTTCTCAACTACTGGTTCTTATGTAACAGCATCCTCTCCTTGGAGTTCTCTTACAACAACCTCAACCATAGGTGCCTCTAAAACAACTTCTAGGGATGGTGGTTCTTGTGTAACATCATCCTCTCCTCGGAGTTCTCCTATAGCAACCTTAGTAACCAATTGTGAAGATGTTAGTTATTGTGTGGCAACCTCTTCCTGAATTTTAATCTCCCCATCTGCCTAATTGTCAGCTGCAACTTCGACAGGGAGATGCAAGGCTACTGGTTGTTATGTATCAGAACCCTTCCCTCCTGTTTATTCATGCTGCTGGGGTTTTTCTTGAGTTACTTCCATGTCCTCTACAATATGGATTTTTTCTTCAATAATTTCAGTGTCCCCTGAGGACTGCGATTGCATTTTTTCATCTTCTCCAAGATCCAAATTAGGGATTATGTCCACCTCGAGATTGCTTTCTTCTTGTTGCATGAGAATCTCAACAAATTTTTTTGGGGATGTTGGTTCTTGTGTGACAACATCTTGGTAAACTTCATCATTCTCCTACTGCTAAGGTTCCATCTCCATTAATTTTGTGCCCTGAGACGGTTCTAGAGTCACATCATAGACTTCTTCGTTAAAATCAGGAATGTTTTCAGTCTCTGGTTAATCTACCCCAATTTGGGTGGAAACTTCAACAAGAATGTTCAAGGGTGTTGGTTCTTGTGTATCAAAACCCTATTTATCTACTGCTTCCAATTGCTGAGGTAGCTCTTAGGGAGCTCCACTATCCTTCCAATCAGATTGTCCCAAGAGGACTTCTGTTTCTTTTGCTGGTTGTGACTATACTTGCTCATTTTCTCCCTTTTCTGTACTAGGGATAATTTCTATTTCTTCTGCATCACTCACTTCCACCTTAGGTTCTTCTTTTCCTAGTTCTTCCATAGCTGCTCGTACAGGTTGTTGTGTCCCAAAGGCATGAACTATGACTTTTAGCCTGACTGGTTAAAAATTTATCCACACACAGGGTAGACCACTCTTTCTTCCTCCTCACCATCCTCAGCAGGAGGTGATCCTTCTAATCGATCTGTAGCTTCAACTAGTGTGTGCAACTTCCTTTCTACTTGCTTCTTGCATGCTTGCTTCTAGTTTTCTAGTTCTTTCTAAATTGTATGTACTTCTTCTTTCAGTAGACCATTTTCATACAAAAGTTTCTCAATTTGAGGTTCCTCTATAGCTAGCTCCTAAGGGAGGATCATTTGCTTTAGGTCTAAGAATGGGGAATTCAATATGTGCTTCTAGGGATTCCCATCTTGCCTGTGCTTCTTTAGTTGTTGTAACTGACCTGGTTCATTTTCTTCTTATTTGTAGTGATGCCTACACCTCTTATTTTGACCTCCTTCTTTTCTTTCGTGGTGCAAAAATCTCCCGATTTGCAACCAATGTGGAAGGGATGTCTTCTATCTCAACGTCCTCCTTTTATTCTTCAATCAGAGTTCCCCCCTATTCAGGGGAAGATTCAATGGTCAATGCCTCTGCATTTTCTTCTTTATCATGGCTCTAATATCCTCGGATTCAGCTGTCACAACATCCAATGCTACTCCAGATTTAGCCTATGCTATCAAAGCTTCCACATTGTTTAATATTTCCACATGGTTTTCTCTTGCATTTTGCTCCAATTCCTCTGCTTGGTGATGTGACTGATCATCCAATCCAGTCTCATATTCCCCCCCAACTAAATTGGATGGATTTCGGTCCTCTTGTTGCTCCTCATATCCCCCCAACTGTACATTTGCATGCTCCTCTTGGATTTGAACAGCCCCCAAGAGTACATATACTTCTACTTTTACCTCTATTGGAACTCCAGGAAAAAGGGCGGGTTCTTGGTTTATTTGAAATTGACCTGTGAATTTATCCCAAGTTTGGTTCCTTTGAGCTAAAGCCCTTAATATTATTAATTTTATTAGGCTGTGGTGGGTAAGGGAGGAGTTTGGATGCTTGGTTGTTTGAAAAACCCTGCCATATGGTGTAGGTATTTAAATAGATAAAATGGAATATTCAGTAAGGCCATATAGCATATATGAGACAATAGAGGAAGTTCAAAATAATAAACAATCTGATACCTGCCTTCACAGGTGATATACTTTTTGAGGAATATTGCTACTTGATCCCATGGCTGAGGCACTGATTGTAATGCTATCCCTTGCCTTGGCCGATGAATTTGTTCCCCCTCTATCAGAAAATCCTGTACTGTTGCAGCATTGGGGGTTCTTCCACCAAACCAAGCTCTTCCCACCTGAGGAAGGGCAGTGACGTTAGCCACTATTGCTTCAAAAACTTCTATATGTAACCCCCTAACCTCTGAGTGGGGTTCTGTAAGATTTAAGGAAAATTGTAGA
Source organism: Pseudotsuga menziesii (assembly GCA_001517045.1). Classification (NCBI taxonomy): domain Eukaryota; kingdom Viridiplantae; phylum Streptophyta; class Pinopsida; order Pinales; family Pinaceae; genus Pseudotsuga; species Pseudotsuga menziesii. The sequence goes on from LPNX010322712.1 coordinate 37,542, forward strand.
TCTGTCTCTCCATGGAACTCATTCACATGTTGGAAGAATTCAGTATATCCTGCACCTTCAAAAATAGTGAAAAGTTCAGCATTTCTTCTCAGTTTGTGCATATTTGGAGGGTCGTGTTGATCTTGGATACCCATGTTTGTTTGAATTCTGAATTCTTTATCATCCCTATATATTGCAGGTCCTGATAATGGAGGTTAAAGCACATAGTATGCATGAACAACTGAGAGTATAGTTCGGTAAATTTAGAAATTTAAGAGCATGAAAATGTTTGGAAAATTTATCCCAAATTAGGAAAGGTGGCAGTTATCAGATAAGTTTAAATGGCCATTAAGTCATACGAGTGGGCAGTTAACGGTATGTGGGTGTAATAATGGATGCAAAAAGGAAGGCATGATTAATTCTATTAAATCTAGTTAACGCTTAATCAAGTTGATAATCAGAACCATACCTTCGTAAATATGCTATGAACTGTGACCCTCAAGGATAATAAAGCATGTGAAGTACATCCATTTAGATTTGAACATTATTACAAGCGCGCTGTCATGATATTTTCTCCCAGCAGACCAATACCATCTTGTCAATCCTGCCAGAAACATAATGAATGTTGTGAAGTAAGTCAGAATCACCGGCAGCAAGAATTATGGCAAGATATGGAGGAGTCGCGAACCAAAATTGCAAAGAGTTATTCCAGCATTGGGCGAGTCGTAGCTACGAGCCATAGAAAAATAAACCAGTTTGGTAGAGTCACAACGGTGAATCATAGAAAAATTGGCTAGTTTTGGTGGATTCGTGAACCAAAATTGCAAAGAGTTTTGCCAATATTGGGGGAGTCGCAGCCGTGAGCCACAAAAAAATAAACTAGTTTGGCGGAGTCGTAGCCGTGAATAATCTAAAAATTAGCTAGTTTTGGTGGAGTTGCAGTCGCCGAAAAAGGTAAAAATGGGAAAGATTGAAACAGAGTCACAGCTATTGGAAAAGGTAAAAATGGGAAAAATTGAAATGGAATCCCAGCTACTAGAAAAGGTTAAAATGGGAAAAATTGAAATGGAATCGCAGTTATCGGAAAAGGTAAAAATGGGAAAAATTGAAAGAGAGACGCAGCTTCATGGGATGGAAAACGTCATTAGGTTATGATGTTGCAACTGCAGATAAATAGGAAAATAGGCAATGTTTTACGGTGTTGTAGCTACGCGGAATGGGAAAAGGGCATTATTTTACGGTGTTGCAGCTACACGAAACGAGAAAAAGGGCATTATTTTATGGTGTTGCAGCTGCATGGAATGAGAAAGAGGGTGTTAGTTTACAGTGTTGCAGCTGCAGGTAGACAGAAAAATAGACAAGGATTTATGGTGTTGCAACTACCTGGAATAGGAAATAAAACATTTTTACGGTGTTGCAGCTGTAGATAAACAGAAAATAGACAATTTTTATAGGAATCGTAGCTGTGACTGACCATTCACTATTTATTTTAAGGAGTTTTATTCTGAAACAAGAAGTTAGAAAAGGACGCCCCTGGTTGTTAGGCCCAATCATGACCATTGAGCCTCAGGCACATCCCTGCACATATTCTTAAAAAAAATAGATCAAGCATAAAGGAAAAAATAAAAATATCAATTTATTTATGTACAAAAATTTATGTAGGAATCACAGGGATTGTCTAAAGATTCCTTCCCTTGTTCTAACTAGTATTCTGGATCAGCTGCAATCTGTCAAGTGAATGCTTCCTTCAAAATGGTCCTATGGTATAGTCGCAACCTGTGACCATTAGAAAATGATGGTGCACAATTCTCATCAATGGTAACTAGGTGGACTGTACCATTATCAAATACTCTATCTACCAGATATGGGCCCAACCATCTTGTGCGTAACTTACCCTTGAATTCCCTTCTGAATATTGAATCATATAATAATGCCGAGTCTCCTTCACAAAAGACTTTCTTTTTTATGAATCGATCATGCCAATTGGATCTTTGTTGCTGAATTAATATTTTTTGATCCACAATAGCTTAACGTTTATCATCAAGTTCATTTAACTAATTCAATCTGCTCCTCTGGGCTTCAGTCACATCTAATTTTACCTCCATAGCTGTCTTCAAGGTCATAGTTTCGAATTCAATGGGGAAGACATCCGTTTTTCCATACACCAAGTCATAAGGAGAGAAAATTGTAGTATTGCGCCAAGTAGTACGATATGCCCACAAAGCTTCTGAAAGTCTATCAGCCCATTCTCTATGATGGCTCCTGACTGTTGTGGCAAGGATGGCTTCAATAAATTTGTTAGTGCTTTCCATCTGGTCATTGGCCTAGGTATGGTATGGTGAAGCTATCCAGTGTTTAATATGGTACTTCCATAGCAAAGCTTCAAATTGATGCGACACAAACTGAGGTCCTCCATATGTAACCACTTCCTTGGGTACTCCAAAATGGCTAAATATTTCACCATATAGGAAATCGATTATAGCCTAGTCATTGGCTTTCACGAAAACCACAACTTCTACCCATTTTGTCATGTATTTAGAACAAAAAAAGATGTAGGATTTCTTCCTGGAATGAGGGTTGACCGGGCCAACAAAATCTAAGGCACATCTGTCAAAAGGTTCAACCACCAACTATGGTTGAAGAGGCATTTGATCCAATCTGTTAGGTTGGACCATCCTCTAGCAGCTATCACAAGACTGGACATATTTTTTTGCATCCTTGAAAAGTGTCGGCCAATAGTAGCCCATTATCAGCACCTTATGGCGTGTCCTCCTATCTGCAAAATGTCCCCCACAAGGCTTGTCATGGAAGGCCTTCAAAATATGGAATATTTCATCTTCTCTTACACATCTTCTGATCTCAAGATCAGGGCCTGTGTAGAAGAGATGAACACCTATCCAACAATACGCGGAACTTTGTTGAATGATTTTCCTCTTTTCTCTTTTTAACAAATGTGTCATAAGCTTCCCTACATCCAAGTAGTTAGCGACATCTGCATACCAATGGGAATAAGCTGAAACTGCAAATAAGTGTTCATATGGAAAAGAGTCCTCAACAAGAATATTATCATCATTGTTAGTAAAATGAGATAAGAAATCAGTGACAACATTTTATTTTCTAGGTCTGTCTATAATATTGATATCAAATTCATGCAATCAGAACATCCATCTAGTTACCTGAGCATTTTGTTACGGAGAGAAATTCCTATGGCTTGGGGTACCACAATAGGAATCTAGACTCCAGAAATCAATCTTTCCCAATATGCAATAGAAATAAAATGTCTAAAACTAAAATATCGAACCTCGTACCTTATTCTAGACGGTTGAAGTAGATCCCCGTTGAGCTTTCCAATCTTCAGCTTGAATTGTTATAGCACGTCCTCAACAACAAGTAAAAAATACAAGCATACTATATTTAATGGTGTTAGATCTATTCTAGCATATATAATCAATAATGTAAAAGAATTTGACATATTCCAATGGATACAATATTCATTCAAATACACATTACTAGACAGGAAAAGATATTTCTATTAATATGAATCAGAGATTACAAGTGACAACCTCTGACGGCACATCTGTGAACTGGAGAAACTGAATCTCCCACTTGGGCCTCCACCACCTCAATCCTCCATCACTTTGATAGAAATCTTACTAGCAAAGGGCAAGCTTGGGAAGAACACAAGAGTGCTCCAAGGGACAAAGGGATGCATACTCAAGCATAAGTTCTGGCAACAATGGACTATAGTTTCGTTACTCTCAATTCTCTCTTATGCTTTCAATGTCTCAAGGGTTCCTTATATATATTTTCAAAGGGATACTGAAAGGTTGAATCCGTGCGATCTCAAGGCATATGGAAGGCCAGGAGTCATATGAGTCGGATCGAAGTCAAGGAACGCTCCAAAAGGATTTGGATTATTCATACATCCCGATGTACGTGACTATAAGGGGAAAATCCACGTATGTACGCGGTTATCGGGGAAAAAGCCGCGTATATCACTTTTCTTATGTTTTTGGGGATGATCAAGGATACATCAAAAGACAAAAAGTGGTCCATAGGGGCTAATGAGTCTGCAGCGGGACAGGGGAAGGCCATACCATGTGTGATTCACCTAGTGTGGTGAAATCCTCTATAACAGATGCCCCCTAATGTATGAGATCAGAGGGGTTATACGATGGCCGAAATACATTATAATTCCATCCCAGAATTGAAGTGATGAAGGTACCCAAATGGAATACCAGCCACCCAATCAGCATAATACCATAATACAACTCTGCATATAACTGCAAATACATATAGCAGTCCCGGATACATAAGAGTACAATGGCCATGAATAGGCATGAAACATGATAACACATATGTGGTCATCTCCACGTACAATATATATAGATCATAATCTCCATGATGAAGATATACAAAGGACCATGATCTCCACATAGGCTGAAGATATACAATAGATCAAGATCTCCATAGTGGCTGAAAATGTCTGACATATGCTGGAACAAGTCACGAGAGCTGAAATCTCATGAACACCGGCACGATCAAGGAGGTAGCATATAATGGATGCCACCAATCTGGAAGGTCTTCTACACACACCACTACGAGTACATGTCCTACTATGCAAATAGAGGTGTTGAGGTCGAACATAGTAGTCCATCATCTGATTACCGGTCATTAATGTATACCGTTAACAGATGCGAGATCACCCACCGATAATGAAAATGGGAATCAAGGTACTAGAGTGCAAACTAACAAGTGTGAATAAATGTGTTGAGGTCGAACACTTGAGAGAATCCATCGATCAGGGGACATTGATGTATTCCCAAAACTGTTGATGGCAAGAGAACCTGCCACTGATGACTGCAAGTCTCAAGGCACTCAAAAATGACTCTAGACTCCAATCCCAGAATAAATGATCTGAATTCGATGGGATGAAATCCAGTGGAAGGAGGGAATTAGGGCATCCCCCATCATCCAACACGAGGAACTCAGCAAAGCTGTATAATGTGGAAGGACTCGATCATAAGGTGCATGAACTAGTAACTGTACCGGGAATGGCCGACATGCAAAGTCAAGATAACTGAGGAATGGTAGACTCAGGTTTCAACTTCCTTCGAATAAGAGCATAACGGCGTATGGTGACTGAGTGAAGGCAGCATAGACTCGATATACAAACTAGGGCATCTCTATGACGCAGGAGGCATCAATAGAGGCTCCATAGGTACTGGAAGCTTAACCAGTCGGTGGAGATAAACTCAGATAACGAGTACAGCTCCTAAGTCAAACTATAACCCAACCAATGGATGTGATATACAGTGCTCTGTTCGAAGGAGACACGACTCGACAGCTGCCAAAGATAATATTTTTTCTTGTCCGGCTTTTTGGTTTTTTTATTTTTTTTGGTCTTTTTCAGTTATTTGAAAAGCTTGAAAAAAGAATAAACTAGCTTTATAGTTACAAACTAGGAGGAGACGAGTGTCATCAGGGAAAACAAACTAGTTCCAAGCAGTGGAACATACCTATGCTCAATGCAAGGATACATGTGTAGGATATCAACACTCGGGGGAAAATCCCCTCCCGGTAAAAAGGGAATCAAGCTGCGAAAGATATAAAGAAAGGCTTTGCATGGCTAGACATGAGACAAGCTCGGGCTATATGGCTGAAACGCAATGTCAAGGGAGCCGGCATAAAGCTCAATAAGACAGGAAAAGCTCATGATAATGCATCCACAACTTGATACAAGGGAGTCCGGGGGATCATGGCCAGCATAAGATCAAGAGGAGTATGAGGCTCTTGCAAAATGTCATGGAAATACTATACAATGGACTCCCACACCCTAAAGGGGGAAACATCGGCATGGGAACCAAATGAAAATAAGGCGCTAACTAGGGTACCCATGTAAGGTGAGGCTCTACCACTCACATCATGCCACTTCTATAGCAGCAAGAAGGTTCCGTGACATAATAGAGTGGGTTCATACCTAAGGATATAGTGATATGGTCATAAGGTCATGCAAAATACAAATGGTGGTGAACCTAACCTATATGCCAGTGTACACATTATACCTGAGATCAGTACGAATGGGTCAATCCAAAGGCTGAAACAGCGCTGAAAATGGTCTTCTACATCACAGATTAGGTCAGAAATTGTCCAAAATGGTTAGAAATGGTCAAAACTATAGGAAAGGGGGTGAAAATTTTCAAATATTTAAATTTTTTTCTATAAATAGTAAAAAATAGAAATCATTTGAAACTTTTACCCATTGGAGCTCTGATTTTCAACTGCAAATTCTAGGAGATCCAGCCGGCGGAATTCACAACTGTTTCTTTGAGGTATTTACTCATGTTCTCTGCTTGCATTTCAATACAATTTTTACAAGTTTTCATGGTCAAATGAGATTTTTAGGGCCAATTCTACATGAGCGCTACGGCCCATGCGGGTATCGAGGCTTTTTCCGTGTATAGGGCTAGCTACATGCAGAAAAGGGGCTGGAAACTGCGTACATACGCAGCTTTTTGCAAAACAGCCGCGTATGACGCCGCACAAAAGGTTTTACAAGAATATAATGGACATTCGGTTAATTTCTCATGCAGGATGGTGCTAGAGTGGTGAGAACGCGAGCATGGTGAAGTAGAGGAAGCAGTAAGGGCCGACATAATGGCTCAACAAGCTCTTAGAAGGTGCGGACTCTACAAGTTTTGGTGCCTAGGTGGCTTGAGGACCAAACCAGGACCACTATAGATGCTGGTAGACTATTGGGATCAAGAATCAGAGTCCTTTCGGATAGATGGTATGTCCCTCACCATTGAGGTGGAGGATATCTACTTTATCACAGGTCTATCGAGACAAGGGGAGGTGGTGAACCTTCGTTCTCGAGGTGGTGTAGGTCATGGGCTTACTATGGATGAGTACATAGCCGTGTACTGCTACCCAGATACTGAGAAGGTGGGGAGTCAAGTTCCCACCAACGCTATACAGGTGCTGGGCCTAAAGGCCATACTACTGACGCAGGGCAGGATAGCAGGCTTAGCATCACTCCATCAGGCCTCTCGGCTACTGATGTTCTATGCGGTGGAGTGTATGACACTGACCATCTATGACTGGAGCACTTCACTACTAAGCAACATGAAACACCAGCTCAGTGAGTGCAAGGAAGGTAGGATACGGAACTTCGGGTTCAGTAGCATTTTGAGAACGCTTTTCTTCGAGCATGTTCCAGGATTGAGCCCTAGAGTAGATGTTCCTCTCCACGGGGTTTGAGATACGGCCCAACGACATTGGGCAAACGCGATGTGCTGACTGGGGGGTGGTAGGGTGGCCAACCCTTATCCAGTAGACTTTTTTCCATGGTGGCGACAACGGATTGTTGCCATAGAGGACTACCCTTATGCAGGGATAGATTTCCAGGGAGATCCAGACGTGCCATTACCACCAGGATCAGCATATGGAGACATAGGTAACGAATCTCGACCCTCACTCTTTTTAAAAATTTTGAAGTATTTAATTTTTTTGTGTTTTCTTGATTATATGGAATCAAAAAGACATGTTTTTGGGTGACAATACATAATGACATCTACCATTCATGTGCAGATGTGGGACCACGGCGACCAGAGGGCTTCCCATGTCATAGACGGAGGGGAAGAGGAGACGATATCACCGGTGTGGATGCGGAGTGAATGCTCCAAAGCATCCATACCAACTTCGTGCGACTTACTCACAGGGTTCCCATGGCGCAATTCGAGGACTTGCCTGAGGCTATGCAGAGACAGGTGGTGGGTGTACCACGTGCATGGGTGCATTTATTCCGGTGGCTAGCTAGAGTCGTGGTGACATATCATGATCACAACCCTCCTCCACCTCCACAGGACTAGACACCTGGGAGTGTATCTATTTTGTACTACCGTATATATGATGGTGGCTTTCAAAGCCCCAATTTTGTATTATGACACTATGTATTACCACATTTTTGATATATAAAAAAGTTTTATGGTGATCGGTTTATTTATTTACATGTGTAAAAATTGTGTTTATGATTAATTTATGATGAATGAAACAAATGCCAATCTAGCACATAGTTAGCATATGAGTCAGCAACTTGATTATAATTTCTTGGAATGTGTATATATGTTATATTCTCAAATTTCCGTTCTAACAATCTCACATGTAAGAATCTCCTCAATAACGTCGGATCTCTAACATGGTACAAACCATTGAGATGTGACACTACTAACTCTGAATAAAGACGTACCTCAAGAGAGAGAACACCATGCTAAATGGCATCCCATAAAAGCTCAATAACGACGCTATATTCAGCAACATTGTTGGAAGATGCCGTAGACATACACCTCCTGAAGACAGTACTGGACCCATAGGAGTATAAATCACCCAAGCAGCTGAGGCTGAGTGTTGAGTGTGACGGCTTGCACCATTCGTGAATCCTATGTAGGTGGAAGATTCCATTGACATCTGCCACAAGAAAGGGAAACTAATCACAAACTTGATCATGATAAACAAGACCTAACTATGCAAAAAATTTGTACAATAATATACAACAAGCAGCCTTGGCTAAAGATTATGCATAGTATTTTTTGAGATAGAGCCCTTTGTAATCCACTAACTCGTAGGAACCCTTCTCTAATACACGCTTGACCACATAAGGACCACGCCACATAGGATTGAACTTCCCTGCCCCCAAGGGTTCTTTCGATTGATCCCACAAAAGGACCAAGTCTCCCTCACTAAACACTCTCGTATGGACAGACTTATCGTATTGGGCCTTTACGCGATGCTTATTAACCTCTAGAGTCACCAAGGCATCTCTACGCTGCTCATCGAGTTGCTCAAGGTGAACCAAACGCTCCTCCAAAGGTGAAGTGTCTGGTAAGAGTTCCATGGCTAACTTCAACGAAGGAATCTTGCATTCAACCGGCAATATCGACTCCACTCGATGCACAAGCTGATAAGGAGAAAAACCAGTGGCAGTCTTAACCACGGTTCGATATGCCCACAAAGCAGGGTACAACATAATATCCCAGTTCGTCTTGCTTTGTGCGATGGTTTGTTGGAGAATGGACTTAAGTGATTTATTCACTGCTTCAACCTGTCCATCCACTTGAGGATAGTAAGAAGAGGAGTGCTCTTGATTATACCCTAACTTGGATGCCAATTCTTCCATCATACGGTTCTGCAAGTGCGAGCCATGGTCAGTGACAAGCTCTCTCAAAATCCCGAACCAAGTAATGATTTGGTTGAATATGAAGTGAGCAGCTGTCTCACCGTCGGATTTTACTGTAGGCATTGCCTCGACCCATTTCATGAAGTAATCAATAGCCACTATGATATGATGGTGCCCCCCAGCCGAAGCTGGGTTGCAATCCATAAAATCGAGCCCCCACTTGGTGAAGGGACCGGCGGTGATAATACGGTGTAACGGGGCAGGCTTCGAGCGCATATTACGTGTGACAACCTGGCAAGGGTGACACCTCTTGACCGCTTCAATACAATCCTTGAAGATCGACGGCCATAAATAACCCGCTCTCAAAATATTTTGAGCTGTAGAAAGCCCAGATAAATGACCACCACACGCCCCTCCGTGGCAATCATTAAGCACTACTCAGCCTCATCATGAGTTAAACAACGTTGTAAAAGGAAATCTACTCCACGGCGGTACAAAGTATTGTCCACTATGAGGTAGTTCTTGGAAACGTGACGTAGTCGACGTCGTTCATCTCGCGAGAGGTGAGTATGGGTCCTTTGTGTTTGTAGATATACTATGATATCCCCATACCATGGGTCAGCCGTTGAGATCAAGAAAATGTGTTCATCAACGAACGTATCTTCACATACCAACTCCTGAGCCTCGCTCGGAAAATCCGATATGAGCTCTACAAAGATTAAAGATTTCTTCGATTTTGCTGAAACAAATTCGAGATCAAACTATTACAGGATGACAATCCATTTATTATACTTTCCCCCAATCATCCTACGTGTGAGGAAGAATTGAAATGGATTGACATGGGAAACCACCAAGGTCTGGTGAAGTAGAATATAATGTCTCAAATGCTGCACCGCATGTACGGTAGCCAAGGCAAGCTTCTCAACATGAGAATACCGAATCTCTGCGTCAATAAGGTTTCGGCTTAGATAATATATGACATGCTCTTGGAGCTCCTCATCCTCTTGAACCAAAACCATACCAATCGTCTCTAAATACGTGGCCACATATAATAGGAAATCACGGCTATAATCCGGACGACTAATCACCGGGGCCGATGCTAGGGCTCGCTTAAGTGCATCGAAGGAATCCTGGGATCACTCATCCCATTCAAAGGGAGTATCCTTCTTCAGGAGACGCATGAAACCTATAGTCAAATTGGAAAAGTTGACAACAAATATTCGTAGGAAGTTTTCCATTCCTTGCAAACATTGAAGATGATGAATATTCCACGGGGAAGACAACTGAAGTATTGCCTCCACCTTCAAAGGGTCGACACTTATACCCTCTTTCAAAATGATGAATCCTAACAAATGACCTGACTTCACGCAAAAGATGCACTTATGAGGGTTTAATCTAATAGCATAGTGCCGGCACCTTTCAAACACCAATCTCAAGTGATAAGAATGACGCATCCTCATGCGAGAATGAGCAGTGAGGTCATCCAAAAATACTTCAATAATGGACTTGAGATCGTGGAAGATCAAGGTCATTGCCCACTGAAACGTAGCTCTGGCGTTTTTAAGGCCGAAAGGAATTTTTCGATACGCAAATGTTCCCCAAGGAAAAATAAATGTGGTCTTGTGTTGGTCCTCGGGTTTAATTTGGATCTGATTATACCCGGAAAAGCTGTCCATAAAGGAGAACACCTCGCTACCCGCACACTCATCCAAAATCTGATCTATAAATGGTGTGGGGAAGTTATCCTTAGGACAGGCACGATTTAAATCATGGAAATCAGTGCATATACGGATCACTCCCTGCTTCTTATCCACCGGAACAGGGTTTGAAACCCACTCCATCAAGGGAACGAGATAGATGAAACCAACCTTCAATAGCTTCTCTATCTCTGCCTTTATGGCGGGTGCTTTCCTAGGATTCACCGCGCGTAAACGCTGTCGAATAGGCTTAGCGTTGGGGTAAGTCTTAATCTCATGTTCGACAATCCGAGGGTCAATCCCTGGAATCTCATCGTAAGACCAAGCAAAAATATCATGGAATTCCTTGAATAGCTCGCTCGGTATACTCTCGAATCTCATCTTGGGAACAATCCGCCCCAATGTAGACATTCTCAATTGTACCAGGATTGCGAGAAATGTTGATAGGAATAGTTGACGATATGTTTGCCATGTTTCCATCAGCCATCTGACCAGGAGAGCTTAATGGAACCATAGGTATACCAACTTTCTGACTAAGAATATCCCTATAATCCTCATGCTCCAAAAGGTCAAGCTCTAGAAGGAAATATGATCTATGATGAAGTTCCTCCCATGGTGGCTCAACTCCCGACATAGCCTCGATAATTTCTTCATCTGAAGGGAAAACCGTATCAAGGTAGTTGTGGGCATGAGAAGACCGTATTACCCATGCCGGCAGCACATAGGGGTCTTCCTCCTCTGTCCGCAAAGAGGAAGAACAAGGCTCTGCAGCAGATTGAAGATTAGCTTGATAAGCTATCATGACTGCAGGAAACGACATGCTCGTCTCAATGGGCTCACTCGAAGGACTTGGTGAAGGAAGAACCCAAGGATCTCCCATATGACTTGTGCGAAAAGGCACTGATCTCGTAGACATGGAAGCACCATCGAAACTAGATCCTATCATGAGGAAAGGTGCAGGACAACTAAAGGTTCCCATGAGGGACAGATACATGCCTACACCCACACTCCCAGTTGCCGGCTGTGAATGTTCAACTTTCGGAACCGAAGCTTTTCAAGATCCAGTAACAGGCGGATTCTTGAATGCCATTTGATCAATCGTTACAATATTCCCATTATGTGGAAATCATACAACCCGAAACACAGAAGATGCAACGGCTTGCATACTATACATCCAGTTCCTTCCCAGTAAGAGATTGTAGTCGAGGGGTGCATCAAGCACCTCAACCTCTATCGCAACGGTCTTCCCTCCCAAACAGACTTTAAGGGAAGGAAGGATCCCGTGCAGCCTAAATGATCTCCCATCAAAAGCAGTTAACATGGTCATAGATTTTGACAACTCAGGAGAACCAAGACCCTTCCAACAAGACAAAGACATCATAGAATCAGCAGCGCCCTCGTCAATCACAGTTCGCTTGACGATCATATTAAGACATTCTACATGCACCAAAAGGGACACATAGTAGGGCAAGAAAGGCTGATGTCCTACGGTTTCAAATTTGATCACTGAGGAAGAATCATCACCATTCACACCAAGAGCGGAAAGCAAAGCCTTCCTTTGCGATGAACAACTCTGAAGCACTTCCAATGCAGACATCGCACAAGGAGTATGGCCCAAGTCCTCGATAATTGAATAATTCTGGGTGGCTCAGGCATTTGGGTTATTCCACGAACGCTTAAGTACCCCCTTAGGAATGCAAGGTACAGCCTCAGGTTTATCTGCAGGTTTCTCAATGCGTAAAGGGGTTCCTGGTGGATCAGGTTCTTGGTCTGGGTTGGGTTGTGACGAAGTATAATCTTTCGCACGTGTCACAACTTTCGCGGCACGAACCATATTAATGCACCCATGACCACTAGTTTCAGCATGATCTTCATCACTAGATTGATCATGGGACTTCGAGTTCATATTCTGGTTATGCGGTAAAGGGTTCGTTAACACAGTTGGGCCCTGTGCTATGAACTTTGAAGCTTCATCCATTCTAGGGCACAAGTAAGTGAGGTGATCGTTCATACATAGCTTGCAAGGAAACTTAACCTTACGTTTATTCTGCTTGTCCCCACCAGCATTTTTACCATTCTTGTCATTATTGTTGGCACTCTCGTTCTTATTCCCACCCTTTTTATTATTATTGTTTTTACCCTTTTTTCTATTCCGTCTGGGTTGCTGGTTACCCTTCTGGTCTGACGATTGCACAGCAAGTACATTCGCCATTTGGGCAGGCTGAGACGAAGCCGTATCTTGTCCTGAGGTAGATTGGTTGATTGACAACTAAGCAACTTGTTTCACAACCGAACCTGCAGGTTTCTTACTTGCACTACCCATAATGCCATCGGCATGTGGTCCAAGTTTGACCTTGGGATAGAAACTAGAACAAGGAGCGTTGGGTATAATCTCATATAACAAACCAGACTGAGCATAGATCAAGTCTAGTTCCTGTGCCCTAAAGATTGCTTTTTCCTCATTCTGCACTCCGGATGTGGAAAAATCCTTTGCTATATATGGCAATAAATATTTGAGGAACCACTCAAGAAGGAACTCCGGCGGTATAAAGGCTTTAATTAATCTCTTCCGTCTACGCCACTCCTGAATGTGATCAGAAATATGGGTGGCTTTATCTTGCCGAAATGTCGACAAGAGTTCAGTACCAACATCATAGCACACTGGTAGCTGGAATTGATTAAGGAAAGTCATCGCAAGGTCGTCGAACAAAGTAAAGGCATACCTAGGTAACTCTATATACCATTTCGCCGCAGGCCCTGTAAGGGTGCGTTGAAATAGTCTCAAATGGATTGAGTCCTGATGCAATGAATTGGAAGAGCACCATAGGTGGAATGTCATAACATGTTCACTCAGATCCTCTCCTGGTTTGCCTTAAAACTTAGGTATGTCCGAAGGAAGCTTGGTAGGGATAGCCGGCCAAGCCGGGTCGTGAGCCACAGGATCATTCGTAAGTCTTGATAAGTCAGGTAGATTGAGTGTCGTGAGGAAAGGGAGCCTAGGATGATGAGGTCTATGGACCACTCCCTAGTTCACATAGGATTGATTACCACCATGACCTTGGCCATAGTGACCTCCTCCTATATGACCCGTATAGGGTGGCGTGGAAGTACCATAATGAGGTGGACCTTGACTAGTAGAAGCTACAAAGCTGTAATTAGAAGAGTAAGCACGTTGTGAATACCCGCCTCCATAAGGTGAAGAGACCTGTCCATACTGCGTCCCATAATAGGGTCCATAGGTCATCGCTTGCGATGTCCCATGAGACACTCCATAGGTAGGGATATACATTCCGGAAGTAGGAACATACATACCGGAAGTAGGGATATATGTCGTGGAAGTAGCAATCTGACCTCTAGAAACATGAACATAACCTCCCGAAACCACGGGTGGTATGTAGGCTTGAGACACAATTGGTCTAGTAATCGCAGTATAGATCTGGCTCGTAGCTACATGCCGACTCGAAGGACCACGTGAGTAAGGTGGAGGGTTTACATTTGAAGAACTCGAAAGCGAGGATGAAGGAATCTCTGTAAGAAGATATGTACTAGTGCCTATCATCACTCGTCTGGAACTTGGTATCCCTATCGGATCACTAACTCTAGACCTAGGAGGTATATAAGATGAGGCTTCCACCACTGGGATGGAAGGTGCAATGTGACTAGTACTCCCAAACCTCTCTGCAAGGTAAGACATGGGATTGCCCCCAGGCATAGTGCTAGGCTCAAAGTCGGATTCAACATGAAATGTCAAATCGTGCATAGGAAAACCAGTCGTAACATAACTACCATAGCTAGTGCTAGGAGGGTCAAAGTGAGTCTCGGCATCATCCGACATTCCATACCGGTAACGTGTCAATGGGGAATCAGCCCTAGAGTGAGTAGGTATATCATGCGAAGAACCTATCTGGGAAATCATAGGACCAAACTCAGCTAGGCCAGGTGAAGGATCGTATGTAGGAGTAAGTTCCCCATCGTCAATACGAATGGGAGGAGGTGGCTCAGGAATAGTCTCTGAATGATCCTCCATGGTGTGTAAATCAGTGTGTGACATAGTCTTCCTGAACAGTCTAGGCCCCTCTCCCAAAGGAGGAGGATAAGTGGAAAGCGGAAGTCCTGCTAACCGACAAGAATGGCACGGAACCACACCCGAATCCACAATGACTCAAAAAAAAAACAAAGACTCTCTATTTACGTCAACCCTAGGCCAACTAGTGTGCACAAAGCAATCACTATAAAATCTAAATCCAAAAGTAAGAAAACAAGGGCTGGATAAGTGAGCTCCCGAATGTGGCTGGTATGTCTCACCTAGGAGAGGCTTGAGAGGCCCTTGTCACCACAAGCAGAGGTTCGAAACCAATTATTGTGGCCCTCAGCTTCAACGCGTAAAGCGACTGTGCTGTCCGACCCCAAACTGGCTGGGACACATGCAGAATAACCTATACACGTACCCCCTCGATATCCTAGGTAAGGTCACTAAGGTCACCTCAATATAATCAATGCTCAGGCGGACAGTCGCAGGCAGGATTGACCGTATGGGTAGGGTAGCAAAGCCCGAAACTCCTGAAAGATCCCCCAGATACGAATACAATCCTGGCTATATCGCCGGTGCTACACAATTACCGACCAGGGGTTATCCCAATCAACAACCGCTCACACTGCCTAGTGCTTGACTCCCTTTTGAGAGGAGCTTCCTGAGAACGCTGGTTATACCAAGGATTTCACACACTCCCTGGACAGACACCTAGTTGTTGTCATTTAGTGATCTTGGAGAATTAACACTCAATGGACTATTCCAAGATCCTAAAACCTAAGCTTGTTGGTGCACCCTAGAAAAGAAAAGAGTGTAATTCATTTTAATTAGCGTTGATTTTAGTTGGCTTTATTACTCAAAAATAGGATATGGTCGTGCAACTAATGGTGTTATGACGCAACAAGAAGCAAAATGCACACCTAACAATCAATGCAAATGCATTGTGTCCATGAAAACATGGTATGCGTACTACGTGTAATGCACAATTTATTCTTCAAATGCTGAATGCAAATTTCCCTATATGAATTCCTAACTATTACTCCTAAGCAAATCTAGATCTAGTGCAAGTACAATGCAAAGTGCAAAATGCAATGCATGATGATAAGCAAATGTTTTTGGATTTTTTGAAAATAAATAGATACAAAAAGAAAAAGAATGATTCTACCCACCCCAGACTCTGCAAGCACACATAAACAACATTCCATCAAAGCACTAAGTCAAAAGGACTCTAATGCACTAATCTCAAACAAAAAATCAAAGATGCCATGACAAGAACTTTTCTAAAAGAAAAATTTAGGCTAAAAAAAAAATTTCTGGTCAAACACAGAGGTATTAACAGACTCAGGCAATGCCAAAGGAGACTCAGCAACTAACAGAATTCACCCAGCAATCCACTATATTCCACAAAAAGGTAAAAACCAAAGTATACGTGATTGTGCGCAATAAACCTGCGTGTATACGCGGAAATACCAGGGGAAACCGCGTGTATACGTGACTGTAAGTGACAAACACGCGTACAGGAAGAAAAATATGCACAAATTCAAGGAAAACAGACAGGATGAGACTAAATTCACACCAATCAGGCTCTACTAGGCATACATGCCCCCATACCCGACATAGAAACAAGAGAGAGAGAGAGCAATTCAAATACATTGAATGCCAAGAAATCAACCCCCAAAGGACAATTACTAGGAAATCTCCAACGGAGTTGCCATTTCTGTTACGAAGAGAAATTCCTATGGCTTGGGGTACCACAACAGACAGCTAGACTCCAGAAATCAATCTTTCCCAATATGCAATAGAAATAAAATGTCTAAAACTAAAGGATCGAACCTCGTACCTTATTCCAAATGGTTGAAGTAGATCCCCATTGAGCTTTCCAATCTTCAGCTTGAATTGTTATAGCACGTCCTCAAAAACAAGTAAACAATACATGCATACTATATTTCATGGTGTTAGATCTATTCTAGCATATATAATCAATAATGTAAAAGCATTTGACATATTCCAATGGATACAATATTCATTCAAATACACATTACTGGACAGGAAAAGATATTTCTATTAATATGAATTAGAGATTACAAGTGACAACCTCTGATGGCATGTCTGCGAACCGAAGAAACTAAATCTCCCACTTGGGCCTCCACCACCTCAATCCTCCATCACTTCGATAGCAAGCTTACTAGCAAAGGGAAAGCTTGGGAAGAACACAACAGTGCTCCAAGGGACAAAGGGATGCAGACTCAAGCATAAGTTCTGGCAACAATGGACTATAGTTTCGTTACTCTCAATTCTCTCTTATGCTTTCAATGTCTTAAGGGTTCCTTATATATATTTTCAAAGGGATACTGAAAGGTTGAATCCATGCGATTTCAAGGCATATGGAAGGCCAGGAGTCATATGAGTCGGATCCAAGTCAAGGAACGCTCCAAAAGGATTTGGATTATTCATACATCCCGATGTACGTGACTATAAGGGGAATATCCATGTATGTACACGGTTATTGGGGAAAAATCCGTGTATATCACTTTTCTTATGTTTTTAGGGATGATCAAGGATACATCAAAAGACAAAAAGTGGTCCATAGGGGCTAATGAGTCTACAGCAGGATAGGGGAAGGCCATACAATGTGTGATTCACCTAGTGTGGTGAAATCCACTATAACACATTTGTAACAGGTTTATTCATTAGATACTTGATGGCTGAGTGGTCAGTGTGCACAAAGGTGGGATATCAAGTGATGTAGTGTCTAAATTTGTTAATGAAGTAAACAATGGCTAAAAAATCCTTCTCATTAATGGTATAATTAATTTCAACAGGGGCTAAGTTTTTTCTAATGTAATAGACTACATAAGGTGCTTAACCATCCTATTGTCCTAAAATTTCTCCAATGGTAGTATCAGAGGAATCTAAAGAAATGTGAAAAGGCAGGGCCCAAATGGGATCCCTTAGGATGGGAGTTGTAGACAACTTTTCCTTAAGTTTAATAAATGCCGTCTGGCATGCCTCATTCCAAATAAATTGCACATCCTTCATTAATAATGAAAACAAAGTAGAGGCAAGTATGGAAAAGTTTTCTATAAATCTTCTGTAATAACCAACATGCCCTAAGAAACTACACACTTATTTCTAAGTTCCAGGAGTGGGTTTATTTTTTATTACCTTTATTTTAGAGGGATCTACCTTGATGCCATCAGCAGAGATAAAATGCCCCAGCGTTGCCCCTTCACTCATCATCATATGGCACTTTTCAGTGCTCAAAGATAGCTGGGTCTGCTCGCAGCGTGTTAAATCCTCTTCCAAATTTTTCAATGCTTCTTCAAAGTAATTTCCATACAGAGTAATAATCCATGAAAATTTCCATACTATAATTAACAAATTCTGAAAAGATGCCAATCACATCTCTCTAAAATGTGGCTGGTGAATTGCATAAGCCAAAGGGAAGCACCCTATATGAAAAAGTTCCCCATGGATAGGTGAAGGTAGTTTTATCCTAGTCTTTAGGAGCAATCTGCATTTGATTGTACTTGCTAAACACATCCAGGAAGGAGAAAACCTTCTTCCCAGACAAGGTGTCAAGTACTTGATCAATGAAAGGTAGGGGAAAGTGATATTTCTGTGTTTCCTTGTTCATCTCTCTATAGTCCACACAGACTCTCCATTTACCATTCTTCTTGGGTACTATCATGAGTGGATACACCCACTCGATGTCTGAGATGGGATTTATAAATCCTGCTTCCAAGATTTTTTGAATTTCTTCCTTCACTATGTCCCTAATATTGGGGTTCATTCTTCGTTGAAGCTGGAACACAGGCCGGGAGTCACTTTTGATATAAATGTGGTAAGTGCACTGATTAGAAGGGATTCCCTTCATGTCTGTGTACTCCCAGGAAAATGCCCCCTTATGTTTTTTTAAGAGAGTGATTAGGTGTTCCTATTCATCCAGAGCAAGACTAGGATTGATATTCAAGGTTTTTCGAGACTCTATTTCGACTGGAAAACTTTTCGAATTTTTCAACACTGGAACTATGTGAGTATCACTAATGAATGTCTTCTCTATGATATTTTCTTGTTCTTCTTCACCTAAAGTAGCATTCAGGATCTGATAAATTTTCTTATTGACAGAAGTGAGTTCATTGATGAAATTATTAGTACCATCGTATTCAGTTTCATATTTAAAAGTCAATTCCTTCCCTATTGTTAATAATGGATGAACTCCCTCCTCTTCCTCTAGCTCCATCCATAATGGAGTTTCAGCTTCTAGAATTTTTTGAGCTAGAGGATAGAGAGTGAGATTCTTTATCTTGGTTCCATCTGATATAGTCATAGACCCATACCGACAGCTGATGCAAGTATCAGTTGTAGCTAACCAGGGCCTTCCTAGGATCAATGGGTGTACTCTTAGTTGCGACTTAGGTTGTAAAACCAAGAAGTTAGCTGGATATTCCCACGAATCAACTGAGATAACGAGGTCATCCAAAATTCTTTTAGGCTTAATAGTAGTTCTATCTACAAGTTCTAAAATGGTATGAGTTTTCCTGAGATTAGTGAGCCTGAGTTTCCTTACAGTTTCAATGGTCATGACGTTAATTTTTATCCCTAAATATACTAGTACATTGGGTATTTGCATGCTCCCAATCTGCATAGTGATAGTGGGAATCCCAGGATCGTCGTATTTGGCCAAGAGGGTTTTTTCGATTATTAATTCAAATAATTTCCCTATGACATGAACAGTGGGAGTATCCTTGGGTTTTCTTCCTGGTTTCCTTGTACACAGATCCTAAATGGTTATGGCATAGATAGGCACATCATGAAGGGCGTGAAGGAGTGGAATTTTGACATATAGGTTTTTTAACTCTCCTAAAAGGTTAAATTGAGGTTGTCCCACTACCTTCGATAGTATTAATCTTTCAGGGAATGGTGGTTCCCTAACTAATTATGTATGCTGTGTGTCGATAGATGTTTCTTCTTGTGTTTCATCTTGTATGTTGGTAGGATTTTCAACGTCCTCAATAATGGGGATCACTGTATTGGATAAGTACTATTGGTTCATCCTTTCTTCAGGCACAGAGGATGGAACATCCTCAATGAGCAAAGGATCCACTGCCCTCCCTGATCGTAAGCGGATGTCGTTACAGTGAACTACAGTAATTGAGTAAGTGGGAATGTTGGAAGTCTCAAACTAATGGAATGATTTATTATTTGCGTTGGGGTTAGGTTGATCAGGTAGTTGTGGTCGTATAGGCACATTGGGGACAACATTATTCTGGAGTTACAGCTGTGACTGCTGATAAGGATAAGGATATTGTTGAGGAGGGTACGGTTGATGAGGAAATTTTTGATGTGGAAACTGTTGAGGAGGTTGGTTATTGGGAAACTAGTTCCATGCATGGAATTTCCTCCATCCAGGAGACCAAGAGTTCCAGGAGTTAATATTTTGCATCGAAGGTTGAGAGGGATACCATTGATGGTTGAAATAAGATGAAGGGAATTATGTATTCATGTGCTACATATTATTCAAATTATTCATGTTATTAAAAAATGGAAATGATTCTGGATTCATACCTTGATTTTGAGGTTGCCAGGGCTTTTTATGTGCAATAATGTAGGTTGGTTCCACATCTGGAGTTTATTCCTGCAGAATTACCTTCACTTGAGGTAGTGAAGGGAATTCTTTTGTGTCATGGTTCAGCTCAAAAAGCTGAAACACTTCTACCTTTTCAAGTGGTCACTACTTCATAGGATGGTTCTTCCCACATTTAGGGAAGAATATACCAAGTGTGAGATCTTCTACTGCTTCTTTCTACTTTTCCCTCAGGACATCTATTTTTGAGGAGATGGAGCTCATCATTTCTGTCTTGAAATTTTTGAGGAGATTTCCTATTTATTTCTGGGTGGCTCCTCCATTAGATGAATTTTTTGTTCTGATGAAGATATCTTGTTCTAATTTATCCCGTTTGTCTCGTTTGTTGTTCTTGGAAGATCCCCTGGAATACCTTTTGCATAGTTCAACAATCTTTTTAAAGGACTCCTTTGAGATATCCTCCTTTCCAAATAGGTTAAACATGTCTAGGAAGTCATCCCTAATCCCATCAAGTAGGATTATTTTGAGCACATCTAACCCCATATTAGTCTTTCCAACTCTCTGCACATTGTATAAAAGCTTTTCAAAAAAATCTTCCAGAATTTCATCGTCCCTTTGTACCATTTTAAACAGTTATTCTCTCTTATCTTTGGTATCACAATACTCATGATATTTCTCCAGGAACACCTGTTTCATCTGGTCCCAGGTGGTGACAGTTACCCCACTCAAGATCATGAACCAATGTAATGCATTGTCCTCCAGAGTAGCAGGAAAACTTTTCAGCTTCTGTGCATTGGTGGTGTAGTCATAGCTGCGACAGAGGATGTCAGATTCAAAAAGAAATTTATCCAGATCCTCTGTTGCTTTTCCATAAAAACAAGGCAACACCGATGGTGATATATTTTTCATGGGGACTATCCCATCTAGCTGATCAATTGGGAACTGGAGTGTAGCAACGGTCCCTTCATATGGGGAGTTACCCTCATGATGTTGATTTTCACCCATTGCTTCTTCATGATCTTCTAGATCGCATATGTTGTCCATGCCTTCTTTTGCTTTATCCTCTTCATGCTTACACTGATCGTTAAATTTTTTATGGAACTGTGTCCACTCCTCTTCTGTCACAACCTTCCCGTTAGTGTGATATATCAAAACTCGGTCAGCTGATCCCGTAGTACTAACTCTGTCTTCCTTCGCAGGGATACCCAAGGGTGTTGTAGCTTCTCCTGTGTTTTCCACTGTGGAAACTGATGCTACCACTCCATGGGTAACCAAGCTTCTTCTAACAGGTGATTCCTGATGGTGATCCCCAGTAGAAGAATTGGTCCTATCAACTAGATCATCAATGAATGTCCTTCTCCACAATGCTGAATTTCGTCCACAGCCTCGACCACCTGCAATGTTAGTATTATGTGGGGTTCTGGGATTTATAGGAATGTCACAATGTACCCTTCTCATATTCATGCAACCCAAAACATGCAATCTTAAAAATTGAATAAAAATGAATAGATATAGCTACTGGATACAACTACTATGGTGTCTAAAAATTATCTTTCCCCGACAACTGAGCCAAAATGTTCGGCACCCTATATGCAAGTTAATTAAATCCAACATACAGAGTGTTCAATATAAATTGTCAACCCAGGGAACTATTTTATTTCAAAGATAATGTACACTGTATATGATTAAATAGTAAGTAGCTCATACTGTAAATGAATTATCCTACTTTCCTGTTCAGCCCAACTCATCCCAAGATCAACTTAATCTAATTTACCTTCTTAAGAATGCAGAATCGCAAATACCTTCTTACAATCCTTAATCTAGATATGAGAGGTTCATAAAATAAACATCTAGATTTACTTTTGTAAAAAGTGAAATCCTAAATTACCAGGCCATATGAAGATCCATTATAACTATCTCAATCCAACTTGATCTATAATTCAGAAATGTAGAAATTGAGCTTCAATAATTGTAACTACAAATGGACTTAATTAACAAGACTCAAGAAAGACATCAATTGAAAGAAACTAAGGATGATATCAGATGTTATAGCTAGTAGAAATTATGGATAAGGGAAATTAGTCTACACAGTCGACTCTCACACCACTTTGCTGCAGCTCACAAGGAATGCAATCACTGATCGATTGAAAGCACACACAATAAATCATTACTGTTTCAGCTGTTAGAAAAGAATAAATCTATTGTAACATCCACACCATGCAATAGAAGAAATGAATACCAAATTAAATCGACAGAGACACTGTAAATTAACAAATGTTAAACACTGAGATCAAAAGAATCTTGATCCTTTTATTAAATAATAAAACCGAAGCTACAGTCTCTGTCATATCTTATACAATAAAATCAATTAAAATCCAACCCCTGGCTCGGAATAGTTCCCAGTATTTATACATTCACAATCACAACTTCTATCCACTGATATCGGGCAGCCATGAAGATATTTGATCTTCAGGCTACCCCAATTACGATATGTTGTTACAATTGTGGCAAGATATAAGTGGAAAATATAGGAAGGCTGTTACCTGAGCCAGCAATGACAATCATGATAAATCTAGAAGATGCTCTGTCTGTTGCGGCGCATTGTTGCATCTGAATTTGTTGTAGCTTGTTGCAGCCACCTTTGTACAGCTTGCATGGAATAGTAACCTTTGACTGCATCCTTTGTGCAGAGATGGAATAGGTGGTGATCATCTCAGTAATGAATGTTCCTCTCTCTCTTGACTCATTTAGCCTACTACGCATGTATCCCTTACATCTCAAATTATCTTTATAAAATCACCATATGTTAGCATAATTCAAGATATAGAGCCTTGATTACAACAATAATAAGTATTAATAAGATAACACAATAATTAAACATACCTGTATGAATTAAGGGATCAAGTGAAGGAAAACATCTATTCAGTGTATATAATGAAGTAAGATAAGGCAAAAAGGGATAGGTAAATGTGGTAAAAAAGGGGTCATTTTTGGGCCCAACAAGAAAAAGGAGGAATAATACTTACTTGAATAAAACATCTTCTTGTTGACCTCCTTCTATATGAACTAAGGTTTGATGCAAAAACCCTAATTTCTAAGTTGGAAATTCTAGTAGGGTTGATAGGTGGAGAAGACGCACCTCCCTAGGGAGAGGTAGATTGTATCTTGATTTTTCTAAGATTGATGATGGAGTCTCAACAAAACTAAATCCTTAGTTTGTCCAAGTAGCAATGACATGTACAAAACTAAAACTTCTTGGAATTGGATCTGTCTTCACAGAAAGATACACCCTCTAGAGGTGATTTGAGGGAGCCCTCAAGTTCAGGGTTATTTATGAAAGGATTTGTTTGGAGTGAGAAATACTAATGGTGAAATGTTTCCTTTCTGGGTGGTTCTCATACCATGTAAAGTTCTCTTGATTTTCTTAGGTGATGTCTTAAAAAAAATTGTGACTAGAATATCAATGGAGGAAAAATAAGCACATAAACATAAGAAAACAAGACCACAAATATTTTCCTCGAGGAAACCACAAGGGAGAAAACCCCACAAAACTTAGTTAGTATATATCTCAACCAGAGCAGTGAAAAACCTAGACAATTGCTTCTAACTTCTTTCCGGCATACTAGTTCTTCTCTTTCTTGCAAAAGAACTTGATTTAGTGAGTACAAATGAAGGGGGGCACCTCCCTATTTATATTATTCAGTTGAATTGAATTCTAACCTAATAGAGATAACTTCCCTAACTGTCTGGGCCATCTTGTCTACCTGGACACCACAAATAACATTTATTATTTTGACAGTTGGGCACTATTGACCCAACTTACATCAGAAGGTTTACATTGATTCTTTTAATGACACTAACAAGACCAAACTTATCTCCTAAAGGAGGAATATAATCAATACATCTCAAATATATTCCGAAGTTAGAATACTTTAACAAAAAGAGATTAGTTGTAGAAAAAATCTTTCAATAGTAAGATATTCTTCTCTAAATACCCCAGCACATTCCTATAATCTCATTCAGATGTTTTCTCAACAATGACTACATTACTTCTATATATACCTATTCATTCATTAGACATGATTACCCTTCATTAGCTAGACGAGTATTACATATACATCTACTTCTTTACATCTACTTTTAGTCTGATATATCTCCCCCTTTGGGAGTATCATAGTTACCATCCTCCAAAAATATTTGCTGTCAAAGAATTTAAATTAATGGATTTACATGTGATGAAACCAAGTAAGTAGATTTCCTATATGCGTTCTTTATTGTAGTCATTTATTATGATCCATCCTTTAAAAAAATGTTTCTTTCAGGTATTAATATTTGATAGAATATGGTTACACAATTCTCTTTCCTTTGATTCAATTTGATGTTGATGTGACTTCTCCATTTCTTGTAGTTTCTAGTCTCTCATAATATCTATTTTATTATTATTATTGTGTTTGTGATGCCTTATTCTATGAATATTGTTGATTATTCTAAGTATACCTTCGTAATGTTAATTTATATCTTATTTTTTTTCTTGGAATATTTCTTATCAATGAGGATTTCAATATGGTTTCACATTTGATGGTTTCCCTTCCTTGTGGATATTGATATCATCAATATATTTTTTCAAACATAATGGAATCCTCAATTATTTATGCTTGATGTTTGATTACTCTTTCCTTTTAGATAATATCATCATATTTAACATGTACATAGCTATTCAATATGGATATCAACTTATTCAAGTCAAGAAGTATGTTGCCCAAAGGAAATTTTGTCAAGTTTTGGGTACCAATTTTGGAAAAGTAGTTTTGGTGTGAATGAGGCTATGGTGAAGTGGTCCCACAAAGTTGTCAATTATGACCAAGTAGCCAATAATTAGGGAAGTTGGGCATTTTGAAGGTGTTAATCCATGGAGTTGGTTAGGAAATTAGATTTGATGTCCACTTACCTTATTGCCTCTAGTTAGTGGGTGTTAGGGTTAAAGGTGTATCAAAAGCCTATAAATATGTAATAGGTTGGTATTTTTGGGTTTAGATGATGTTACATTGTGTTACACCATGTTATGCAACATATATACATTTTCATAATATTTTCACAAGTGGAATGCAATTTTGACTATAATTGTCAAAGTATGAGTTGTTAGGAGTTAATGTGAGAAGACTCATAGGATTGATGTCTGATCTATAGGGTATGTGTGCAGATATATTTTAGGAATTTGATGAACATAAGTTTGTAGGTTGTTTGTGTAGAAATGAAGTGTTTCTTTACCCTCACTCTATAATAAAAAGAACACTTTTGTGGTTTTTCCTGTGTTGGGTTTCCACATAAAAATCTCGGGTGCGTAATGTTCTTGTGATGTTATTTTCTTTAATGTTGCATTAGATGATAACTAAATTTTATTAATGAAGAAGTTATGAATTTTATATTTATTGCATGATTAAGAATTATATGTTGTACAGAGTTATTGTCACTTGTCAAAGTGCATGTATTATCGAGGATATGGTTTTGTCAAATTTATGGTTAATATGTTGATTGTTAATAATATCAAGTTGTTTCCGTTCATTGCTACAACAACCATGTTTGCTTGGTCTCCTTAGGGACTTTAGGTGAGACCTCATCTGCTTCGCAGGTGTTTCTGAAATGGATAGACCCTTTCGGGCTAGTGTATTGGGTTTTGTGTGTATGTTCTTTAGATGAACCTAGGTTGAGATAGAATTGTGCCAACAAATTGTTACATTGTTGGGACTGAGATTTGTGTTAGATGGGAATGTGGAATCTATAAAATATTGATATTGAGGCTTGGTTTGATGAGAAGGGGATGGATTTTTCTCAAGAAAAAAAAATAGATATCCACGACTATGAAAAATGGTTAGGTATGTATATTTATTCATACATTCATGACATTTTCTTTGTTGAGTTTCCTACTTTATTGAATGAATGGATGGCAAGGTTGACCTATGAGAAGGGGTGTTTCAAAACTGGTGATCGTAGGTTTTGGAAACCTAAATTGATTCAATGGTTTAAAAGTGTGAACAATATGATTACCATTTTGTCTAGGTTTGCACCAATGACTTAGTAACAAAGACCAAGCTAACCCATGGTTTAAAAAAGGTTGAGTTGAATATTTTGGGTGCCAAAAACATGGAGGAATTTCAAAATTGCATTTTTGGAGATGCTTTTGTAGGTTTATATGGAATTTTCTTCGTTAGTATGCATCCTTAATGAATCATTTTGGAATTATAGTTTTTTTTCTTTACGTTGAAGAATTTTACTTCAACTTATAACATATATGTTGATTGAGCACTTGATCTTA
Source organism: Pseudotsuga menziesii (assembly GCA_001517045.1). Taxonomy (NCBI): domain Eukaryota; kingdom Viridiplantae; phylum Streptophyta; class Pinopsida; order Pinales; family Pinaceae; genus Pseudotsuga; species Pseudotsuga menziesii. Next base: position 64,323 of record LPNX010322712.1, read on the forward strand.
TATATAGGTTAAAGTTGATTGATGACATCTTATTTATATACAAAGCAAGCTACATTGATAAATACTCAATTGCTTTCAAAATTGAAGATGATCCTTAATTGTTGATCCTTTGTCTTTTAATATCGAGTTGATTTTCTTGAAATAACTTTGACTCTAAATGAGGGTCTACGAAATGTTCCATAAAGATCTAATGCCTTCAAATATGGGATTATTATTATTTTTTTTTTAGTAAAATCAACCAAAAGATATGACACTATTTTCAGAGTTCTCATAAACTATCCTTTTATGACTAAAATAAACCAAAAGAGACGACATTATTTGGAGGGTTCTAACGAACTATCCCTGATTTGGGAATATTTAAAAATAATCCATATCTTTACCGAAAAAAGAACTAGTTATTCCATTAATGTGTATGGCCACATTTGTTTCTCTCGTTTTTCCATTAAAAGTTAGAAAGCATAACCAAATTGAAGTTTTGTAAAGGGTGAAATTTCAATTTAATATACTTACCTTCCAGATTGGGCTTCACTATTATCATCCATAAATAAATATCATTGAATATTATTTTCCCACACAAAATATATCCACTAATATATGGGTTATGTTTATCCTAAATTTGGTTTCCCCTATCCACTCAAAACATTTTGAATCTTGCCATTAATTATAGGGATGATGCACATTCATGGACTCCTTTAAAGACACTTTAGATGCCTCATAATACTAGAAAAAACGGGAAAATTTGGCTTTAGGTGACAATTAGGGGTACTTCCCTAACTTATTTGAAGATGAAGTAAAAATAAAAAAGATAGGTAATTGAATCAGCTCTCATAATACATAGAATTTATGCAGAAAAAATGTGTGTAAATGGTTATAAAATTAGTTTTCATGAAATTGGGTTTTCAAATTTTCAGCACATCTTAACATATATGTTTGTGTGGGTGCAGCAATATATGAGGTAAATGATGTTGATTTGGGATTAAATATTGCAAAAATATAAATACAATGGGCCTAGTGCAACCCTATTTGTTCAAAAAATTTCATTAATTATTTATTATTATTATTTATTATTGAAGTCACAAAAGATTGAAATTAAAACGTTATGTGTGAGTGAAACACTTTAGGGGCAAAGATTAATGAAATCCTTGGTTTCTAAATATAAGATCATAGATCTTGATCTCATCTAGTGAAACATATAGTTTTCTTGGTAAATGGTGATGGAAATCAAAAGTTATATAAAAAATAATTGATGTATCTATTTTCAAAAACTGACGTATGTCATTTAAAAAAATAATTATAAATAAATAAAGCATAGTTTTCAAGGAAAAATTTACATATTCAGAATCGTAAGATCGTACTCTACAATATTCTAGATTTTCATAAAAAAAATATTGTATATGTCATAGTAAAACACGCCATCTAAACTAAACATATTGATAGAGTTCTAAAAGACAAGCAATGACCCTGGTTTATTTGTCCTAGCCAATAGGTTCAGTAGTCCGAAGCTATTTCCGAACATAATGCCAAACCCTATTCCCATCGATTTTTTTAATTTTGAAATAATATATATGCATTATAGCTTATTCATATCGCATATGCGATATAGCGCATATGCGATATGAATAAGCTATAATGCATATGCGTTATAACGCATATGTGTGTTTGATTAACTAATTTGGTACAAGAATAAAAAAGAGTAATGGCATCCTTATCCCATTATAATACCATTTAGACAACACTATGATGGACACAAATAATTACTTTTTTAACGGTGAACGAATCCATGGGATGTGCATCGAGGAAAATAGGGCAGTGAACTAAGCCATGCGATGTGCATACAAGAAAACAATAATTCCTCTCGTCTTTCGATCTATTCATCTTTAAGGTAGAATTTGCAACCTTCATAGAGAGATTGAAGATTGATTTATTCCAGTGCTCAAAGGATGTTATAAAGCCGCGAGAATGCTTGTTTGGTACCTCGTTTGGATGTAAAAAATCCTCTAGAATGAGTACCGATGGATCAACGTACGCTCTCACTACAAACCGCTAGTGATGATTCATCGATAGGCGATAAATGACTTTAATAAACATTGCTATACTTATCACATTCTTCTAATCATCATCATGTTCTTTTGATCCTTGATTAAGGATGTCTGGTTCTTTTAATATTTGATTAAGGATGGATGGAAAAAATTCAATATAATGGCATATATATCTTAACAAGACTTATCATCTGCCATGCATAAAGGCAAATTTTCCAAGTCATCATCCTCATTATCATCATCGTAGTCATCATCCTCATCCTCGTCATCATCACCATCATTGTTCATCATCATCATCATCATCATCATTGTCATCGTCATTATCATCATCATCCTCATCATCATCACCATCACCCTCATCCTCATCGTCATCATCATCATCATTGTCCATCGTCATTGTCATCATTGTCATCATCATCATCATAATCATCATCATTATCAACATCATCATCCTCATCGTCACCATCGCCATCATCATCATCATCGTCATCATCCTCATCCTCATCATCATCATCATCATCACTATCATCATCCTCATCCTCCTCATCATCATCATGATCATCACCCTCATCCTCATCATCATCATCATGGTCATCATCACAATCATCATGATCATCACCCTCATCCTCATCATCATCCTCATAGTCATCATCCTCCTCATCATCACCACCATTGTTCATCATTATTGTCATCATCATCATTGCCATCATCATCATCATCATCCTCATCATCGTTCTCATCATCATCATCCTCATCACCCTCATCATCATCATAGTCATCATCCTCCTCCTCCTCCTCATCATCATCATTGTTCATCATCATCATTATCATCATCATCATCATCCTCATCTGTATCCTCATCGCCATCATCATAGTCATCCTCCTCCTCCTCCTCCTCCTCCTCCTCCTCATCTGTTGTAAGGGATTATGCACCTAATAATCGTAGGTCAGGGATTACCAACATACTCAAACACTTGCAGACAATTGACTTCTGAAGTGCAAAATAGGAAATAGGAGGGTTAAAGGAACTTACTTGTTAAACGACGTTCGATCCTTGCTAGCCCTCTTCCAATCTGCTCCACTTCCAATGTCTTCAAGGCTCACTCCTCTTTCACTTGTTCAGAGACAATCTTTCAGATATAGTATGATTCATATATATATGTTAGCAGGTTAGATGAATCAAATATAACATACTGTAACATAAACAATTATCAAAACAATATATATAAGACACATGTGGAAGAAGTAATCTCTTTATTATCAATAATGAGAAAGTTCAGAGTACAACCAAACGTCTGAGACAAGGACTCCTCTCTCACCAAAGGATTATGAGTTTCACTCCTCCAAAGACTTCTGTAAACAATTCACCAACATAGCTTTGCTCCAAAGTGTGAGTCCCTACAACCATCCCCAAGGCCTGTATTTATATGGGTGAAATAAGGCAGTTCTCGAAGGTTGGGGAAGTTGTAGCAATTAGGGAGATTAAGTAAAATGACTTAACTAAACTCCCATTAGCATGTGATTTTGTGTTTTAATATTTGGAGACACATTCACAGGTCTGTAGTAGAGCAACCCGCGAATGATTCACGACTCTATATAAGCGCAACCCGTGAATACATGGATTCGCGACTTGCTGTGAAGGATACTCGCGAATGACTCATGAGTTGTCAAGAATGAGAGTCGTGAATACATCCCAATATGTCTAAATGGAAAAGTAACTAGCTGGATGAAGGTAGAATGTATTTCATGACAAGCCAAGCTATAGTGTCAAGGGAAAACCTCTATCCATAAGTGTCCTTTTGTGTGCCAACAGGAGGGATATCAGCACTCGGACGGAGAGGTGCTACTCAGGTGTATAACAGATTCCCCCTAATGTGTGATGTCAGAGGGGAACGATGGCCAAAATACATTATAATATTTAACTCTAGAGAAACTTAGAAATCCAATGGAGCAGAGAGAGTACCTGAAACAAATACATAATAATGTGATATACAAAGTTACATCTGAGGATACTATGTTCAATTTACTGGAACACTAGCTCCTTTACAATATTTGATTACATCATATGATATGGGTAGAAACCACGTATATTACAAAGGTGGATCGAAGCCACAATACAATAATGATGAGTCTCAAAGATCTGGGAAATGGATATCAGAATAGAACATGGTCTTGCACAACTTATCCCACAATGAGGGACTAAGGTCTTCATAAATGATCCCAAAGAACCAGTACAATCCAAGCCATGTGAATAAGGGTAAGCTGAAGTCGAACATGGAGAGGATTCAACAGTTTGTCAACCAATAAGTGATAATTGAGAACTGAAGCAAAGGAGTTCACCAATGATGAAAGTGAATCCAGAGGTATTATCATCAAAAAATCTAGGTCTTCGTCATCAGGAGGTGCTGAAACGGAACCATACTGTGATAAGGAAGGAAATGGATCCTCCAACAGATCACAAGAGTGACTAGGAACTGGGAAAAAGAAGGGAGACACAAATAAATGGATAACAGATATAACAGTAATAGGATCAGGTGATAGATCAGACATTAGGTATAATCCTTGAATAGAGAGCACGACACAGAGATGACCCAAGGAAGCATACAACGGATAGATAGAACAACTAGACTTATCTGTCATGTAGGAGACATGATCAGATTCCCTAGGTATAATGGACAAGAGGAGGAGTAAAAACTCAAAGCGATAGCTGAACACAAGTGTATACTGAAACATGGATATCGAAAAGCAAAGAGTGCTATGTTCAAGGATGACATGCTGCCATTACTGAAAACAAGAGAAAACTTCTTCCTTACCTTCCCTGTTAAGTTTTAATGAGTCCAGGAAAGTAAACTCGGTTCCCTCTTCATTTTTTAACAAGCTTGAAAATATGGGAAAATAATGCTTGACACACTGATCCGTGGATTTAATGAGCCAGAACTAGTACATGCTCATGCGGTATTTTCATATTTAGAGAGTCTAAAAATGCCAAAGAATACTCCAGGGGGGTCCTTTTTCGTCCGATTTAGTCTCTTGAGGCTGAAAAAGTATAAAACAAACCACAGAAGAACTCTCTTAACTTTCGAAGAAGAAAAGGTGAACCTTTTTTGTACTTAGTCGAGAAGGTCCGAAAAAGGTTAAATTACCACCTACCCAATGCTCCTTCCAAAACAGCATAAAATAGCTTGAGTTTTATGAGTGTGAAGGAAATCAAGATCACTCGGAAAGATCCATTTGGTTACGAGAAATGGGGCTTACAACAATAAACTTGTTGCTTTGTTCTTTAGTGTTTAACAAGCATGACAAAGACACAAATTACACTCGGAATCTTTTTCATGTTTGGGTCCAGAGCACGAAAAAGAGAAAACTAAGCTCAAACTGGGTGTTCCTTTTCCGTAAATTTAGTCCCTCAGGTCCAGAAAAGTGATAAACCTATACCTGAGAATACTCTTCTCAATTTCGAAGAAAAAAGAGTGATCATTTCTCGTATTATTCTGCATGGTCCAAGAAAGAGATAACCTACCACCAATGCGGATGCCCGTTCACATATTCTTAACGAGCTTGACCAGATGAGATAACTCGGTAGTCAAGTCTATTTTGAAGGAGTTAGACTTGGGCATAAAGAAACTCCATAAGGTTGGGGAGTCCTATAAAGGGATAGCTTGTAAAAGGAGGTTCATAAGAAGCTCTATTTGGCGTGAAAAATCGTTATGAGGAAACCCCTGGGCCTGAAACAGTGACAGAATGAGTACCAAAGGATGGCAATGGAATATAAGAATGATACTCATGAAAAGGGATCCTAGCCACGGAAGAACAATGGTAGAGACAAGGGACTAATGGCTTAAAATACCATAGTCCGTGGCAAAAATGTTGATTACTAAGGTTAATGTGGAGTGATAAGATGCCAACATGTGTTGGAAAGATCAAAAACCACCCTATAGAAGCATCAACACTTTGTAAAAGTTGGTAAACCTGTTCCAAGGCAAAAAGAGGACGATATTAATCAATTGTCATTTCAAACTATATACAAAGACCCACTTAATGAAATTTTATTTCTATAAATAGTTTGAAAATCAAAACATTTCATACCATTTGCACTTTTTGAACTAAAAAGGAAAGTTTACCCTCTATCTTTGACTAATCGCTGTGGACAATTGGACCGTCGGATTCAGAAACCGTCAGCTTCAGGTAAATCTACACCCTTAGCTCTTCAATTTTATCCAAACAAATTTTGAATTTAGGGGTTAATTCAGTATTTTCCATCAACCTAAAATGTGGAAAAATGTATTCACGGGTTGCTAAGCGTAATAGTCATGAATACGAGTTCCATTCGTGAGTTGCTGAATAGGAAAGTCGCGAATGGCTCGCGACTTGTCCCAATGGACAGTCGCGAATGCTGCGTGATAGGTCAAATGTTTTAAAAATAGTCAAAATTTTTAAAATTTTATTATGGAATACTGAATCAAATTGTATGTTTTTGTCAGGAAAAACATGGTGCTGGAGTGGAGAGAGAGGGAACATGAAGCTATGGATCAAGTGGCTCTCCAAAACCCGCCTACTATCCAAGCATTGAGGACTAGTGGGCTTCTCAAGTTCTTTTGCACATTGCCCATGCGAGCCAATGTCCGTATATTAGAGTTCTTAGTCCATTACTGGGACCATGACCTGGGGATGTTCAATATCCAAGGTGAGACTTTGGAGATTACCACACAAGACATTTACTTCATAACTGGGTTGTCACATCGGGGAACACCGGTGAACCTGGAAGGCACTTGCAGGGGTGGAGACCCCTTGAGTGTCCAGAACTATGTCGATGTATTTTGCAGGCCTGGTACTCAAAAAAAGGGCAGCAGCATTCTCATTGCATATATTCACGATCTTACACTTCAGGTATTGGCCAGTACTTTTGTACATAATAGGATCTACGGATCAGACTTGACCTATCTATGACAGATATTTACATATATATATATATTTGTGTTTGGTTGTCAGCTTATTTACAAATGTTTCTTATGTATTTACTGTATATTTTATAGAATGTGTGTGAGATGCCAGTCCAAAATATAATTAGCATATGCATCAGTTAACGAATTTTGGTTCCTTGGAATGTGATTAAAAGTAATAACTTCAAAATGTCTTTCCAATAAACGAATTTGCATGAACTAACGTAACAATGTAGGACTACGCACCTGATAAGCTCGATTGAGCTGGGAAACAACCAACTGAGAATCCAAACGGACTTCAAGCTGGGTGATGCCTCATGAAAAAGCATCCCATAGGAGCTCAATGACAGCCCTATACTCAGCAACATTATTGGAAGCAGGACCTAGACAAGCGCCACCCGCGGCAACAAGCTGTCTTGAAGGGGAATAGATAACCCATGCTGCCGAAGCCAGGTTACAAGTATGACGACTGGCGCCATCAACAAAACCTACATACATCTCGAAAGACATCTGCAACAACCAGCAGATAGTATAAAAAAATAAACTGACAACCTAATGTACATAAAAATACATACATTAATATACAAGAAAAAGTGCTAAGCCTAGGCACAGTACTTCTTCAGGTAGAGCCCATTTCTAGGCTCAGGCAGCTTATTCCCATCATAATCCACTAATTCATATGTGCCTTTACTCAAAACTTTAGACACAACATAGGGTCCCAACCACATAGCCTTGAATTTTCCTGCCCCCAGAGGCTCTTTATCTTGGTCCCAGAGCAAGACAAGTTCCCCTTTAGAGAAAACCCGAGGTTTGACCGTTTTATCATATTGAGATTTAACCCTATTCTTATGAGCTTGATTTGCAGTCAACGCATCTCTACGTTGCTCATCAAGGTGTTCTAAATGGAGCAACCGTTCCTCAAGCTCAGTTGTGTCAGGTAGCACATGAATATCTATCTGCAAGGATGGGATTTCGCATTCAATCGGCGTAATAGCTTCCACCCCGTGAACGAGTTGGAAGGGGGAAAAACCCGTAGTAGTTTTGACATTGGTTCGATAAGCCCAAAGAGCAGGATATAACATGATGTGCCAATTTGAACGGGCTGCATCAATAGTACGTTTAAGGATAGTTTTTAAAGTCTTGTTTATAGCCTCAACCTGACCATTTGCTTACAGATAATATGGAGAAGAATGTTCTTGTCGGAATCCGAGCATGGTGGTTAGCTCTGTCATCATGTGATTTTGGAAATGAATTCCATGATCAGTGACAATCACTTTGGGAATACCAAACCTAGCAATAATCTGATTAAACACGAAGAAAGCTGTCGTTTTCCCATTATCTTTGAAAGTAGGCATTGCCTCTGCCCATTTTGTGAAATAGTCGATAGCGACAATGATGTATTTATGCCCCCCAGCCGAGGCTAGGTTGCATGTCATATAATAGATCCCCCACTTCATGAAGGGGTCTACCGAGACGACGGGAAACAAGGGAGCAGGATGTGACCGGATTTTTCTGGTGTACAGCTGACATGGATGACAGCGTTTCACAGCTTCCACACAATCTCTAAAGATGGTGGGCCAGAAATACCCGGCACGCAATATCTTCTGGGCCATTGCTAACCCAAATAAATGACCTCCACATGCTCCACTATGGGAATCATTTAGGACAATCTACGCTTCTTCATGAGTAAGGTAGCGACGCAAGACAGAATCTACCCCTCATCGATACAATGTATCTCCTATAATGAGGTAGTTTTTAGCATGAAGACGTAACTTGCGTCGGTCTTCCCTAGAGTAAGCGGTAGGATACTTCAAAGTCTGGAGATATATAATAATATCTCCGTACCAAGGATCAGAGGTGGATATAAGAAAGATGTGCTCATCTGGGAATGATTCATCCTCAACCACTACATCTTCTTCCATAGGGAATTCTGCTATAAGCTCGACAAAAACTAAGGACTTTTTGGATTTAGCAGATCGGAAAACCAAGTCAAACTCTTGGAGAATGACTATCCACTTATTGAATTGCCCCCCAACAATCCATCAAGATAAAACATATTGGAAAGGGTTTACATCCGCCACTACAGTAGTGGTCCTCAGTAATATGTAGTGCCGCAACCTCTGTACAGCATACACAGCTGCTAAGGCTAACTTCTCGACGTGGGAGTACTTAAGCTCAGGTCCAACTAGACCATGGCTAAGATAATAAACAACATGCTCAATGAGCTTGTCATCTTCCTGAACTAGCACTACCCCAATGGTAGACTCCGACGTGGCCAGATATAATAAAAAATTCCCTAGAATAATCTAGCGGGTGTAATAAAGGAGCCGACAACAAGGATTTCTTCAATGCCTCGAACATGAGTTGTGCAGTTTCATCCCATACAAATGGGGTGTCTAGTTTAATCAGGGGCATGAAACCTTTTGTGATCTTGGCATAATTAACGATAAAACGTCGAAGGAAGTTAGACTTTCCTTGTAAACTCTGAAGTTGCCTAAGTGAACGAGGAGGAGGCAGATTTACAATGGCCTCAAATTTTAAAGGATCCACCTAAATGCCCCTACTAGAGACAATGAATCCAACCAATCTACCTGATTCGACATAGAAAACGCACTTGTGGGGATTCAAGCGAATTTTATAGTACCTGCATCTCTCAAAAATCAACCGTAAATGATCTGGATGCTGGATCCTCTTGCGAGAATGAGCAGGCAGATCATCAAGGTAAGGCTCGACAATAGCTTTTATATCGTGAAAAGCAAATTTCATGGCTCGCTGAAAGGTTTCCCTTGCATGTTTCAATCCAAAGGGCATTTTTCTATACGCGAATGTACCGTAAGGGAAAATAAAAGCAGTTTTATGCTGGTCTTCCGATTTGATTTGGATTTGATTGTAGCCGGAGAAACCATCCATAAAAGACAATACCTCACTTCCCGCACATGCATCTATGATCTGATCAATAAACGGTGTAGGGTAGTTGTCCTTAGGACAGGATTTGTTAAGGTCTCGAAAGTCCGTACAAATGCGAATAGTCCCTTGCTTTTTATCAACAGAAACTGGGTTGGACACCCATTCAGTCAAAGCTACGGGATATATAAAACCTGCTTTCAACAGCTTTTCAACCTCTGCCTTCACAGCTGTCGCTTTATGCGGGTTCACGGGGCGTAATTTTTGTCGAACTGGCTTAGCATCAGGATAGGTTGGGATCTCATGTTGAACAATAGATGGATCAATGCCTGGCATCTCCTCATATGACCAGGCAAAGATGTCACGGAATTCCTTGAAAAGGGAAGTATAAATGGCAATCTCCTCCGGAGAGCAGTTGGCACCTATATAGATATTTTCCACGACATCTGACTTTACAGAGACTTTGATCGGTATGGTGGTGGAAATGTTTGCCATATTCCCATCAGCAAACACTCCTTCCCTAGCTAAAGGGTTGACAGGTGTATCAACATCATCTGACAGTCTCACATGAAAGTCTTGGTTTCATATCTTGCTTAGCTCTCGAAGGAAATAAGATCGTTGATGAAGATCCTCACATATCTTATCACGTGAACACATAGCTTCCAGAATAGCTTCGTCAAAAGGTAAAACAGTGTCTAAGAAATCTATGGAATGTAAAGAGTTTTCCGCCCATGCGGGCATATAGACTTCTTCCAGATCATCCGAGGCTGTAAGAGGATCTGGAATGGGATCTATAGTGGTTTGGGTAATATCTTGATATGCCACTTCCACTGCAGATAAGGGCACTTCTGGTTCCTGAGGGGTTGGGAGGACCCAAGGATCAGTCCTATCGACCACCAAATCAATGGACTTCCCTACAGTAGTAGAACCGATATAAAGGACTAGAGCTGGAATATCGAATGTGCCCATCAATGATGCATACATTCTAGCCCCCAAGCTCTGTGCAGTAGGTTTGGCCTGATCAACCAATGGCACAGTGGAATCTTTAGACTCTAGGCGGCCTTTTCGAGTAAAATCAAGCTGGTCAACAGTGACCACCTTGCCCTCAAATGGAAATACCACGACACGAAAGACAGCAGATGCAACATCAGACATTGCATAAGTCCAATTCCTACCCAGAAGCAAATTGTAGTCCTATGGAGCATCAATCACTTCGAATTCAACAGACACTGCTTTGCTAGCCAACTTAATCTTGAAAGCTAGTAGGATACCATGTGGACAGAAATAACTTCCATCAAAAGTAGTAAGTAAAGTGGTTGATGGGACCAGCTCTGGGGATCCGAGAGCTTTCCAACAGGCCAGGGACATAACACAAGTAGAGGCTCCCTCATCAACAACTGCTCATCCAATGGTCTTACCACCATGGACAACATCTATCGATAGAGCTACATGGTAAGGGAGGTGAATTTTAACATCAGAGAGATTAAATTTCGCTAAGAGAATCGAAGAGTCCATGCTACCTAAAGCTGCTAAGAGGGCATCCCGCTGAGTGGGACAGCTCTGTAGCACCTCCAAAGCTGACATTGCACATGGAGTCTGAGCCAAGTCTTCAACCACAGAGTAGTTAGAAGCAGCTCGGGCATTTGGGTTATGCAAAGTCTTCTTAAAGACACCTTTGGGTATCTTTGGAATTATTTACTCAGGTTTCTCTATAGTGAGAGGGTTGGAAGATTCAACTACAGCTTTACCCTTCTCATCGGTCTCTTTCTCATAGTTTTTGTTCCTGATTTGTAACAAAGTTGAGGATCTAACCATGTTGATATAATTGGGGTCAGGGGCAGCTTGAGTGCCCCCTGCTATGGTAGAAGCTGAAGCAGAATTCTGCCCTTGGGGAAATGGATCCTTCAGGACAGCCGGTGGTTGAGCTTGGAGTAGCTTTTGAGCTTGTTCCATGAGGGGACAAAGATGAGTAAGGTGGTCCCCTTGGCACAACTTACAAGGGAACTTGACTTTCTTCTTTTCCTTTTTGCCCCCATCAGCATTGTTTGCGGGCTTTGGCTTGTTTTGGTTTTGGTTTCCCTCTCCCTTTTTACCTTTCTTCTTCTTCCCGCCGGGATGCTGATTGCCCTTCGAAGAGGTTTGTGCAAAAACATTTGCACTTTGGGAGGAGGGGGCAGCCTTTGATGCCTCTGCCGTAGATTGTTTGACAAACAATTGGTGAAGTTGTTTTGTCAAAGACTCTACAGTGGGAGATTTTACGGACCCAACCACACCATCGGCATGTTGTCCAGGCTTGGGTTTCTCGGCCTCATGTGAAGGCCTTTGTGCCTCAGGGATAATTTCATATAGAATCCCAGACTGTGAATAAATCAAGTCCAACTGTTGGGCCCTGAGTATGGCTTCTTCTTCACTAGTCACTCCTGATGTGGAAACATCCTTAGAAATGTATGGCAACAATGACTTAAGGAACCACTCTAATAGAAACTCAGGAGGGATGGTAGCTTTGATAAGACTCTTTTGCCTCCTCCACTCTTGGATATGGTCCGAGATGTGGGTTGCCTTGTTTTGTCTGAAAGTAGACAACAAATCCGTTATGAAATCGTAATGGACTGGAAGCTGAAAGTGACTGAGGAAAGCACTAGCTAGGTCCCAGAAACTACTAAAAGCAGCAGAAGGCAGCTCAATGTACCATTTTTCCGCAGTGCCAGTCAAGGTCCTCTGGAACAACGCCAATCTCACTGAATCTTCATTCAATGAGTTGGAATAACACCATAAGTGGAAGGTGGTGGCATGAGCCCCAGGATATTCACCAGCCTTACCTTCGAACTTAGGGATGTCCGAGGGCAGTTTGGTGGGAACAGGTGGCCACAAGGGGTCATGCCTCACCAGATCGTTCATCAATTTTGATAAGTCTAGCAAGTTCAAAGTTGCTAGAAAAGGAAGTTTGGGCCTAATCGGTGCACTAGATGTGCCAGCTTGAGGATTAGAGGGTCCAGCCCCCGAATGCCCATAGGTAAAGGTGGGGTTTCCCCCTGACACCGATTGTGAAGTGGGAAGGTTGCCTTGAAATGGATTCCATCCGTAGACCACAGGATTTTGGGTGGGAGGTGCAGTGTAAGTGGTTCGGGCCATCCCCATAGAAGCTGGGGTCTGAAAGACTGGAGCAGGTATCCCTCCGCTAAACAAAGAGAAGGGAGAGCTCATGTATGGGACTGAAATAGGGGTATGGAAGCTCTTCCCATAAGAGGTGTTTCCCCCAAACTGCACTCCTACATATGAAGGAGATGGACCTATGTAAGGACTGGATGGGGGAATGTGCCCCCCATTCCAAGGAAATCCTTGGACATAAGTCGAGGATCCTACCAGACCACTCTGAGTAGTGTAAGGGAAGGAAGAGGGGATGGTAGGTATACTAGGGATCCTAGCAACCATGTTACCATAAATACCTCCTATGTTGGAGTGAACCGGTGGTTGAACCACCCGACTCGCTGGAGTTAAAGGGGTAGAAGGAAAACTAGATCTACGGGCACTAACCAGGGGAGGCAGTACCCCTTCAACCGGAAGGGTTGAGGTAAACACAAAAGAACTCTCTTTCACAGAAGACATGACTCTACTCAAAGGGACACCTACTACTGGTGAACTAAAAGGTCTAACTTGGACGATCACAGGATCGTTAAGATCAGTCAAGGGAGAGTTAAAATTTCTTGCAAACTCTTTAGTCTGCAATTCTTCTATCTCAACTGTGTCTAAATCAAAACGGTTAGCTATCAATTCAGGTTCACCAAGAACCTCACTTACTCCTACTGGTTCAAAAGAACCGTCTGTGCCTAATCTTCGCCTTTGGGGTAAAGGTGGAGGCTCCAATGCAGGAAGAGGAGGAAGGTTTCTCAACCTTCTTGACCTTCTAGCTAGTTGGTCCTCCAGAATTAAAAATTTGACTTAATCATACCCTAAGGTCAACTAAGCACAAGCAAATCCATAGAGCATACACTAAAAATATCCTAGAGTCTCAAGCAATCAAACTAGGGTATAAAGATATGCTTTCCCAAAGAAAGATAATGAATAGTTACTTGGCGTCCTTGAGGGGTTCTCAGGCACAAGTGGAGGAATCACCCACCACCCTCTTGCACTTTCCACAAGGGTTACCTTCCAAGCCCATTCGAGGTGAACCAAAAATAACCTTTCGGTTTACCTAGGTATGAACCCTAAAGAGACAAGAGACTAAGGCTACCTTGACAATACCAGTTGTCTGGGGGAATAGTCGCAAGCCGAAATCGTACGCATGGGTAGGGTAGCTGAGCCCGAAACTCTGTCTAGGACAGAATCCCCAGATGCGTAAAATTCCTGGGTTACGTTTTGACAAGGATTTGGGGGGTTATCCCCTCTTTCCAAGCCTCCACGCGGCCTAGTGCTTAACTCTCGTTTGAGAGGAGCTTCCCAGATACAGTGATAGAATCAAGGATTTACTTAAAGATAGGTCCACTACGTCTGATTTTATAACTTGTGGGAAGTTTACACTCCCTAGCCCACAAGTCTATCCTAAGCTAGTAGGTGAAAAGGCCATAAAAATAAAAACATACTAGCAAATTTTAATTTATGCGTTTATTTTAAGGGCTGTTTCTTACTCAAGAGGAAGTGGAAGTGATATACTGTATGGTGTTTTGACTCAGCAGAAAATAAATGAAAGTAAAGTGCATTCAAAGCAAACTACTACTATAAAACAAACTTCTTTTCATTTTTTCAAATATGTATTGATGAACTACAACACTGATAAGAGAAACTAAACCTATATTTTTTGTAATTTTCTGAGATTATATATTTTTAAAATGAAGCAAACACTACTTATGCAAAAATCACAATGAAAAAGACTAACTATGTTTTGTTTTCACTTTAAAAATTGCTCAAAGAAACTACTATGCATCTACAATGCACTATGTTTGAGTCAACTTGAAACTTATGAACTATAAATAAACTACAAACTGAAACAAACAAGCTAACAGAACCTACATACCAGCAAGAGAAGCAGGCTAGGAACCTAGCTTGGGTGAAAACAATGATACAAAACCAATGCAGACTTAAAAAGGCAAATGTAAACCAGCAACTGTCAGAAAGCAGACTGGAAAAACAGAGTCCAAGACTCTGATCACTGATCTGGACTAAGACACTTTAACCAAGAACCCAAACAAGCCAAATGCTTCAGGATGCAAACAATAAATAAATCAAGTAAAAGGGACTCAAATGGATTTCAAAAAGCACTAAGATGTGATTACCTGAGGCAATCAAGCAAACTCTACAGCATTCTTAAAGAAATTCTTCTCAGAAAACAAGGACTATAACAAGAAAAGACACAAGCAAACTCTTCTTTAAAAATCCAAATCTTCAGGAGTACTCGCGACTGTCTAGCAGTGCAACTCGCAAATGACTCGTGACTGTGCAGTGTAACAAGCCATGAATGCAACTTTATACTCGTGAATTTCCAGTAGGACAACCCGCGAATGGGTATAAATTTTTTCTTAAAAGCAAAGAAAAAACCCTAATACTTTCAAACACTGAGGTAAACAAGATCCAGGATAACAAACCATAAGCAGACTCACAAGCAAAACTGGTCAGGATAACAGAAATGACCTACAGCAGTCTAGGCTTCCCCAGCGGAGTCGTCAATTCTGTTGTAAGGGATTATGCACCTAATAAATGTAGGTCGGGGATTACCAACATACTCAAACACTTGCAGACAATTGACTTCTGAAGTGTAGAATAGGAAACAGGAGGGTTAAAGGAACTTACTTGTTAAACGA
>LPNX010322712.1:85000-161821 GCA_001517045.1 Pseudotsuga menziesii
AAGTCAAGAGAGGGAACGAGAAACACATGGCCATGTACAAATCAGAAACCAACTAGGATTTCATGAACACCATTTTGCATGCACCAATTAGGGTTGACAAGGTATGAGATTGAACTAGGGTTTACTGAGCAATTTACAAGTTATGAGACAGAACTAGAAACACATGGACGTGTACAAATTGGAAACCAACTAGGGTTTCATGAACACCAATTTGCATGCTATCACTAGGGTTGACAAGGTATGCGATGGAACTAGGGTTTAGTGAGCAATTTACAAGTTAAGAGAGGGAACTAGAAATTGGAAACCAACTAGGGTTGACAAATAATGAGATGGAAATAGGGTTTAGTGAGGAATTTACAAGTTAAGAGAGGGATCTCAAAACATGTGGACATGTACAAATTGGAAGCCGACTAGGGTTTCGTGAACTCCAATTTGCATGCTATCACTAGGGTTGACAAGTTATGACATGTAACTATGGTTTAATGACCTCTTTACAAGTTATGAGATGGAACTAGAAACACATGGATGTATGTACATATTGAAAACCAACAAGGGTTTGTAGGGTATGATGTTAGTATTGTAGGGTATTGTAGGGTATGATGTATGTTAGTATGGTATGATGTTAGTATCATAGGGTATTGTAGGGTATGATGTATGTTAGTATGGTATGATGTTAGTATCATAGGGTATTGTAGGGTATGATATGGTATATTACACATGCATGCATGACTTATTAGTATGTTGTTAGTGTATGGTATATTACAATGGTATGGTATGTGAGTATGGTATGATGTTATTATGTTATGTTATGGTATGTTATTGTATGTTAATATGGTATGACATTAGTATCATAGGGTATTTTAGGGTATGTTATTGTATGTTATAATGGTATGATGTTAGTATCATAGGGTATTGTAGGATATGATATCGTATATTACACATCCATGCAAGACTTAGTGTTATGATTGTTAGTGTATGTAATTTAGTTAGTGTATGGTATGGTTATGCTGTTAAAAAGTTGAGGAGAGCCATAATGTTAAAAAGTTCACCAGTCATAAATTCTTCCTTTAAGTATTGGAAATTCATAAGTTAGCACACATGTGAACCACACATATTATGTTAAAAGATCAAGTCAACCATCTATGTATAAATTTGAACCTTGCTTTATATTATATATGTATAGAAATAATGTTACAAAAATTGGCATGCCATATGGCCATAATACAAAATAGTGGATCAAAAAGTACATCTGTGTGTATCTGAACAAAAATTTACATCTATGTATTCCCCTTATACATTTATTCTAGTTATCCCCCCTTTCGATGCCATTGCCAATGTCTTCGGAGAAGTCTAGATTTCTTTTTCGACTGCTCAATGGTGATCCCCATCGTTGACCAAGAGGGATAGGTCACATCAGTGGAGACTGTAGAAAAAAAAATTGTAAGTTAAAGTTACCAACCTATAAAAATTCTATGTACATTTGTTCAAATTCCAAAACCAAAATAACATTTTTACTTACTGTACATGAGTAAGTAAGGGTGGGTTGTGGTTCCTCACTAACAGTGACCCTGATTGGGTTCTCTTCAAGAACCAAATCAGAGAAACCAATACACAAACGTACAAAGAAAGTGATACATAAACATACCTGCTCGCTCGTCAGAGGTGGGTCACCGATTTGGTGCTCTTCAAGCACTAGTGCCTCACTATAATCTTGCATAAAGTAACATATATATCAATTTTAGATAATAAAAAGAATTAGAGACATATATACTACATGGACGAAAAATGATGTTTCCAAAGAAAGAAAAACATACATGTAACTCGCTTGGGGGAAGAGGTGGGTCAACAACAACCTCGCTTTGGTGCTCTTCAAGCACCATTGTCTCAATAGATTCCTACATAAAGTAACATATGTCAAAGTGATACATAAACCTACAAAAATGTACAAAGAGAAAGCACCAAACCAAGGAAAGCCATACATAAACGTACAAAGAAAGCGATACATAAAGATACCTACTGGATCGTCCGAGGTGGGTCGACAACAACCTCGCTTTGGTGCTCTTCAAGCACCACTGTCTCAATAGATTCCTACATAAGTAACATATGTCAAAGCAATACATAAACCTACAAAAACGTACAAAGAGAAAGCACCAAATTAGGGAAATCCATACATAAATGTACCAAGAAAGTGATACATAAACTTACGTGTTGCCTTGTCGAAGGTGGGTCGACAACGACCTCGCTTTGGTGCTCTTCAAGCACCAATGTCTCAATAGATTCCTGCATAAAGTAACATATATGTCAATGTGAGATAATACAAAGAAAAAGAGACATATCAATGGGGGCAACAAGGAAAAAGATACTTGCATGTACAAAAAGTGATATAAGCAAGAGTTGCAATGTATAAATATACCTTTGGGATGTCAGGAGGTGTGTAACTAGTGGATCAATTAACTAGCAATGAGAAAAAAGGACTTCTACTTGTACCAACATAGAAGCTCTCTTTTTGGACATATTCATCAAACTCACATTCCTACATACAAAAGGATAAAGATACAATTAGGAAATTTCAAAAAATTAAAAAAGTACATGTTGAATCATTAAAATCATAATTAAAAGAAAGCGATACATAAATGTACCTGCTCGCTCGTGATAGGCGGGTCATCAACCTCGCGCTCTTCAAGCACTGGTGCTTCAATAGAAGCCTGCATAAAATAACATATGTCAAATTCAAATAATAAAAAGAATCAGACATATAAACTACATGGACAAAAAATGATGTTTTCAAAGAAATAGAAACATACATGTACCTCGTGGGGGGGAAGAGGTGGGTCGGCAACAACCTTGCATTGGTGCTATTTAAGCACCAATGGCTCAATGGTTGTGTGCATAACGTGACATATGTCAATGTGAGATAATACAAAGAAAATGAGACATATACATGATGGATTAAAAATGATTTTTCCATAGAAAGCGAAACGTAATTAAAAGCATATTTCAAATAATACATGTGTTTAGGAATCTACCTCTACATGAGAGGGACTAGGTTGAGACTCAATGTAGTCATCCCGATCACCCTGCATAAAACATGTTGTATCAAAATTAGGATGTATTGAATGTTACAATCTCTACTATAAATATGTAAATAAACTTGACAAATTAACAAGTATAGTTCTTACCGCTAATGGTGAAGAACCAAACCCATATGTAATATTGACAACCGCATCAATGTTCTCAACATTGATCAGCGAACTATGGGACTCTGGTGTTCCATGAGACACTAGCTGTATATTTGTTCACATAATTTGTTAGATAATTAAATAGAAATAAATTGTGAAACAATTGAAAATTGTGATATGAAACAAAATATAATATGAAAATAATGAGTTTTACTTACAAATCGAAGTAATCCATCGTCCCAGAATTCTAAAGAAAGGCCATAGCATATGCCCCTACACAATGTGCAAGGGTGTGGAGTAACATGAAGCTTTGAACGCTCTACATCTCCAGTGTGATATGTAGATCGGTCAGCCTTAGAAGTGCCAACCCCTTGGCCTACATTGCCCTCGACATCAGTCCCATGTTAAAGCAATGTATCTGCCAAGTCAAATAAGGCCTCCTGTGTATCCTCAATCACAGGACTCACAGAATGATATAGCCGAGGCGGTTTTGGTGTGCGTGGAGGGCGTGACACAAGGTTAGGATCCAT
This sequence comes from Pseudotsuga menziesii, assembly GCA_001517045.1. Lineage (NCBI taxonomy): Eukaryota > Viridiplantae > Streptophyta > Pinopsida > Pinales > Pinaceae > Pseudotsuga > Pseudotsuga menziesii. The sequence goes on from LPNX010322712.1 coordinate 88,710, forward strand.
CCTGGCCTCTTCCCTATCTTGGGGAAACACCTTGGAAGCCTAAGATATCGAAATAGTTAACATGTTTCCCTAGGATGAATTCTCTATACAAATTCATAAGGAAATAAAATGGGATGTCCCTATTCCCTTGACGGTCTTCATCAAAGACCATATACCAATGATCCATCCAATTGGCCTTTATATTTGGTTCCATGCACCAGTCTATAGAAATGTGTGCTTGACTAGTGGGTGGAACCAACCTGCTGCTAGGGTCCCAGAATAATGAAAATAATTTGTCTTTGTAATCTTTAGGTCTTTGATATCTTTATAACTCAATCCATTAGAGTAGTATTGCCTCTTGGATTCTCTGTACGAGCTAATGTTGTACAAAGCTCCTTCGGCATTGGAAATTGTGTTTGTTATTGTGTCCAATGCATCGGCTAAAGACCGTCTCAAATGATTCCCCTCTCTAATAGATGAGCTAAGGTGTCGTAATGATGCCAAACGAGCAAGAATCTATGAGTTTCGATCTTCTTCCCCCTCTAGGTTTGGGTTTGGGTTCATGTTTGGGTTAGGTTCTCGGTTATTAGAGGGTTCGTTTTCCACATTGTCTTGCTCATTTATGTTATATGTTAAGATTTAAAAAAAAACAATACAAATTGTTTTAATTTATCATTCTTTGATTTAATTCAATTTTTTTATTAAATTTGTTTTAAACAATTATAAAAACTATGAAATTAAGAAAAACAATAAAGAACTGAAAACAAATTGTAATGGATATGAGAAGTTACCTGCCATTGGAGCCAAGCCACCTCCAACTCGACATCCAACTCGACCTCCAAATGGTTAAACACAAATCACTTGTGCGGTTTTTCGCCAACTTGGTTTATCGCTCTCCCGATACTTCACTGTGCAAATGATAAAAGAGGCCTACGGCCTCTGTTTTGTTTTTTTTTTAGTTTTCAATATCGCATATGCATATATCGCACTTGCGATATATATCACATATGCTATACATCGCATATGCGATATTTAACTTTTACAAAAGGCATATGCATTAATTTACTAAACAAAAATAATTGCCCTTTTTTAAAAGAAAAACTTTAATTAAGTTGTACTAGGTAAGCATGCACTTATTAAACATGAAAATGACTTTAAGAAAAAAATCATTTTAAATGGATAAATTTACTATTTAAAAATTTAAAATATTTTTAAATTAAAAAAATTAAGTAAACATGGATTTATTAAGCAAAGAAATAACAAGTAAGTTACACTTTACCACATAAAAATGATAGATTACATCCACTTACAAGTATGTAGAGAAGAAGAGTTATCTTACACACTAAAAAAGGAAAAAAGATTGATTTACAAAGATATTATAGAAACATTAATGGATCACTCCAACTTACACATCTAAAAAATCATTACCACATGAGAAAAATGATCATCTTATTTACAAACATTTATATTTGTAAATTACCCTAATTACCATGAGGCAGAGAAGAAGTTATTTGTAAATTACCATTAAGGTAGAGAAAAAGTTGGTGTAAGCTCCTGCCTTTATTTACCCTCCAACAACAACCTCAGAGCAATCAAAATTATGTAAGGTACTACCTTCATTTACTCTCCAACAACAACCTACCTAGCAAAGAGAGCAATCACAGCATTCTTGCTGTCTATAAAATTCAAATTTCTGCAAATGAAAATGGCAACAAAGGCACGTACAAACTTAACAGAGTGGCCTCCTCCGTGCCACTAAGGATCTTTTCTGTGACAGGGGATCAACGTGGAAAGCTCAAGTTGTGGATTTCCAAAGCACAATGCCTACAAGGATACATGCATGCTTGCACGGATGGATGTAAGGGTCAAATATTTCTTCCAATTGTCTATATACCTGCTCTGAATCCATCAGAACTACACAAATCTAACGCAGTGAATAAAACTATACTTTTCGTATTACAAAAACGCCATTCGTAATACTATACTATAATTAGCGATATTTGAATAAAATTTTCCAAAAAAAACATTTGAAAAAAAATCGATTTCCTGCTATTAAAACGCAAAACCCTATTAAACGTCGTAGCCCTTCGCCTTTGAGTCCTATAAACCAATCAACCCGTATCAATTGACATCAAAATCAAGGGCCTGGGGTTACTTTTTACCTCTGCGTCGAGATTTCAATTATACGATAATTTCAGTCGGCGATGGACAAACTTGGAAGTCAGATTCGTCAAACTCAAAGCTCCCCGCAGTTTCGTATGGATCCAGAAAGTCGAAAAGAGTCTGGAAGTCATAATCGTCAAAGTCAAAGCTGCCCGCAGTTTCATAAAGAATTACTAAAGAGAGAACAGTCTTATCAATCTTGGAATTCTCAGTTCGACAGTGAACTGCAAGAACAGTTAGAAAACTTACATCTAAGGACCGAAGATTTAAATCCCGAGAGTCCTACATCCTCTTGCGCTTTCTTCTCCCCCCTTCAAACTGCAGCTTCTTCAGCTAAATACATACCCCCTCGCTCATCTTGCGGTTCTTTCTCCTCGGTCACAAATCCGGAGAGTCGTGTATCCTCTTGCGCTTCCTTCTCTCCCCCTCCAACTGCTGGTTCTTCAGCTAAATACACACACCTTCGCTCATCTTGCGGTTCTTGCTCCTCGGTCACAAATCCGGAGATTCCTGTATCCTCTTGCGCTTCGTTCTCTCCCCCTCCAACTGCAGGTTCTTCAGCTAAATACATACCCCCTCGCTCATCTTGCGGTTCTTGCTCCTCGGTAATAAATCGGGAGAGTCCTGTATATTCCTCCCGCGCTTCATTCTCTTCCCCTCTAACTGCAGGTTCTTCAGCTAAATACATACCCCCTCGCTCATCTTGCGCTTCCAGCTCGGTTCCACGACCTCCTGCTTCTCCATCTTTGTCATTTCCCCATCATATTCATCCTCCTACACCATACATTATTCCTACCTTTATTCCCATCTTCCCTGCATATCCTCATATGTTCGGTTCAATATTCCCGCCATGTTTTGGATATATGCCCTCACATTACATTCCGCTTCCCTACAATCTTTCTATTCCTTTACCCTCGCACTCAACACCTTCAGTCAATTTTCAAAACCCTAATCTTCCTACTTCTTCTGCGTTCAATGAGACTTATCATGAGTTCGTCAAGCTTGGCAGGGAAATAGGAGACCTTCTACACGGCAATAACAGTTCTACTAACCCCCAGTATCTTCAACCTATGCCGTTTGATATGGAGGCTGTGTTAAAGCAGAACATTGAATTGCTACGTGTGATGAAAGAAACTCTAGAGAGTTCTGCATATGGACATAACCGGTCAATGTAATATGAAAAAAACAATATCAATAACAACTATGAAGATAAAAGTTAAAATAAATGGTTAAGCCACTCCTTACCTAAGATTACTTTTAGGATCTGTATTGCCACATTATAATCAATGGCATGGGCGAGTAGCTGATACAAAGAACTGAATCTTGTTTGTTCCGATTGTTTATAAAACATATCGAGCAATTCCAACGTGAATGCCGGTTTTTTATAAGTGTAAATCTGTCAATTCACGTGTAAAAATATTTTATTTATTTCTTAACCATCTAGATCCGAGGTGTATCAATGACTAAAACTACAGTTTTACTTTTGTCTTTTTTAAAATTGCTGTTCGAATTTGTTGATCCAGTAAAGCTCGTAGCTCTTGACTTTGTTTATTCTGTTAACAGTATCGTTAATTTCACTCACTTTTTATTATTGTTATTTATCTATTTTGATTTTCTTAAATGAAACAACACTACCAATCTTTACTATGTTCTTGGTTATTTTCGTGTTCTTAGACATGGATTGGAAGGGCTTGATATTATAAAGAGTTTTCTGATTAATTTATCGCTCTTAATAAATATTATTATTTTTTACTTTAATTAAAAAAATTAATGAATTTCTTTTTATTAATTTTAAAAATATCTTATTAAATGAAGAAATATTACACAAAATATTAATTTAAATTGAGAAAAAATTATTAAATGAATAAGTTAATGAGTAGATAAATTTAATTTATTATTATTATTTTTAACCAAATTTAATGAAAGAAAGGAATTACTTTGTCCCTTAAAATTTTATTCCAAAGATTAAAATGCGTAGTAAGAAAAGTTCCATGGTCACCATACTTTTTGACAAGTTAAATGGTTGAGGAGGTAAGATTGTTAAAGTGGGATCTAATGTGGGTGTATGCATCAAAATTTTAAGAGAAGAGGGCTTTCATACTCAAAGCTTTTAGTCTTACACATGAATTATTTTTTAATGCATATGACAACAACAACTTGGATGATTTGAATTCATAGAGTAACTTAGGATCACTTTCATATAGTTGAGGCCACCTAGAGGTCTCATGTCCACAAGAGTTGAGCACCGTGGTTACTGTTTCTACTAGAGGTGCATTGATGAAATCAACGACTTGATTGGTGTTTCCCTTCTTATATTTAATTTTCAGGTAGAATTGCTACAAGTAAGTGGACCCCTTCTAGTGGTGGCCATTTTGTATCTTTCATGAGGTTTGCATGAACTGCAAGGGCTTGAGATCAGTGTTGATGACTGTTTCTTTTCCAATGATGTAACGGTTCCATTTGAGGTAATCTTGGACAATGGAGTACATTTCCTTGTCATAGGTGGGGTACTTACAAACTATATTTCAAAGTGTCTTGCTTTGATATACCACGAGATGACCATGTTGAGTGAGGACCACTCAAATTGTGTGTACAAAGCATCAATCTCATTCTCAATGGGTTGTTGCAGATCTTGTATGGCAAGGACATGCACTGAACATAAGCATTGCTTTAGTTCCTCAAATGTGTGTTGTTGTTTCTTGGACCATATGAAATTTTCCTTAGATCCACCTTTGATCACCTCCCTAAGGGACCAAGAAATATTAGAGAATCTCGACACAAATCTATGAAAGAAGTTTGCAAGGCCCAGGAAGCTGCAAAGATCTGTGAGAGTCATCGGGGGTTGACCAATCATGAATGGATTCAATCTTTGAATGATAGACATGAACACCATGTTCATCCATGATGTATCCTAGATATAGAACCATTTTCATGCCAAATGAGCACTTCTGTAGATTGGATTATAACTTATGTTGTCACAAAGTGCTGAGGACCTAGTGGATGTCCTGTGAATATTCTTCCCTTGTTCTTCTACAGATGAGGATATAATCTTGATATACAACCACAAAGGATAAGGTGAATGTTCATAGAATTTAATCCATCATCCTCATGAAGGTTGTTGGAACATTAGTCAAGCCGAAAGGCATGCCCAACCTCTCAAAAATGCCTTCCCAATATTTGAAGGAAGTCTTCTAAACATCGATTTACTCAATTGGCACTTGATGATAGCCATACTTCAGGTCAATCTTGATGAAATAATTGCCCCCCTTGAGCTGGTTGAGGAGGTTGTTGATTCGAGGAATGGAATATTGATTCTAGACTGTGATCTTGTTTAGAGCTCACTAGACAAAACATAGTCCTGATATCACATCTTTCATTTCTACCAACCGAATTAGGCTCCCAAAAGGTGAGGAGCTAGGTTAGATGTGCCCCTTTTGGATTAACTCTTGAATTTGGTGTTTGATTTCTTCATTCTCCATGAGGGAACTCTTGTATACTCACCCATTAGGTAAACGCGCACCAAATCAATGGAATGATTGACCTTGCAATGTATCGGAACCTCGAAAACTATGGTGAAGATGTATTTGTATGCTTCCACAATATTATCCACCTATTTCTGCTACTTAGAGGGGTTTTTTATGAAGTTTGTCGATGTTGTTGTCATATTTCATTAACCCTTAGAATGAGCCATGAAGAGTATGAATTTCCCTTTCTCGGATACTACCTTCATCCACTACTTTGTTGTGATGAGAGACATTACAGCAGTAGGAAGTGTCTCTAGTATCCTCTAGAGTTTATTTCCATACGAGGTCTAGATTCATACACAACATGAGGTTTCCACATTTATGTTTGTCCTAAAAGGAAATTAGAAACTTCAAGTGGGGAAACATCAGACATTACCTCATCTTTGAAGGGATTGATTCCAAAGGAGAGGTGACATTGTTAAGTGACGCGGAATCTGTCTTATCCCTGGCTCAACCAACCAATGTTATAGGGTTACGGATGTGGAACCGTCAAAAGATTCAATCTTTTGAAGACCTCAACTGAGATGAGGTTCTTTTGACTACCACAGTTAACAATGAAATGTAGCAGATTCCCCTACATCCATAGTTGCAAATGGAAGAGGTGCTCCCCTTCCTCTAGCTCCTCTAAATCATTTGGCTGGATCTTTATAGTTGCGATGGTGGCACTAGGTTTTGCATCAATGATCAACTTTCCCATTTATTTCTCTACATGAGTGTCTGAGTTAGAGTCCAGATCTAGGGATTTTGTCTCAGCTAACAATGATTGTTTTGAGTGGCATTCATCAATGTTGTGCCAAGGTATTTTTTGGAACTCACACCATCTGATGGTTTCCTTTTATATCCCATTACCCTTCTTTTCTTGGGGCTTGGACTCGTCGTCGGGACTTTGTTGATCCCTTCTTTTCCCTTTAGGTTGTGAATGAGAGATGCTTTTTCTTGACTTATGCTGCTGATTTGCAGATCCAAAATCCTTCTTATTCTTTTTCTTAAACATTTTCTCGATCTTGACAGTATATCGCTAAGTTGCTCCTAGTGAGGATATGTGTAATGTCCCCAAAAATTGAAAATAATTTTTTTTTAATAGGATAGTGAAAACTACATAAAGGGGATCATTATTATTCATGCAGAATTTCATGTGCTACTTATACTTTCGATCTCTTTAGAAACTGCCCTTACTGTCTTGTTAATCTCTTATCCATTCACTGATTATTAGTTCGTTTACTTCTTATATCTTAATTCTATTATTTAAACTATTTATACATCTTAGTTATTTCTGTCGGTGAATTAATGAATTGTATAGATCATTGTTTTACTCCTGCACATGTGTACTTTGTTTATTTAATAGAAGCTAACTTAACTTTGATGATGGGAAGAAAGTGGTGGAGTGGCAGGACTAGCTCTCCAATGACGATATCGGAGGTAAGGTATTACTCGGTTGCGCATGCTTACTTAGTTCAATCGAACTAAGGCACCTCTCTCTTTTACTTACGCAGTTCATTACTTTGCAATGGGATCGGATGTAAAGTGTGTTTGACCGTCTTGATTCTAGAGGCCCCATTGCTAGTTGTTATGCTCATTGTCGACTTGGTTTTATAACTTGGTAATGTCATTATCATCAATGTTACTACTACGGCTAAAAATCCTGTATACTAAGTATTCTTCGTTATCTTTTGAATTCATTAGTTTATGTGCCACTAATACGTTTTATGTTCTATGTATGTTATCACTATACCTATTAACATCTCTCATGTTCTTTTATTGATAGGTTAATATATTAGTTTAAAAGCAGAGATTTGGATTTTTATAGTCCGAGAGGTTATCACGGCATACTTTGTATGCCATGGTTCTCAAGCGTAAACACTTTGTTACTAATGGACTGAAACCCTAAGCTCTAACGCTATGGTCTAAACATTATCGTAATACTAAGCATGGTTCTATGACTTTCGATTAGCACATCTTATGGACAAATGTAATATTGGAATTCTATGCTAAAGAAAACTTTGTAATAAGGTAATGTTTATTATAGTTTGGGTGGTGACATATCATATCGTATAAACCATACCATAGCAGGGTTTAAGCTTTTCACATGGTGAATAAAACCCATGATATTGCAACGATGTTGAAATATGGAAAAGTGGATTTGGAAAATTCCATAGTGGTTATGAACTAGTGCATTTATCGTTCTTGGAAATCATGGTAGCCCCAAGCTTAGGGCTTGGCTCACGATTCAGTTTGGCCATTTTGTTGTGGTCTGTGGGGAAAATGGGGTCTTGGATCTATGTTGCGAAGGAGAGGAAGGTAAGCTTCTTCTGTTTTGTGTCTGTATTCTATGCTTGGTTTTGTGGCTCCTTCATCATTATGTTTCTCACCCTGTCATTTTTTATTATGGTTGTAGATAGTAGGGTATCGGTGGTGGGGTGGCACCATATTCACTATAGCCCGAATATAATGCAATGGAGGCCACAATAAGCCTACTCTTCAAGCTTATGCTTGTCACCATTCAACCCTGTGGGTAGAGATCAGTTTCGACTGGTTGTTGGTTGGGGTTTTATGTTGTAGCGATTTCGATTTCTCCTTCAGGCTAATGATTACAGACATGTTTTTTTTTAATGTTGAGGAGTTATGCCATGAATCGATTTTTAGGCCATTCAGCTCTGTGTAATTTCAATTTCAATTATGTAAATCGTTATTTTATTTGGTTTTGGGCTTTATATCCATGGGCTGCACCATTGCTTGCAATGCTGCCATAGCCCATTGGCAAGCCTATGTAAACCTCATTCTCAGCCTTTAATGGCAACTGTGTATCAGAATTGGGATCTCTGTGTAATAAGATGTATGTATGGTTTTTATAAAGTGGTAATGGTTAACTTTGATAAACTGTGTATGTGATTTCTTTCTGTGTTTTTATTGAGCTCTATAATTAAATGGGCTTGGGGTTTTGAAAGTAGAGGCATTCGCCTAATCGATTACTTTGTGTGTAAAGCCATTGTTTAGCTTGGGAATGTAATTAATTGGACAACGTGGGTAAAGGCCATGCCGTAAATGGCATGAGCCTCTCCCATAGTGTTGTGATAGCTTGTATTTTATTGTTTATGGTATTCGGTTCTTATGTAAAATGGTTTGTGCAAATCTATGGGTTGGAAGCCACAGTAGCCAATGTTTATAGTAGGTTTATAAATTGATGGACTGTGTATTAAAAAGGTTATTTACCCGAGGCCATGCTATCGCTAGGGTCTTACGACCGCATTGCTAGCGTATGCATTGTTAATTATATGGCACTGATGTGTTTGTGAAATTCTAGCTCGTATGCTTAGTGTAAATTGTGGCCGGTGTAGCGATATAAATAATGGATTTATATACATGATTGATTCTTGTTCAATTCATTATGATATGGCTTTTATGATTTTTCCTTGGGTCTTGACATCCATTGGAATCAATGTCATGACCTTTGTTGGCAACAGGGTTTTAATGTAATGTAATGAATGTATTTTAAATAAAAACAATCTAGGCTTGGATGTCCACACGATTCGATTCCTATTACTGTTTGCAATATATGGATTTATGATATGGATATGGTAATGTTTATTGAGTTATGTAATTTTGTTTATGGTTATGATCAAAGAATTGTAAAGGACCACATGGATGGTCATGATGACTCCTCTGATTATTTATAATGTCATTTCATTTATGTGGAGTATTTTTAATGTAAATTTGTATTATCTTAGATTGGTTATTTAATTTTGGAAATAAATGTATAGACAATTTTCATAACGGTTTATGCCTCATGGTCTTATTTAAATGTATATATAATTATCTTATAAAATAGTTCTGTTTATAAATAATACCCTCAGGTATCTATATAGTATATTATTTCTTTAAATTACTCCTATGATTAAATCTACCATAATGTGAACATGTCTCTACTCACAAATGTACTATGCCACCAGAGATATAAATAATAGGTGAACATTAAATAGCAGGTCTAGACTAACCTAGTTTACAGTATTAATTTTTGAATATTTAATGAATCCAACAAAACAAACTTTAGAGATGGAAAACTAGCTATATATAGCCTATGATAATATTTACCATCCTAGGAAGTATTGAAGAGAAATAAAAACCTTAGCAGAATCTAGGTAGAACATCAATACATAGGGTTAGTAAATTCATTGGAAATATTCATCTAACATATTCATTATATAATCTAGAAGATAGCATAGACATTCTACAGTTATATTTTAAGAAATGTAACCCTAGGAGATATGGATAGAACCAATCACTTAGAGGGTTCATAATATATCTAAAATATTTTACATAAACAAGCCAACATTTACCCTAGAAATGAACTTTGACATACTAAGAACTCATACCTGTAATTTATCTTCCTGAAGCTCCTTTAATGGTTGAACCTGCACACTTTTTAAATAACCAACATTAACAATTTAAGACAGATCTCACCTCTAAATTTGATCACCAAATCACTTGGGAACTACCACGTTCCATTGAACCATGACCCAGAACCGTTCGTGGTTCTAATCCGGATCCCCCCGAGCTGGAATCGAACATGCAAGTAGCGTAGAGATCCTAAGTTAGGGTTTCCTAACTGGTTTTCAGTTCTGAATTAGTCCTCTTTTTCTTATAGAAAAATTTCTCCAAGAAAAGACTTAAGAGCAAAAACAGGGAGAATAATAATTATCCTCCAAAAATCAAAACCCCAAGGCTTTGCTTGTCTTGAGTCTTTATAGATAGAATTTTCAGTTAAAGGGGCAATTAAATCAATAAATCCTTGATTTCTTGATTTAACCCTTTTTAATTTACTCGGGTAATTCTCAATTCTTAGCGTAGGAACTTTTAACTAGTTCCTAGTTACTCTTTCATAGATATTTCACTATTTATTAATCCTTTAATAATAATAATAATTGGTGGAGCTTCTCTTCTTTCTTTATTCAATTATATAATTAATCATAACTAATTCTTTATACATACTATGTATAAAATACATAGTATTAAAATACTTGTTAACATTTGTCTTTGAGCATCATGTGTCATGATCCCTAGACTTCGTGACACTTCTTTATGAAGGTCAAGTAGATAGATGGCTCAGGTCTACTAGGCTAGGAAACTCTAAACATACTTGCATGTTGGATTTCCCTCGTATAACATGGTAGCTCTTCAGTACTTGATGAAAATACATAAATTCAAAATTTCATTTAATCTCTTGTAAATAAGTATGATTAGATCAATATTTTTCTCGAGTCGTTTTCACTTGGAAGTTATTAAATTATTTTAAGTAAACCCTAGTGCTTACCAGAGCCCATACTCAATGCTTATAATAGGGATTTACAAACATAGTACAATTCCATAGCTCTCCCTCAACACTAAATGCTAGGATGTACTTGTACAATACACCTAGGGATACAATGGGCAAAGATCCGATGCTCCAGAGCTTATGCTCAACATCAACATGGAATACTCCAGAGCTTATGCCCAACATTGCCAATTATATTTTCATGTGTTATAGATCTTTATTCTAAAAAAAAATGTAAGTACTCATGTGCTCCGAAGCCTCTCTCTCAACAAAAAACATCTCATCGATCATGTGCTTCAGGTTCCATTCCCAACACAAAACATTTCAACAATCATGTGCTTTAGGGTCCATGCTGAACACAACCAACATATATATCCATATGTATCATCAACACTTAGCTTACACCCAATATAAAAAACAAATCATCATGTTCATATGCAGTGGGGTCCTTGACCCAATATAAAATAAAACATCAATATAAGCATCATGATTAATACGCTCATGCCTATAAATGGTAGGTCAAAAATTCGGGATATTACATCCCTCCTTGCTTAGTACAACACTGTCCTTGGTCTTTTAGAGACTCTGAATGATATCATGAAACAAGGAGAGGTAAGCCTTTCTCATGGTGGCCTCATTCTCTTGGGTAGCCTCATCTACCTCAAAGTGCTTCCACTGCACTTTCAATTGAACTATAGTACACTTTCGAAGCTACACTTCTCTCTTGTCCAATCTATTCAAAGACTTGGGTGCAAATTCCCCTCAGGTTCCACCTGTAATAATGACCAATCAATGACATGCTTAGTGTCATAAACATATTTCTTTAGTAAAGATGCATGGAAAACATTATGAACTCTTACGTGTGCAGGTAATTCTAGTTCATAAGCCATTGGTCCTTTCTTGGCTAGAAATGCAAATGGTCCACAAAATCTAGGTGCTAACTTACCACACCTACCCAAGATGAACGAGCTCTGTTTTGCTTTCACTTTCAAGTAGACATGATCGCCTACTTGATAGTCTGTATCTTTTCTTTTCTTATCCAGACAACTTTTCTGATGGTCTTGTGCCTCTTTAAGGTTTCCCTAGACCTTGGTAACTAATTGTTCCAAGTCCAATAATAGGTCAGGCCCTAACATGAGCCGATCCATTGGACTGTCCCAAGTAACTAGGGTCCTACACTTCCCTCCATAGAGTACCTCAAAAGGACTCTACTTGGTGGATTCCTGATACCCGTTGTTATATGCAAACTCTGCAAGGTGCAGATAATCCTCCCACTTGGCGGGGTTTTTCACAACATACATTCAGATCATGTCTTCTATAATTTGGTTTACTCTTTCAGTCTACCCATCCCTCTGCACATGATAAGTAGTGCTAAAGTTCAGCTGCTTCTCTAATCTAGAGAATAAACATCTCCAAAAGTTTCCTGTAAACTTAACATCTCGATCTGAGATAATTGCTTTGGAGATCCCATTGAATCTAAATATCTCTTTTAGGAAGATATCAGCAAGGTTCATAGCCTTGTAGGTCGATTTTACAGGGATGAAGTGTGCTGCTTTTGAAATCTTGTCAATGAATACGAAGATGGAATCATTTTTCTTCTTTCTTTTCGATAAGCCAATAATAAAATCCATATTGATAACCTCCCACTTCCATTCTAGAATGGGCAATGGCTGTAGCAATACTAAAGGATGTTGGTGCTCAGCTTTAACTAGATGGCATTCCTGATGTTTCACAATAAACATTGCAATGTCGGCCTTTAACTTAGGCCACAAAAAGTGTCTCTTGATGGAAGATATCATATTTTGATATCCCAAGTGCCCCGAGTAGGGTTCCCTATGAAATTCTATAAGGATGTTGGACCAAATATCCCCTCCACTTGGAACATACAATCTATCCTTGGGCCATAGTTGTCTAGAGTCATCCACCTTGTATTCCTTTTGTTGTGTAAACAATCGGTCTTCGTGGACGTTATTGAGGATTTCCACATAGAATGGGTCAACCTTGTTGGTTGTTCTAATATTTTCATGCAAATATGCATCAGTTTGACTCAGGGTCACTTCATATATCATATGATTTTGTCGACTCAAAGCATCAACAACTTTGTTCTCTTTTCCCTTAATATGCTTTAGTTCAAAGTGATACTCACTTAGGAAAGCAAACCATCTGGAATGCCTCACATTTAGATCAGGTTGATCGAATAAATACTTTAGACTCATATTGTCAGTATTTAGAAGGAACTTCCTTCCCATGAGGTAGTGCCTCCACATCTTCAGAGCATGGATAATGATCACTAGCTCAAGATCCTGCATGGGATAATTCTTCTCATGCTCTTTTAATTTCCATGATTCATAATAGATTGCATGATTTTTTTGCAAGAGGAATCCTCCAAATCCTTCCTTGCTTGCATCCATGCATACAACGAGATCCCCATCGGGTTCCGCAATCTGCAACACTGGTGTGGTGAAAAATTTCTTCACACTTTTCAGTCCATAAGAACTTGTTTTCTTTCTTCTACAAAGCTGTCATGGGAAAAGTGATTCTCGAGAAGTTCTCAATGAACTTTCGATAATACCCAGATAAACCCAAAAAGGACCTAATGTCAGTGATACTAGTCGAGGTAGGCCAATCCTTTATGGCTCAAATATTTTTTGGGTCCACAGCCATTCCTGCCTCAGATATGATGTGACCTAGGTACTATATTTGTGGTTTGTAAAAATCACATTTACTAAACTTAGCGTAGAGCTTGTGTTCTCTCAACACTCAAAGTACTATGCGAACGTGTTCTTCATGTTCCTCTTTATTCTTGGAATAAACCAGAATGTCAATAATAAAGACTAGTACAAACTTATCTAGATATTTACTGAATATGTCGTTCATCATACACATAAATTTTGCGGGTGCATTGGTCAACCCGAACGACATTACTACAAACTCGTAGTGCCCGTACCTCATATGAAAAAGTGATCTTGGGAATATCTTCATCTCAGATCTGTACCTGATGGTACCCAGATCGTAGGTCAATCTTTGAAAATATTTTGGCTCCTCCCACCTGGTCGAACAAATAATCGATCCTAGGGAGCAGGTAATGGTTATTCATAGTCATTTTGTTCAACTAATGGTAATCAACGCACATCTGCATCGTATTGTCCTTCTTATTTACAAACAAAATTTGTGCTCCCCAAGGGGACACACTGGGTCGGATATACCCTTTCTCTATAAACTCCTACAACTACAGTTTGAGTTCCACCAATTCTAGTGCACTCATGCGGTAAGGGGATTTCGAGGTCGAAACTGATCATGGGGTCAGTTCGATGGAAAATTCTAGGTCTCGTTTCAGAGGTAATCTAGGGATTTCCTTCAAAAACACATCCTTGAATACTTCAATAATGGGGAAGTATTATATACGTTGTTCTCTATGAGAATCTACATCTTGGATATTCACTGTAAAAAACTTGCAGCCCTTCCTAACAAACTTCTTTGCTTGTAAGGCAGAGATTTGTCTTACATAAACCTTCTTTCGGATTCCTTGAACCTTCACTTGGTTCCCTTGGCTATCAGTACACAAGATAGACCTATGTAGACAATCGAGCATGACATGGTGCTGTTCCAACTAGTCCATGCTGATAAGAATATGATACGATCCTAATGGTAGGATGTTCAGGTTTACCTTGTTAAGGAAATCATTTAGGCTTACTTCACATTCTTTAACAATTTTTGAAACCTTTCGTTTTGTACCAGTGGCTAACTGTACCAACCAAGGTTTATCATCCTTTACCTTTCCTAACTTGCATAAATCAACAATCTTAGGTGCAACATAGCTTTGACAAGCACCAGGATCAATAAGTATTGAAATAGAGGTGTTCAAGATCTTACCTTTGATCTTAACCATTGTAGCTTAATGGTCCACCTGTCAGCCATCTAACGCTGCATAGATTCACGGGGTTCCTACTATATCCTCAATGGTAGGTTCTTCTTGCAGGTTATGCAAGACTCCATTTTTTTTGTTCTTGCAATCTCGGGCATAATGCAGCTTGTTGCATTTCCAACACTTGATCACCAAAGGGGTAGAATTGGATCCACTAGACACTTGCTTATTACCATTAGGAGCTAGTACATAAGGCTTGGTACCTATTTTGTTGAAGTTCTTGTTTGCTTGAAAGCTATTATTTTTATTTCTATAAGGCTACAGGTTTGACCCAGGTTTGCGGTTATCAAAAAAGTTTCTAGACTTTTCTTTGTTTCGGTTCTGGTTTTCTTGCCGTAATTTCCCATGCTCATAACAGAGTCGGGCCTTGTGTAGTGGAATATCTAGAGTCTTTGGCATGTCGAATTCAATCCTGTCCTGAAAATTGCGGGGAAGACATCCTAGGAATTGTTGGATCTTCACCTTGTCTTCTTTGATATATGGTGCATAATGCAACAGATCTAGAAATATGTTTATAAATGCGTCCATATTCATGGACCCCATGCATAGTTCATGGAACTCTTTTACCTTGAGGTCAAAGGTCCTTTCTAACATGTATTTTTCTTGGAAAATCTTTCGGAAGTTTTCCCACCTTATTTCTCGCAGCTCATCTTTCTTGGTGTGCTTTAAATCTCTCCACCATCATGCTGCCTTACCATTCAGGTTGTAGATGGAAATATTAGCCTACATCACACTTGAATAGTTATGAACCTAGAAAGACTTACTCATTCCCAGCAACCATTCTTCAGCCTTTTCTCCTATATTCACTTCACCTTCATAGGTCGTGGCTCTTATTTTTCGAAACTCCCCCTGAAGACTGTCATCACTTCTTTTCCTCTTTCCCTGTGGAGAAAGTGAGTCATCACTAGTAGGACTGTGATGATCAACTTTAGTTGCTTCAGGTGCACTTTCTTTTTCTGCTTCTCTTGGGATGCTGGCCTACTCATGGTATAGTTCTCTTTTGGATATGTTGGTGGATTGGGTAGGTTTACGTTATGGGATCTCTCCCATCATGTTATGAAATAATGATTCATTTATAGCTTGTTGTTCCTTTCTTTCATTTAGACTGTCTTCTCTGAAAATTTTCATTTTAACTTGAAGACTGTGCAAAGTTTTCAGCACATCAGAGTTTATCTCGACCACAATTTTCACTTCCGGAGTGGGGGTGGTCATTTCTTCTTGTCGGCTGGTTTCTTCCTTAGTATTCATAAACTGAACAGTGCTGTAAAAAATTTCCCGTAACACAATTTTTCAATAGCAGCAAAAAATTTCTGTTAGTAACAAAAATTACTCATCATACTTTTTTTTCTCTGTGTGAATGCTTGGTGCACCCATAAGTCTCTTAGTATTGAAACTGGGCTCTGATACCACTTGTAATGTCCATAAAAATTGAAAAAAAAATTATAGGCTAGTGAAAACTACCCAAAGGGGATAATTATTACTCATGCGGAATTTCATGCACTACTTATACTTTCGATCTCTTCAGAAACTTACCTTACTGTCTTGTTAATCTCTTATCCATTTATTGATAATTAGTTTGTTTACTTCTTATGTATTAATTCTATTATTTAAACTATTTATACATCTTCTTTATTTCTGTCGGTGAATTAATGAATTGTATAGATCATTTTTTTACTCCTACATAGGTGTACTTTGTTTATTTAATAGGAAAAGAAGGCTTAACTTTGTTGATGGGAACAAAGTGGTGGAGTGGCAGGACTAGTTCACCCATGATGATCTGAGAGGTAAGGTATTACATGGATATGCAGGCTTACTTAGTTCAATCGAACTAAGGAACCTCTCTCTTTCACTTACGAAGTTCATTACTTTGTGACGTGATCAGATGTAAAGTGTGTTTGACCGTATTGATTCTAAAGGACCCACTGCTAGTTTTTATGTTTCTTGTCGAATTGGTTTTATAACTTGGTAAGTTTTTTTATCGTCAATGTTACTACTACGGCTAAAAATCCTGTATACTAATTATTCGTCATTATTTTTTGAATTCGTTAGTCTATGTTCCATTAATACATTTTATGTTCTATGTATGTTCTCACTATTCCTATTAACATCTCTCATGTTCTTTTATTGACATGTTAATATATTAGTTCAAAAGCAGAGCTTTGGATTTTTATAGTCTGAAAGGTTATCATGGCATACCTTTTATGCCATGGTTCTCAAGCGTAAACACTTGGTTACTAAGGGACTTAAACGCCAAGCTCTAATCCTATGGTCTAAACATTATCTAAATACTAAGCATGGTTCTATGACTTTGGACCAGCGCATCCTATGGACAAATGTAATATTGTAATTCTATCCTAAAGCAAACTTTGTAATAAGGTAATGTGTATTATAGTTTGGGTGGCGACATATCATATGGTATAAACCATACCATATCAGGGTTTAAGCTTTTGGCATGGTGAATGAAACCCATGATATTGCAATGTTGTTGAACTATGGAAAAGTGGGCTTGGAAAATTCCATAGTGGTTACCAACTAGTGCATTTATCATTCTTGGAAATCGTGGTAGCCCCAAGCTTAGGGCTTGGCTCATGATTCAGTTTGTCCATTTCATTATGGTGTGTGGGGAAAATGGGGTCTCAGCTCTGTGTTGTGAACGAGATGAAGGTAATATTATTTTGTTTCATGGCTCCTTCATCGTTATGCTTCTCACCCTGTCATGTTTGATTGTGACTGCAGGTAGCAGGGTATCGGTGGTGGGGTGGCTCCATTTTTGATGTAGCTCCAATGTAATGCAAAGGAGGCCATGGTAAGCCTTCTCTTCAAGCTTATGCTTGTCATATTTTAGCTCTGTGGGTAGAGCTTAGTTTCGACTGGTTTTTGGTTGTGGTTTTTTGTTGTAGCGATTTCGATTTCACCTTCGGGCTTATGATTATAGACTTGGTTTTTTTGAATGTTGAGGCATTATGCCATGAATCAATTTGTAGGCCATTTGGCTCGATGTAATTTCAATTTATATTATGTAAATCGTTATTTTATTTGGTTTTGGGATTTATAGCCATGGGCTGCACCATTGCCTGCAATGGTTCGATAGCCCATTGGCAAGCCTGTGTAAACCTTGTTCTTGGCCTTTAATGGTGACTATGTATCAGACTTGGGATCTCTGTGTAATAAGATGTATGTATGGTTTTTACAAAGTGGTAATGGTTAACTTTGATACATTGTGTATGTGATTTCCTTCTGCATTTTTATTGAGCTCTATAATTAAATGGGGTTGGGGTTTTGAAAGCAGAGGCATTCGCCTAATCGATTACTTTGTGTGTAAAGCCATTGTTTAGGTTTGGTGATGTAATTAATTGGACAGCATGGGTAAAGGGCATGCCATAAATGGCATGATCCTCTCCCACAATGCTGTGATAGCTTGTATTTTATTGTTTATGGTATTTAGTTCTTATGTAAAATGGTTTGTGCAAATCTATGGGTTGGAATCCACAGTAGGAAACACTTACAGTAGGTTTATAAATTGATGGACTGTGTATTAAAAAGGTTATTTGGCCGAGGCCATGTTGTAGCTAGGGTCTTACGATCTCACTGCTAGCGTATGCATTGCTAATTATATGGCATTGATGTGTTTACGAAATTACAACTCATATGCTTAGTGTAAATCGTGGCCTATGTAGCGATATAAATAATGGATTTATATATAGGATTGATTCCTATTCAATTCGTTATGATATGGCTTTTATGGCTTTTGCTTGGGTCTTGACATCCATGGGAGTCTATTTTGCGACCTCTGTTTGCAACAGGGTTTTAATGTAATGTAATGAATGTATTTTAAATAAAAAAAAATCTAGGTTTGCATGCCCACACGATTCGATTCGTGTTACTATTTGCAATATATGGATTTATGATATGATTTTTATGTTTTTTTACTATGCTATGATTTACTGTATAATATATATTATTTAATTTTACTATGGTAATGTTTATTGAGTTATGTAATTTTGTTTATGGTTATGATTAAAGAATTGTAAAGGACCACATGGACAGTCATGATGACTCCTCTGATTATTTATAATGTCGTTTCATTTATGTGGAGTATTTTTAATGTAAATTTGTATTATGAATATAGACCTTCAAAGGTCTTAGATGGGCTACTTAATTTTGGAAATAAATGTATAGATAAGTTTCATAACGGTTTATACTTGATGGTCTTATTTATATGTATATATAATTATCTTATAAAATCGTTCTATTTATAAATAATACCCTAAGGTATCTATATAGTATATTGTTTCTTTAAATTACTCATATGATTAAATCTACCATAATATGAACATGTCTCTACTCACAAATGTAATATGTCAGTAGAGATATAAATAATAGGTGAACATTAAATAGCATGTCTGGACTTACCTAGTTTACAATATTAATTTCTCAATATTTAATGAATACAACAAAACAAACTTTACAGATGGAAACCTAGCTACATACAGCC
Source organism: Pseudotsuga menziesii (assembly GCA_001517045.1). Lineage (NCBI taxonomy): Eukaryota > Viridiplantae > Streptophyta > Pinopsida > Pinales > Pinaceae > Pseudotsuga > Pseudotsuga menziesii. Next base: position 108,104 of record LPNX010322712.1, read on the forward strand.
TATGATAGTATTTTCCATCCTAGAAAGTATTGAAGAGAAATGAAAACCTTAGTAGAATCTAGGCAGAACATCAACAACATAGGGTTAGTAAATTCATTGAAAACATTCATCTAACATATTCATTATATAATCTAGAAGATATCATAGATAGTCTAGGGTTAGATTTTAAGAAATGTAACGCTAGGAGATATGGACAGAACCAATCACTTCTAGGGTTAATTATATATATATAATATTTTACATAAAGTAGCCAACATTTACCCTAGAAATGAACTTTGACATACTAAGAACTCATACCTGTAATTTATCTTCCTGAAGCTCCTTTAATAGATAAACCTACAAACTTTTTAAATAACCAGAATTATCAATTTGAGACATATCTAACCTCTAAATTTGATGACCAAATCAGTTGGGAACTACCACGTTCCACCCAACCATGACTGAGAAACATTCGTGGATCTAATCTGGACCCCCCCCCCCCCCCCAAGCTGGAGTCCGACATACAAGTAGCTTAGAGCTCCTAAGGTAGGGTTTCCTAATTGGTGTTCAGTTCTGAATCAGTCCTCTATTCCTTGCAGGAAAAGTTCTCCAAGAAAACACTTGAGTGCAAAAACAGGCAGAATAATAATTCTCCTCCAAAAATCAGAACCCCAAGCCTTTTCTCGGCTTGAGTCTTTATAGACAGAATTTTCTGTCAAAGGGGCAGTTAAATCAAGAAATCCTTGATTTCTTGATTTAACCCTTTTTAATTTACTCGAGTAATTTTCAATTCTTAACCTAGGAAATTTTAACTAGCTCGTAGTTAGTCTTTCATAGATATTTCACTATTTATTAATCCTTTAATAATAATAATAATAATTGGTGGAGCTTCTCTTATTTCTTTATTCCATTATATAATTAATCATAATTAATTCTTTATACATAATATGTATAAAATACATAGTATTAAAATACTTGTTAACATTTGTCTTCGGCCATCGGGTGTCATGATCCCTAGACTTAACAACACTTCTTTATGAAGGTCAAGTAGATAGATGGCTCAGGTCTACTAGGCTAGGAAACTCTAAACATCCTTGCATGTTGGAATTTCCTCGTATAATGTGGTAGCTCTTTAGTACTTGATGAGAATATAGAAATTTGAAATTTCATTTAATCATTTATAAATAAGTATGATGAGATCAATATTTTTGTCGAGTTTTTTCAATTCAGAAGTTATTAAATTCTTTTCAGTAACCCCTAGCACTTACCAGAGCCCATACTCAACGCTTATAACACGGAGTTACAAACATAGTGCAATTCCAAAGCTCTTTCTCAACACTAAATGCAAGGATGTACTTGTGCGATACACCTAGGGATACAATGGCCAAAGATCCAATGCTCCAGAGGTTATGCTCAACATCAACATGGAATTCTGTAGAGCTTATGCCCAAGATTTCCAATTATATTTTCATGTGTTCCATATATTTACGCTCAACACAAATGTAAGTACTCATGTCCTCTAGAGCCTCTCGCTCAACACAAAACATCTCATCAATCATGTGCTTCAGGGTCCATGCTGAACATAAAACATTTCATCAATCATGTGCTTTAGGGTCCATGCCCAACAGAACCAACATATATATCCATATGTATCATCAACAATTGGATTACAGCCAATATACAAAACAAATCGTCATGTTCATATGCAGTCGGGTCTTTGACCCAATATAAAATAAAACATCAACATAATCATCATTATTAATAGGCTCATGCCTATAAATGGTAGGTCCAAAATTCGTGATATTACAATATGTCTAGAAATTCCATCTCTAACTGAATCTATTTGAGTAGGCCATTGCGATACTTTAGAACCAAGTGGAATTCAGAGTCTCTAATACACATATTTAAGCACAAGGTATGGAATATATTGGTATACTCTGAAACTCTTTTGCCTCTTTCCTTGTGCAATGCTGTCCACTAGGTGTATTGGTCATCATATTTTTTGACAGGGTAGACTTCCTCTTTGATGACATCGAATTTTTTTTCCACAATGGGTTCTTTATTGAATATTTCAAATTCATCCGCTATATGCCTCTTGCAGTACCTTTACCACTAGTCTTTAATATGGTGGAGGGACATAGGGAGTGCAATGGTGATCTTTTCACTGCCAAACAAATTTTGATTAGAGAAGTAACCCTGTAAGAGGCTCAACTATTTTTCCAAAGCATCGGAATCTATCTTTCATTTAAATAAATGGATGTCAAAGTTAACTTGTACCTTGAAGGGAGTCACACCCTCGAAACAAATTCTCATTGAAGGTGCATGTATTGTTGTTGACATCATTCAAAGGATCTAAGAAACGTTACCCGTCATCATTTTCCTCTGTCGTGCGAGGTATTCCTCGAGCAACAATTTAATAGGATCTCCTTCTCTTCTCTTTCACTCTCTTTACATCTCCCTCCATGTGAGGTTTCTTGGGACGATGGGAGACATTTTCCCCACTCCCAACTAGTTCGAGACCCAATGCTCGATATTCATATCTCATTGGGGACATTCACTAAGAAACCACAAGAGCATAAGGCTTTGGTACCAATTATATGGATTTTGTTAGAACAAAATGAAAGAGTATATATATATATACATATATTCACATACACAGATATATGGCAATACGCACGGTGATACAATAAAATCATATTATATTAAATGAATGAAACATAATAGAATATAAGACAAAACAAGCTAAAATGGTGGTAGTTATATCCATGAGAAGAGATATGGAAGCTACGCTCACTTGTGACAAGGTGAATACAAAAGGAGGCTAAAGGGAATTTTATCATAAATTTTGAGAGAGGCGAAAACCCTAAACCCTACCCTAGGAGATGAGTCACCATAAAGTTTGTGGCCTCGAGGTGGTTAGTTGAATAGTCAACTTCTCGGGGTGATAACGTTTGCAAACAATCTCTGTTTGAGGCACTTGATAACTCGTTGGAAAAGATTATCCAAAATTCACAACTTTTAACCGAGGCCAAATACATGTCAAAGACAACTATTTTTTCTCCCCGAATCACCAAAAAAAGTCGTTTAGGGCCTCAAAACAACCCCAAAATGTTTGGACCCAAAAAAATGTAGATAATTACAAGAAAATTGCCGAACTGAAAAAACATTTCGAGCCACTCGAATACACGGCGGACACCTATACCCATATGGATCATCATCCTTCTTCTTTATGACGATTTTATTTTCCTTATAGTGATAATTCAATATGATCTCGATAGGAAACCACAAATTCTTAGGGAATTTATGTCTAGTATGGGAATGACTATTACCATTGAAAAAATAATTTACGATAATAAAATTCCAATAGATCAAATATTTTTATTTAATTCTTGATAACACCAACTTGGAGGATTTGAATTCATATAGATATCCTAGAATCGATTTCCAACACAAGCTTAACTAGAACTATAGACTTGGGAATTGATTAATGGACTAAGAAAATTTTATTATGGAATTGAAAATAGTTGTAAGTCAACATATCTTTGTATTTTAGATAAGAGGAAAATTCATTTTGAGACTCTCATCACTCCAATTACATTCTATGGAAGTAAATTTTGAGGTTGAAGCATCTCTAGAAAAGCATGGAGAAGGATAGAGAAAATCCTAAAGTGATTTATAAAATATAGCTCAAAAATCAAAGAGAATTAACCCTATCCTATCCTCGTCATAAAACCAAGTATTTTCCTCATTGAGAGAATGGTTTTGACCAGGTACCTAATGTATGGAAACAAGATATATATCATGGGAAAAAATATTATTTTTACGGTGATTACTTCATACTCTAATCAAAACAACATGTAACATAAAAATGCTTCTATATGAGAAAACCAATCCTATGAGCCAACATAGGCTCTCAAGGGTCATGGGATATTTTCAATATTGTATTTTTGGAACTCTCTTTGGGTCCACTCATAGTTCTCTTGACTCACAATGTGACCCAATTATTCAACCTTAATAACCCCAAAAGAAAATTTGATACGATTCACAACTAAAACATGATCTATTGGTCATTACAAATCATGATCAACATGCTCCAAGTGGTATTCCAATGTGGTGGTTCACACCAATATATAATTAAATAAAAGTAATATGAAATTTAAAAGGAAATGGTGCAAAATATTTCTCATGATCTTGTAAAAAAGTGGAAGGAGCATTGTAAAAGAAAAAAATGAATGAGTAAGAACTCATATTTAACCTCACATGTGTAAAAATATGTCTTATGTATTTTTATGAACCAAATCCTTAAATTATCATAAGGGACAAGCGTAAATTCCATCTACAACATTGTAAGTGTGGAGCATGACTCCAATATAGTGTGGAGCATGACTCCAATATAGATAAGAGTGTTAAGTGTTCTTATTTTGCTTAGATGATATATTCAAACAAATTGTTACTAGAATATCACTGAAATAACAAAAATCATAAAAACATAAGAACACAAGAACACAAATATTTTCCTCAAGGAAACCATAAAGGAGAAAAACCCGCAAAACTTCCTCAGTATAGATCTCAACCAGAGCAGTGTAAAAACTAGACAACTGCTTCTAACTTCTCTCGAACGGACTAGTTCCTTTATCTCTTGCAAAATATATTGAGTGAGTGAGTACAAATGAAGGGGAGCACCTCCCTATTTATATTCTTCACTTGAATTCACCTCTAACCTAATAGGACTGTCATATCTAACTAAATGGGGTGACTTTTCCAACTCGACGCCACAAATAACATTTATTATATTGACACTTGTACGATTGACCTAACTTACTTTTGAAGGTTTACATTGATTATTTCAATGACACTAACAAGACCAAACTGATCTAGAGAACGAGGATTACAATCAATACATATAGAATATCTTTCGAAGCTACAATACTTCAACAATCCCTCTTAACTAGGAAGGTATTCAACCATAGTAACAAGTTCTACTACTACAATTGTACAACTAACTGGTGAGACTCTATATGTCATAGGATGTTTTTCAACATCATCATACATATTCATGATTGATCTAAACTGGATCATCTTATGCAGTATTAGTTTGTGGATATTGAATCATCTTCTGTATGTAGTCAATCATCTTCTATCATATTCTTAATCAGCTTATGTAGCATCAGTATGTGAATACTAAATCATCCTCTATCACTTCAGTATATGAATACTGAATCATCTTCTTAAAGCATTAGTATGCGAATATTAAATCATCGTCTGTCACATATTGTAAATCATCTTCTATAGCATCAGTATGTGAATACTGAGTCATGCACTACCACATCAAGTTTTTTGAACATCAGTGTGTACACAATGAACCATAATCATCTGTAATAGATACTGAAGCATCATCATCTGTATCATTACTATGTAAATACCGAAACAACAACAACATCATTAGCATGTTAGTGCTAAAGAAAAAATTATCTATAATTCTAGACATCATCTACATACCCAGCATAGATATGATAGAATATCAACATCACCATCAACATGCTAAAATAGACTCATCAACATTCATCTCAATAATATTTAGTATAATAATATTGAAACTACAACATCAATATAAAATTAATGGGATCCAAAATCAAAAGTGACAGCTGAGAAAAAACAACCCCTAGACCAAAATCAATTTCACCCACCGAGTAATAGATTCATGTGGGTGTAAATGGCTTAGCACCCACTCAAAAATCGTGGTCTCCTTCCCAATCCTTTGTGTATTACCAAAACGATCCTCCAATCGTGGAAGAAAAATGATGGAAGACTGCTAAAATGTGCATGAGCAGATGGACGATGGTGGACTGAGGAAATTCACTACGCGAGTGCAACATCAAGAACATGAGAGTAGAATCGACGACGCATGAGAGTAATCAGTGCCTGCGTGAGGGAAAACAACAAACACCAAGGTTTAATCCACTCCTCTCCTCATGAGGGAAAATATGGTCAAACCATCTATCCTTGGGCATGCATGTGGGAATTGTCCTACCTCCCTACCTAGGAATGACGACTCCACACATCTCTGCAGCTATGCATGCCTCACGTCCCTCAAGGAAATAACTTCCCAGCTAACTCCTAGAGAATTTAATGGTTGGGGTGAGTAAGAAAAACAGGTGTTTAACGGCTAGATGGGTTCTCCTCTTGAAAAATGGATTTTCCCCAATGGTTGAAGGTTATACATCCCCTCCCCTTATCCTTAGGAAATCATGCCCCCATCTCATTATTTGTTGCATTGACATATATGGTTGTGGGTATTTAATTAAATTGCATATTTACATGACTTCCAAGATTGTAATGTGCCTGGCTAGCACAAAATACCATCGGCAATGATTTTTAATCACAGGAACATAAAATGCTCAATTGATGGTGGGGCTTTTTCCTTTAGGTCCACACCATGATTAATTACAATATATACATCATATACATTTCTAATGCAAACAGGGTCAAAACTAGGGTATTACAGAAGCCTAGTTTGACAAATAGATCTTCCTTGGGACCAACAAGCCTTGTCCTAGATTAAAAACCAACTTGGGTTAAATTGATCAATCCAGACATACTAATCCCCCTAGGATCAACAATCCTTATCGAACTAACCCTTTTAGGCCAACAGTCCTAGTGAGACTTACCCTACTCTAGACTGAGCTACCACCACTGCATCCTTCTTCCATAAACTATGACATCTTATTTCGATAGAGTTACTTTTGGACTACACCAAGATTGTCTCAAAAGTATTCAAACTTTACATGATCTAGAGGCTTAGTAAACACATCTTCCACTTGTTCCTATGTAGGAACATACTTGAGCTTTAAAACTCCTTTCTAAACCATGTATCGAATGAAATGATATATAAATTCAATATGATTGGAATTATCACAAAACATGGAGTTTATGTCATCTTGGTACAACTATGATTATCACAAAGGATATCAATAACATCTATCTCTGCATCAAATAATATCGCCAACATCTTTCGAGGCAATACCACTTTGCTACTAGCTGAACATGCTTCAATGTATTCAGCTTCTGCTGTGCTAAGTGCAATATTGGTCTTGTTTCTACTGAACCATGAGATCATGCCTGATCACAAACTAAAACAACATCCTCAAGTTCTCTTTCTATCTTTAGCACTTCCTTCCCAATATGAGTCTATGAACCCATAAAATCTTATCTCACCATTTGATGCATATCCAAGCCCATAATCTGACTTAGCGTGTTTCTAAAAAAAACATATACTGACTTAGCGTGAATATGTGTGGGATTCACCATATACTGACTTAGCGTGTTTATAAAAAAACATATATCTGGTCTTGTAATGGTTAAGTACATCAGTGAACCAACGAGATGTATGTACAAGGTGGCATCTACAGCTTCTGAAGTATCATCATTTAATAGTTTCAAATTTGTTTTCATCAGATTAGTGATAGCCTTTCAATCTATCATCCCAAATTTTTTAGGATTTCTACTATGTATTTTCCTCGGTTTAAGAAAATCTCATTTGGATATTGCCATACTTCAAGACCTAGAAATTAATGCATCATTTGGAGGTCTTTCATCTCAAATTATGCAGTGAGCTTCTTCTTACATTCATTGATGTGATTATCTTCTCCTATCAAGAATAAATAATCCACATATAGTAGTAGTATCATAAGTCCATCACCCTCAATCTTATAGTAGAGGTTAGAATTTGCTTTACTCTTAGTAAAACCTAAAATCATAAGGAATCCGTCAATTCTTCCATACCATGCTATGGGAGCTTGTTTAGCCCATACAATTATTTCTTGATCTTACATACATAAGCTTCTTGATCTTCACTATCAAAACCTTGTGGTTTTTCGATATAAACTTCTTCTTCTATCATTCCATTTAGAAAGGTTGTCTTTACATCCATCTGGTGTAACTTCCACTTCATGCTAGATGCCAAGGCAAGGACAGTTCTAATTGAAGTGTACTTAGCTACTGGAGAAAACATCTCTTCATAGTCAACTCCTTCTTTATAGGATAACCCACGTGCTACAAATATTGCATTGTACTTTTCTATACTACCATCCACTGAGTGCTTTGTTTTGAAGATCCATTTCAAGGATACCACTGACTTATCTTTTGGTCTTGGTACTATTTCCCATACATCATTCTTTATGATGGATTGGTATTTCTCGATCATTGCATCAACCCATTCCTTATTCTTTGTTGCTTCTTCAAAACACGTTGGTTCTTTACCAAATATATCACTCATCAAAGCCATATAACTGGGGTATGAATTTGGATTCTTTCTTTCTCTAATGGTTCCTTCTTAGACACCATGTCATTTTGCTTCTTCAATTACTTCATGAGCCTAGGAATGTTTTCTCTTTTGAGAAATCATTTCACTGGGTAATTCTTCTGGTAGCTGAGGTTTTGTCATATCATGATCCCCAGGACTATGATCTTCTTATTTGTTCCTAACTTGTTTAGGATTTTCTGCAGATTTTAGAGTTTCATGATCATCTTCATGTTCATTATATTTATTTGAATTTCTTAAGGTTGTATCTTTGTCAAATGTTACATCTATGTTTAGTTTAATTTGGCAGTATCCTGGGATATAGATCTGATAATATTTTGATTGCTCAATATATCCTACAAACAATCCCTTCCTTCCTAAAGGATATAACTTTGATCTTTTCTCTTTGGGAATGTGAATGTACAGAGGAAAACCAAATATCTTTAGGTGACTTACTTCACGGTTGTCTCCAGAGAACATTTTTTCTAGAGTTATGTTCCCAAACGGAACTATGGGAGATTGTATTTTGTACATATACTATTGTTGTGGATGATTCTTCCCATGGGTAGATAGGCATATCTTGATCATGTATCATATATTTCATAGTTTCTATTATAGATATATTCTTTATTTTTTCCATGCCATTTTGATGTGGATTATAGGGAATAGAAATCTCCCTCTTAATCCCAACTTCCTTGCAGAAACCATTGAATTCATTTGATGTGAACTCTCCTCCATTATCTAACCTCAATATATTTATTTTCTTTTCAAAGAGATTTTCTACCAGGCCCTTAAATCCCTTGAACCTTTCAAAAAATTCATCCTTCTTTTGCAATAAGTATATCCAAGACTTGTGGGATCAGACATCAATAAAGGAAGCTTAGTAAACATACTCGCTTAATGAAGTGGTTTGCGTTGGATCACATATATCTGAGTGGATAATATCTAAGATACCTTTTTATTTATTGTCACTTTTTGGATAAGGATTCTTAGTATTCTTTCCTTGTGCAAATCCTTTGCACAATCCTTTAGCTTCTATATGAATTTATGCTATACCAGTCACAACCTTTATTACAATTGGTAGAGCTTTCTAGTGAATTTGAGCAAGCCTTCTGTGCCATAGCTCACATGGTTTTATGGTACTAGTTGATAATGTTGAATCCGAATGTCCCTTCAATTTGTATATTCCTCCTTCTTCAACTCCATTTCTATTGCATCATTTATGGTTTTTCCTTTTGTACACCTGAGGAATCTCCCATCTATAAAGCCAATTATGAAGCCTTTCTTATCTAAGGATGAAATAGAAAGAAGGTTCTTGGTCATCCCTAGGGCATACATGACATCATTCATCTTCATGTACTTTCAAGATTCCAACTTATAGGATTCTTCTCCCATTCCTTTCATGGGATATTGGTAATCATCTCCAAACATTACTTTGTGTGGAGATTCCATTTGTACAAAGAATGAGAGTGAGTCCTTGTAACTTGTCATGTGCTTGGAGGCTCCATTTTCCACCATATAGGTGTCATTTCCTGGTGAGACTGATCCTGTTAGAGAATAGATCAATATATATTCTTCAATGGAGCCTTCGTACTTGTTTACTTCCTCCTCAACTTCTTGATCACTATCTTCAGCAACATGAGCTTGAAATATTTTCATATTTTTTACTCGTTCTTCTTTCATGGGACAGTTGATGGCAATGTTTCACAACTTATAGAAAGTGAAGCATTCATATTTTGAGAATTCCATCTTGGAATTCTTGAACGATTGAGTCTTATGAGGATGGTCATGACTCTTGCTTTTCTTCTTGCCTTTGGTATAAGCATTCAAGGATTGATCCTCCTTGTAATTTATCTTTTCTTCTCTAGCTGTTATTACTTCTTCTTCTTGGACACATTATTCCCATAAATTCCATAATTTGTTTAGTTTCCTTCTTGAACAGATTCCTTAGATAAATCCTTCCCAATCTCTTTGAAGACCGCTTAAGGTGGTCATCACAATTTCTGCTTCTTCTTTTGTATCACCAGTGGCTTCTAACTAATCCTCAATTTGAGCTACTCTTGAGAAGCAGGACTGCATGGTCTTTGATTTTTAAGCTATTATTCTTTTGAAGTGATTCCTTAGGGTCATCTTCATGTTGATGTTTCTTCCTTCAAATATGCTTGACAGAGCATCAAACATTTCTTTTAGATTTTCCCTTGAGGATTCTTAAGGAATCAAGGTATCCTTAATGTTGTTAGTTATGATACTTTTGGCTATTATCATATCCTTCTTATGCTTGGGCTTGGCCTCATCTTATTATGGTTCTAGCACTTCCTCCTTTACAAAATTATCTATATCATTTTCTTTCAAGATGATCATGATCCTCTACTTCCATGCTTTGAATTTTTCAGCACCTTCAAACTTTTCATCTAGCTTGGTATCCTTTGTCATCTTTAATAGAATGTGAACTTCAAATGGAAAAAGGAGCAATAATAATTACTTGAAGAAAACATCTTCTCACTGACCTCCTTCTGTATGACCTAGAGTTTGATGCACAAACCCTAATTTTGAAGTTGGAAATCCTAGTAGGGTTGATAGGTGGAGAAGATGCACCTCCCTAGGGATAGGTATATTGTATCTTGATTTTTCTAAGATTGATGATGGAGTTTGAAGAAAAGTGAATCCTTAGTTTGTCCTGGTAGAAGTGACATGTCCAAAACTAAAACTTCTTTGAATTTGGATCTATATACACAGAAAGATACACCCTCTTTTCTGGTTGACCTGTCAAAGGATTTTTTCAGAGTAACAAAATGTAATTGTGCAATGTTTCTTTTCGGGGTGGTTCTGATACCATGTAAAGTTTTCTTTATTTTCTTAGATGATGTCTTAAAACAAATTGTTACTAGAAAATCAATGGAATAACAACAAGCACAAAAACCTAAGAAAACAAGAACACAATGATTTTCCTCAGGGAAACCACAAGGGAAAAAACCTTGCAAAATTTCCTTAGTATATATATCAGCAAGAGTAGCTCAAAACCTAGACAATTACTTCTAACTTATTTTCGGTGCACTAGTTTTTCTCTTTCTTGCAAAGCAACTTGAGTGAGTGAGTACAAATTAAGGGGATATCCTCCCTATTTATATTATTCAGCTGACTTGAATTCTAACCTAATAGGGCTGGATTCGCTAACTCACTAGGCTGACTTATCTACTTGGACACCAGAAATAACATTTATTATATTGGCACTTGGGTACTATTGACTTGACTTACATATGAAGGTTTACATTGATTATTTTAATGAAACTAACAAGACCAAACTCATCTCGTGAAAGAGTAATATAATCAATACATCTGGAACATCTTCTGGAGTTATAGTACTTCACCAAAAGGAGATTAACTGTAGAAAAAAAATCATTCAATAATAATATATTATTCTCTAAATACCCCAACACATTCCTATAATCTCATTCACATGTTTTCTCAACAATGATTACATTACCTCTATATATACCTATTCATTCATTGGACGTGATTCCCCTTCATTAGCGAAACAAGTATTAAATATACATCTACTTATTTACACATAATTTTAGTATGATATATGTCCCCCTTTGGGAATATCATAGTTACTATCCTTCGTAACGATTTGTTGTCAAATATTTTCAATTAATGGATTTACATGTGATGAAACCAAGTAATCAAGTTTCCTATATTCTTGCTTTATTGTAGTCATTTATTATGATCCATCCATAAAAAAATGCTTCTTTTAGGTATTAATCTTTGATAGAAGATGGTTGCACAATTCTCTTTCCTTTGATTCAATGTGATTTTGATGTGACTTCTCCATTTGTTGTAGTTTGTAGTCTCTCATAATATCCCTTTTATTATTATTGTTTTGTGATGCTTATTCTATGAATATTGTTGATTATTCCGAGTATACCTTGGTAGTGTTAATTTATATCTTATTGTTTTTCTTGGAATATTTCTTAGAAATGAGGATGTCTATATGGCTTCACATTTGATGGTTTCCCTTCCTTGTGGATATTGATATCATCAATATATATTTTCAAACATAATGGCATCCTCAATTCTTAATGCTGAATGTTTGATTACTCTTTCCTATGAGAAAATGCCCTCATATTTAACGTGTACATAGATATTCAATATGGATCTCAACTTATTCAAGTGAAGAAGTATGTTCGACATAGAAAATTTTGTCAAGTTTTGGGTACCAATTTTCGAAAAGTAGTTTTCGTGTGAATGAGGCTATGGCGAAGTGGTCCCACAAAGTGGTCAATTATGAAAAAGTAGCCAAGAAATAAGGAATTTGGGCGATTTGAAGGTGTTAAACCATGGAGTTGGTTAGGAAATTAGATTTGATGTCCAGTTACCTAATTGCCTCTAGGTAGTGGGCGTGAGGGTTAAAGGTATATCAAAAGCCTATAAATTTGTAACGGGTTGGTATTTTTGGGTTTAGATGATGTTACGTTGTGTTACACCGTGTTAGGTGACATATATACTTTTTCATAATTTTTTCAAGACTGGAATTCAATTTTGACTGTAATTGTCAAAGTATGAGTTGTGAGGAGTTAATGTGAGAAGAGTTGTAGGAATGATGTATGATCTACAGGATATGTGTGCAGATATACTTTAGGAAGTTGAGGAAAATATGTTTGTAGGTTGTGTGTGCAAACATGAAGTGTTTCTTTACCATCACTCTATAATAAAAAGAACAATTTTGTGGTTTTTCTTGTCTTAGGTTTCCACATTAAAATCTCTGGTGTGTAATGTTATTGTGATGTTATTTTCTTTAATTTTGAATTACATGATAATTAAATGAAGAATTTGTGACTTTTATATTTACTGCAGGATTAAGAATTATGTGTCGTAGATAGTTATTGTCACTTGTCAGAGTGCATGTATTATTGAAGATATGGTTTTGTCAAATTTATGGTTAATATGTTGAATGTTAATAATGTCAATTTGTTTCCCTTCGTCGCTACAAAAACCATGTTCACATGGTCTCCTTATGTACTTTAGGTGAGATCTCATATGCTTCGCAATTGTTTCTGAAAGGAATAGACCCTTTCGGGCTAGTGCATTGGGTTTTGTGGGTATGTTCTTTAGATGAACCTCGGTTGAGATAGAATTGTGCCAGCAAATGGTTACATCATTGGGACTGAGATCTGTGTCAGAGGGGAATGTGGCATCTATAAAATATTGATATTGAGGCTTGGTTTGATCAGAAGGGAATTGATTTTTCTCAAGAACAAAATAGATATCCATGACTATGAAGAATGGTTAGGTAAGTATATTTATTCATGTACATTCATGGAATTTTCTTTGTTCACTTTCCTGCTTTATTGAATGAATGGATGGCAAGGTTGACCTACTAGAAGGGGTGTTTCAAATGGGGTGATCCTAAGTTCTAGAGACCTAAATTGATTCAATGGTTTAAAAGTGTGAACAATATGATTACCATTGCCTTGGGGTTTGCACTAATTGTTTAGTAACAAAGACCAACCTAACCCATGGTTTAGGAAGGTTTGAGTTGAATATTTTGAGTGCCAAAAACATTGAGGAATTTCATATTTTCATTTTTGGAGATTCTTTTGCAGGTTTATATGGACTTTTCTTTGTTAGTATGCATCCTTAATGAATCATTTCGGAATTATAGTTTTTTTTTCTTTTATGTTGAATAATTCTACTTCAACTAATAAGATATATGTTGACTGATCCCTCAATCTTATATATAGGGTAAATTTGATTGATGATGACATCTCATTTATATACAAAGCAAACTACATCTGATAAATACTCAATTACTGCTTTCAAAATTGTAGATGATCCTTAATTGTTGACACTTTTTCTTTTAATCTAGAGTTGATTTTCTTGATATAAACCTCATTGAGAATGAGAGTCTATAAAATGTTTGATAAATATCTAATTCCTTCAAATATGGGATTAGGTTTTTACTAAAATCAACCAAAAGATACGACACTCTTTGGAGGGTTCTAATAAATTATCTTTTTATGAGTAAAATCAACCAAAAGATAGGACACTGTTTGGAGGGTTCTAATAAACTTTCCTTGATTTGGGTATATTTAGATCCATATCTTTACCGAAACAAGATTTAGTTATTCCATTAATGTCTATGGCCACATTTTTTTCTCTCTTTTTTCCATCAAAAGTTACAAAGCAAGCATAACCAAACTTGAATTTTCTAGAGGGTACAATTTCAATTACATATACTTACCTTCGAGATTGGGATTCACTATTATCATCTAACAATAAATGTCACATGCCCCAATTTTGTAAACAAAATATATTATCATATTTTATTTTATTTCAAGACGATATGTTAAATTTTATGCTAAGTTGTAAATGATGACTCAGCAGAGTCAAGGGTGTGAATGTAATTATGAATATTTTAATTATAAATAAATAAAAGTGGAGACAACACCTTGGGAGAGTTGTTAAAAGAGTGTTTACTGGTCAAGTTGGTGGAAGGGACTGGGTGGAGGGAAAATAGACAAGTGGCAGCATCCTCAAACACTTCCAATGTTGTAGGTGGAAACCTCCGTACATTTGGGGTCATGATCCCCCAAGAAAGTGGGATCAGAGCAGGTGGCTCAATTAATGACAATTAACCCAAAAAGACATAGACAATCTTAATAAAAATACCCATTGAAGAGAACTGAGGTTGCTCATTCCAAGAAGAAAAGCATTCATGTTAATGTACTTCAGAGGATTTCATTAGGAAGGGAATTTGTGGAATGTGTTTGAGGGGTAAACTACAGGAACTGATCTAGTACATCTTTTCAGCTGAAGGATATTACTGCTGAGTGTAGAGTTAGTACTGAGTGATTGGACTAGTATCTTGTTGTATGCTCCACCAGTTCTCAGCCAAGGAGACCAGAAATAGGCTCGGGGGTCCAAAGAAGTCACTGTTTGAGTGCTCTCCAGGAGTTGGTAGGGAGGAATGGCCTCCCAATGCTATTGTTGTCCAACTTAAAATAGGTTCTACAGTATTTTATTTACTGTGTTAAAATTTTATATCTGAGAATGAATGAATAATGAATGATTTACATGTTTCGTAGTGAACTGTTAAATCTTGTAATCTTTTAGTTATTTGAATATTGAATCTGTATTGGATGAAATAATCCTAACCTATGTTTTTCCTCATGTGGAATGGACCAGACCGTACTCTATCACAGGAAGTATAATTTAAATGGATGAAGGATAGGATAGAAATCTGATTTGAATAAAGTTATTATGTATTTCAGAATGTTGGAATCTTTTCTTTCTGTAGATAGTTGCTTTTAGAAAAGAATATTGATCTGCCTAGTTAGGTTTATTGTTAAAACGAGACTGTGTATTAAGAATGCTAGAAAGAGAAATAGTCATATTATTTTTACTAATAGAAATGTATTATATTCATGAGTTATTCAAGTAGGTAAGTTACTTCTTTTATACAATACTTTCTTCTGTAAACTACACTACTATCCTGAAACAGAGAAGATAGAAAAAACTCAGATATAATGCCTAACTTTTCATGTTAAGCAAAGAACAGAGTATGGTTCTTTTAGTTTATTTCTTTTACTGATAATAATAATAAACTTGACCCGCAACTATTTGAACCATAGATAGAGTTTAGTAACATATATTTTTCTAAAGACAAATTAATCCAAAGATAAAGAGTATCTTAACAGAGAACTATATAGCTCGAACAGTAATTTATTTATATAATTAAAATAACTATGATACAACTCTAATTTATGTTTAAATTAATTAGTATTATAACAAGAAATGGTTCTGTAAACAAATTATGCATGTAAAGGAATAATGACAGGGTCGTAACCCTTATTTCATTTCTTAGTAAGCTAACCAAAATAATACTATTGAATGAACTAAACTAATACATATTAGTCGCAGTCTTTATTAAATATGTGTATGCACAAACAAGCCTAAGTATTTATATTATATACAGATAATAGTATTACATAAATAATATCATTTATAAATTAACAATTTTTTAAACAAAATGAAGGAATCTTTGTTACGGAGAGAAATTAATATGGCTTGGGGTACCACAACAGACAGCTTGACTCCAGAAATCAATCCTTTCCAATATGCAATAGAAATCAAACATCTAACACTAAAGGATCAGACCTCATACGTTATTCCAGATGGTTGAAGTAGATCCTTGTTGAGCTATCCAACTTCAGCTTGAATTGATTAACCACTTTCCTCAACAACAAGTAAGCAATACAATCATACTATATATATTGGTGTTAGAGCTATTCTAGCATATATAATCAACAATGTATAAGCATTTGAAATCATCTATGCATAAAATATTCATTCAAACATACATTATTGGACATGAAAAGGTATTTCTATTAATATAAAATTAGAGATTACAATGAATACAACCTCTGTCGGCACATCTGCAAATTGGAGAAATTGAATCCCCCACTTGGGCCTCCACCACCTCAATTCTCCATCTCTCGATAGCAAGCTCACAAGCGAAAGGCAAGCTTGGGAAGAACACAAAAGTGCTCCAAGGGACAAAGGGATACAGAATCAAGCACATGTTTCGGCAACAATGGACTCTAGTTTCTTTTCTCTCAATTCTCTTATGCTTTCAATGTATCCAAAGAGTTCCTTATATATCTTTTCAAAGGGGTAATGAAAGGTTGAATCCGAGCGATCTCAAGGCATATGGAAGGCAAGGATACAAGTGAGTCGGATCCATGTCAAGGAAAACTCCAAAAGGATTTGGATTTTGTACACATCCCAATGTACGGGATTTAGGGGTCAAACCCATGTATATATGCGATAAGGGGTTTAAAAGTCATGTATAGCAATTTTCACATGTTTATAGGGATGGTCTAAGAAGCATCAAAGGACAAAAAATGGTCCAAGGGGTCTAATGAGTATGCAGAGGGATAGGGGAAGGCCATACAAGTGTGATTCACCAAGTGTGGTAAAATCAGATATAGTAGATGCCCCCTAATGTGTGAGGTAAGAGGGGTGATACAATGGCCGAAATACATTATAATTCCATCCCAAAAGTGGAGTGATGAATAATCCCAAATGGAAGACCAGCCACCCAATCAACCTAGTACAATGATACAACTCTGTACATAACTGCAAATACATATAACAGTCCTGGATACATAAGAGTACAATGGCCATGAATAGGCATGATACAAAATGTCACATAAGTGGTCATCGCCACGTACAATATAAATAGATCAGAATCTCCATGATGAAGATATACAAAGGATCACGATCTCCATAATGGCTGAAGATGTCTGACATATACTGGAATCAAGTCACAAGAGCTGAAATCTCATGAACACTGGCACAATCAAGGAGGTAGCATATAAGAGATGCCACAAATCTGGAAGGTCTTCTACACAAACCACTATGAGTACATGTCCTACTATGTGAATAGAGGAGTCAAGGTCGAACATAGTAGTCCATCATCTAATTACCAGTCATTGATGTATACCATTAACAGATGCAAGATCACCCACCGATAATGAAAATGGGAATCAAGGTACTAGAGTGCAAACTAACAAGTGTGAATAAATGTGTTGAGGTAAAACACTTGAGAGGATCCATCGATTAGGGGACATTGATGTATTTCCAAAAACTGTCGAGGGTGAGAGAACCTGCCACTGATGACTGTAAGTCTCAAGGCACTCAAAAATGACTCTAGATTCCAATCCCAGAATAAATGATCTGAAGTTGATGGGATGAAATCCGTTGGAAGGAGTGCATTAACGCATCTCCCATCATCCAACACGAGGTACTCAGCAAAGCTGTATAATGTGGAAGGACTCGATCATAAGGTGCATGAACCAGTAACTGTACCGAGAATGGTCGACATATAAAGTCAAGATAATTGAGGAATGGCTGACTCAGGTTTCAACTTCCTTCGAATAAGAGCATAACGGCAAATGGTAACTAAATAAAGGCACCATAGACTCTATATACAAAACTGGGACATCTCTGCAACATAGGAGGCATCAACAGAGGCTCCATGGGGACTGGAAGCTTAACAAGTCGGTGGAGATAAACTCAGATAAAATGAGTACAATTCCTAAAGTCAAACTATAAACCCAACCAATGAATGTGATATACAGTGCTTTGTTTGAAGGCAAAATGACTCGACAACTTCCAAAAGATAACATCTTTCCTTGTCCGGCTTTTTGGTTTTTTTATTTTTTTTTGGACTTTTTCAAATATTTAAAAAGCTTGAAAAAGAATAAAACTGCTTTGTAGTTACAGATTAGGAGGAGATGAGTGTCATATGGGAAAACAAACTAGTTCCAAGCAGTGGAACATACCTATGCTCAATGCAAGGATACATGTGTAGGATAGCGACACTCGGGGGAAAATCCCCTCCCGGTAAAAATAGGGAATCACGCTGCAAAGGATATATAAAATGGCTCTGCATGGCTAGACATGACACAAGCTCGGGCTATATGGCTGAAACTGAATGTCAGGGAAGCATGCATAAGGCTCAATAAGGTAGGAAAAGCTCATGATAATGTAATTACAACTTGACATAAGGGAGTCCTGAGGGAAATAGGCCAGCAAAAGCTCAAGACGAGTATGAGGCTCTTGGGAAATGTCATGGCAATACTATACAATGGACTCCCACACCCTAAGGGACAAAATGTCAGCATGGGCACCAAATGCAAATAAGGTGCTAACTAGGGTACCCATGTAAGTTCAAGCTCTAGCACTCATATCATGCCACTTATAAAACAACAAGAAGGTTTCGTGATATAAAAGAGTGGGTTCGTACCTAAGGCTATAATGAAACGGTCATAAAATCATGCAAAATACAAACGATGATGAAACCTAACCTATATACCAGTTTAGACATGATACCTAAAATCGACACGAACGGGTCAATCCAACGGCTGAAACGACACTAAAAAAGGCCTCCTACATCATAAATTAGTCCAAAAAGGGTCCAAAAGGATTAGAAACGGTCCAAACTATAGGAAATGGGGTAAAATTTTTCAAAAATTTGAAAATTTTCTATAAATAGTAAAAGATTCAAAACATTATAAAACATTTGAAATTTTTACCCATTTGAGCTCAGAACTTCAACAACGAATACCAGGAGATCCAGCCGGCAGAATCCACTACCATTTTTTCCAAGTACTTACCCATGCTCTACTCTTTCATTTTGATGCAAATTTTGTCAAATTCCATGGTGTATTTGGGTTTCTAGGCCATTCTAAGATACGCACCACAACCCATGTGTAAATAGAGGGTTTTTCCACGTATAGGGCTGGATATACACGGAAAATGCCCTCATAGTCGCGTACATACGTGGTTGTTTGGAAAACAGTCACATATGCGGCTGTGCTCAATGTTTTTTAAGTATTCTAATGGGAAAAAGAAAAATTTTATGTGCAGGTTGGTCCTAGAATGGAGAGAACGTGAATATGGTGATGTAGAAGAGGTAGTAAGGGCAGATTTAATGGCTCAACAAGTGTTACGTGCATGTGGGATTTACAAATTTTGGTGTCTTGGTGGCTTAAGAGCCAAACCAAGACTATTGCAGATGTTAATGGACTACTGGGATCTAGACTCAAAGTCATTCCAGATAGACGAGATGTCCCTCACCATAGAAGTGGAGGACATATATTTTATTATTGGACATTCCCGATGGAGGGAAGTGGTGAAATTACGTTCTCGTGGGCCCAAAGGTGGCCTGACTATAGATGAGTACATTGCAGTGTACTGCTATCTGGACACGGAGAATGTGGGGAGTTAGATCCCAACTAACTCCAGACAGGTGTTGGGCCTAAAGGCCATCCTACTGACACCAAGAAGGATAGCAGGCTTGGCTTCACTCCGCCAAGCCTCGTGGCCCCTGATGTTCTATGCAGTGGAGTGCATGAGACCCATGGTATACAATTGGAGCACTGTGCTTCTAGGCAACATGAAACACCAGCTCAGTGAGTGCAAGATGGGCAGAGTGCGAAACTTCAGTTTCAGCAGCATACTGAGCACATTTTTCTTTGAGCGTGTTCCAAGATTGAGCCCTAGAGTTGACGTTCTTCTACATGGGGTTCGAGATCCAGCCTAATGACGTTGGGTGGATACGATGCACAGACTGGGTGGAGGTAGGGTGTCCAACCCCTATCTAGCTGATTTCTTTCTGTGGTGGCAACGATAGACAATTTCTTTCAATGACTACCCCTATGCAGGGATAGATTTTTGGGGAGACTTGGACATGCCACTACCACCAGGATCGGCATATGGTGACATAGGTAACGAATCTCGACCCTCCTTTTTAAAATTTTTGAGTTATTTAATTTTTTGTGTTCTCTGATTATGTGGAATCAAAAGACATTTTTTTGGGTAACAATACATAGTGACATCTACCATATGCATGCAGATGTGGGACCACGACAGCTTGAAGGATTCCCTCGTCATAAACGGAGTGGAAGAGGAGACGATATCATAGGTGTGGATTCGAAGCGGACGCTCCAAAGCATTCATACCAACTTCATGAGACTGACACATAGAGTACCCATGGCGCAAGTCGAGGACTTGCCTAAGGCCATGTAGTGCTAGGTGGTGGGTGTACCATGAGCATGGGTGCGGCTGATTCGATTCCTAGCTAGAGCCGTAGTGACATTCCACGATCACAAACCCCCTCCTCCTCCAAAGGCTTAGATACCTGGGAGTGATACATTTTGTACTACTGTGTATTATATTTTGGTGGCTCGAGAGCCCCATTTTTGTATTATGACACTATGTATTACCACATTTTGGATGTTTATAAATTTTTTTATGATGATCATTTTATTTATTTACATGTAAAAAAATTAATGTTTGTGATAAGCTTATTGTGTATGAAACAAAGGCCAATCTAACACATAGTTAGCATATGAGTCAGCAACTTGATTATTAATTCTTGGAATATGTATGTATGTTATATTGTCAAATTGTCATTCTAATAATCTGACACATAAGAATCTTCTTAATAATGTCTGATCTCTAACATGGTACAAATGATTAAGCTGTGACACTACTAACTCCGAATCAAGATGTACCTCAAGAGAGAGAACGCCATGTAGAATGGCATCCCATAGAAGATCAATAACGGCACTATAATCAGCAACATTGTTTGAAGATGGCCATAAACATACGCCTTCTGAAGACAATACCTAACCCATAGGAGTATAAATCACCCAAGTAGCAGAGGCTGAGTGTTGAGTGTGATGGCTCGCACCATCTGCGAATCCTATGAAGGTGGAAGATTCCATTGACATCTGCCAAAATAAACGGAAACTAATCACAAACCCGATCACCATAAGAAAGAGACCTACCTATGCAAAATCGTATAATAATAGACTTATCATACTGGACCTTTACGTGACGCTTATTTACTTCTAGAGCCACCAAGGGATCTCGACACTACTCATCAAGTTGCTCAAGGTGGACCAAACTCTCCTCCAACGGGGAAGTGTCTTGTAAGAGCTCTATGGCTAGCTTCAAAGAAGGAATGTCACACTCAACTGGAAATACCGACTCCACTCCATGCACAAGTTGATATGGAGAAAAATTCGTGGCAGTCTTAACAACGATTTTATAAGCCCACAAAGCAGGATATAACATAATATGCCAAGTATTCTTGCTTTGTGCGATGGTTCGTTGGAGAATGGATTTGAGTGATTTGTTCACTACTTCTACCTGTCCATTCTCTTGAGGGTAGTAAGAGGAGGAATTCTCTTGTTTATACCCTAACTTTGATGCAAACTCTTCCATCACACGATTCTGAAAGTGCGAGCCATGGTTAGTGACAAGTTCTTTCAGAATACCGAACGTAGTAATAATCTGGTTGAATACAAAGTGTGCAGCTTTCTCACCATCGGATTTAACTATAGGCATAGCCTCAGCCCATTTCATGAAGTAGTCAATAGCCACTATGATATGATGATGCCCCCCAACTGAAGCTGGGTTGCAATCCATAAAATATAGCCCCCACTTACTGAAGGGACCAATGGTGATGATGGGATGTAATGGGGCAGGTTTCGATCGCATATTACATGCAAACACCTTGCAAGGATGGCACCTCTTGACCACATCTACACAATCCTTAAAGATCGACGGCCAGAAATAACCCGCTCTTAAGATTTTTTGGGTGGTAGAAAGCCCAAATAGATGATCACCACATGCCCCTCCATGGAAATCATTTAGCACTACCTCAACCTCTTCATGAGTTAAACAATGTCATAAAATGGAATCTACCCCATGGCATTACAAAGTGTTATCCACTATATGGTAATTCTTAGACATGTGACGTAACCGTTGCCACTCATCCCATGAGAGGTGAGTAGGGACCTTCAATGTTTGTAAATATATAATGATATCCCCATACCATGGGTCTAAAGTTGAGATTAAGATGATGTGCTCATTGATAAACATATCTTCACAAACCAACTCATCGGCCTCGCTTGGGAAATTCGATACAAGCTCTGCAAAAATTAACGATTTCTTCGATTTTACTGAAACAAACTTGAGATTGAATTCTTGCAATATGACAATCAGTTTATTATATTTTTCCCCAATCATCCTTCGAGTGAGGATGAATTGAAATGGATTGACATGGGCTACAATTAATGTCTAGTGAAGGAGAATATAATGTCTCAACCGTTGAACCACATGTATGGTAGCTAAGGAAAGCTTCTCAACATGGGAATAATGGATCTCCGCATCAATAAGATTCTGGATCAGATAGTATATGACATGCTCTTGGAGCTCCTCATCCTCTTGAACCAAAACCATACCAATCGTCTCCATGGACGCATCCACATAAAATATAAAATCATGACTATAGTCTAGGGGACTAATCACCAAGGCCGATGCTAGGGATTGCATGAGCGCATCAAAGGACTCCTAGGCTCGCTCATCCCAAGAAAAGGTGGTGTCCTTCTTCAAAATACACATGAAGCCTCTAGTCAAATTGACAAAATTGACAATGAATCTCCTTAAGAAGTTTGCCATGCCTTGCAAACATTGAAGATGACGAATTTTTTTCAGGGGAGACAACTGAAGTATTGCCTCAACCTTCAAAGGGTCGACTCTTATACCCTCTTTAGAAATAATGAATCCTAATAAGCGACCATACTTCACACAACATATGCACTTGTGAGGATTTAACCTGACCAAATAATGGTGGCACCTTTCGAATACCAATCTCAAATGATAGGAATGACACATTGTCATATGAGAATGTGCAGCAAGGTCATCCAAAAATACCTTGATAATCGATTTGAGATCATGTAAAATCAAGGTCATTTCCCACTAAAAAGTAGCTCCGGCATTCTTAAGGCCAAAAGGAATTTTTCGATATGCAAAAGTTCCCTAAGGACAAATAAATGGGGTCTTATGTTGGTCCTTGGGTTTAATTTGTATCTGATTGTACCCAAAAAAGATGTCCATAAAAAAAAACCTCGGTACCCGCAAAATCATCCAAAATATGATCAATAAATGGTGTGGAGAAATTGTCCTTAGAACAAGCACGATTCAAATCACGGAAATCACTACATATGCGGATTGCTCCCTGCTTCTTATCAACTGGAATGGGGTTTTAAACCCACTCCTTCAAGGGAACATGATAGATAAAATCTACTTTCAACATTTTATCTATCTCTGCCTTAATCGTGGATGCTTTCCTAGGACTCA
This sequence comes from Pseudotsuga menziesii, assembly GCA_001517045.1. Lineage (NCBI taxonomy): Eukaryota > Viridiplantae > Streptophyta > Pinopsida > Pinales > Pinaceae > Pseudotsuga > Pseudotsuga menziesii. Next base: position 132,099 of record LPNX010322712.1, read on the forward strand.
ATGCATGCAAGCGTTATCGAACAAGATTAGCACTATGATAAGTCTTAATCTTATGTTCAACAATGCAAGGGTCGATACCTGGCATTTCATCGTAAGACCAAGCAAAGATATCATGAAATTCTTTAAAAATGTTGGTGTATTCTTAAATCTCAGCATGGGAACATTCTGCCCCAATATAGACATTCTCTATTCTGCTTGGATTGCTAGAGATATTGATAGGAATCATTGGAGATATATTTTCCATGTTCCCATCAGCCATCAGACCAGGAGAGCTTAAGGGAACCATGGGACTACCAATTCTCTCACTAAGAACCTCCCTAAATTCCTCACACTCCAAGCGGTCAAGCTCGAGAAGAAAGTAAGATCTATGATACAACTCTCCCCATGCTAGCTCAACTCCCGACATGGCCTCAATAATCACTTCATCTGAAGGAAAAACACTATCAAGGTAGTCATGTGCATGAGAAGACTGTACTTCCCATGCAGGAAGCACATATGGGTCCTCCTCCTCCGTTCACGAAGAGGAAGGACTAGGCTCTGCAACACATCCAATATTAGCTTGATAAACTACCATAGTTGCAGGCAATGGCACATCCATCATGATGGGATCACTCAAAGTATTCAGTGTAGGAAGAATCCAAGGATCTTCCATATGACTCATGTGAAAAGAAACCGATCTCATAGATGACAAAGCCTCATCAAAACTAGAACCTATCATAAGGATAGGTGCAGGATAACTAAAGCTTCCCATGAGGGATGGATACATGCCCACACCCACACTCCCAGTTGCCGACTGAGAGTGCTCTACAATCGGGATCAAAGCTCCCAAAGATGTGGTAACCAAAGGATTCTTGAATGATATTTGATCAATCGTAACTATCTTTCCATTAAATGGAAAGCATACAATGCGAAATAGTGAAGAAGCGACGGCTTGCATACTGTAATCCAATTTCTACCCAGTAAGAGATTGTAGTCCAGGGGTGCATCAACCACCTTGACCTCTATCGCAACGGTCTTCCCTCCCAAATGGACCTTAAGGGAAGGAGGGATCCCATGTGGCCTAAACGTTCTCCCATCAAACGCAGTTAACATGGTCACAGATTTAGACAACTCAGGGGAACCTAAACCCTTCAAGCATGATAAAGACATCACAGAAGTAGCAGTGCCTTCATCAATCACAGTGTGCTTAATGGTCATGTTGAGACATTCTACACGAATAAAAAAAGACACATAGTAAGGCAAGTGAGGCTAAAGTCCTGCGGTTTCAAATTTAATCATGGAGGAATAATTATCATCATTCACACCAAGGGTAGAAAGCAAAGCCTTCCTTTGCAAAGGACAACTCTGAAGTACTTCTAGTATAGACATCGCATAAGGAGTGTGGCCCAAATCCTCAACAAAAAAATAGTTTTGGGCAACTCGAGCATTAGGATTGCTTCCCGAATGCTTAAGGACTCCCTTAGAAATGTGAGGTGCAACTTCAGGTTTATCCACAAGTTTTTCAATACACAAAGGAGTCCCTGGTGGATCAGGTTCCTTTCCTAGGTTGGGTTGTGATGAACCATAGTCCTTCACACGGGTCACAACTTTTGCAACACGTATCATGTTAATGCAACCATGACCACTACCCTCTGGTGGATCTTAATCACCACCAGACTGATCATGGGTCCTCGAGTTCATGTTTTGATTGTGAGGTAAAGGGTTAGTCAGTAGAGTTTGGCCCTGTGCTAAGAATCTCGAGGCTTCATCGATACGAGGGCACAAGTAAGTGAGGTGATCTTCCTTACACAACTTGCAAGGAAATTTAACCTTACATTTAGCTTTCTTGTCCCCCCCAAAATTATGGGCATTCTTGTCATTATTATTAGCATTTTCATTCCTATTCCCACCCTTGCGATTGTTCTTACCCTTCTTTTTATTCCTTCCGGGTTGCTGGTTACCCTTCTGGTCCGACGATTGCACCGAAAGCACACTCGCTGTTTGGGTGGGTTGAGATGAAGCTGTGGCTTGTCCTAAAGCATATTGGTTGATTGGCAATTGTCTAGCTTGTTTCACAATTGAATCCATAGGTTTAGCACTCACACAACCAACAATGCCATCAGCATGTGCTCCAGGTTTAACTTTTGGGTCAAAACTAGAATGCAGAGCATTGAGAATGATCTCATATAACAAACCAAATTGACCATAAATCAAATCCAGTTCCTGTGCCCTAAAAATGGCTTCTTCCTCATTTTGCACTCCAGATGTAGAAACTTCCTTCGCTATATAAGGAAATAAGGACTTAAGGAACCATTCGAGGAGGAATTCTAGTGGTATAAAGGGTTTAATCAACCTCTTCCATCTACACCACTCTTGGATATGATCCGAGATATGTGTGGCTTTATCCTATCAAAATGTTGACAAGAGTTATGTACCAACGTCAAAACACACTGGTAGCTGTAAGTGGTTAAGAAAAGTCATCGCTATGTCATCGAACAAAGAGAATGCCCCCCTAGCTATCTCTATATACCATTTCGCGGCAGGCCCTGTAAGAGTACGTTGAAACAACCTTAAACGGATCAAATATTGGTGTAAGGAATTTGAAGAGCACCATAGGTGAAACGTAGTAACATGTTCGCTTGGATCCTCTCCCCATTTGCCCTTGAATTTGGGTATGTCCGATGGAAGCTTAGTAGGGACAATCGGCCAAGCCGGGTCATGAGCTATAGGATCGTCTGTCAATATCAACAAGTCAAGAAGATTTAGCGTTGCAAGGAAAGGGATCCTAGGATGAGTAGGACAATGGACCGCTCCTTGATAGTTTTGATTCACATAGGTTTGATTACTGTAACCACCATGGCCTTGGCCATAGTGCCCTCCTCCCATTTGACCCATATAGGGTGGCATAGAAGCACCATAGTGTAGTTTACCTTGACTATTTGGAGCTACAAAGCCATAATTTGGAGAGTAAACGGGTTGTTGATACCCATACCCATAAGGTAAAGAACCCTGTCCATATTGCATCCCATAATAAGGTCGATAAGTAATCACATGAGATGTCCCATGAGACACTCCGTAAGTAGGGATATATGTTTCGGAAGTAGGAATATACATTTCGGAAGTAAGAATATACACTTCGAAATTAGTAACATGACCTTTAGAAGTATGAACTTGACCTCTTGAAACAACGGGCAGTACTTGAACTTGAGACATGAATGGTCGAGTAACAGCAGTACAGACCTGACTTGTAGCACCATTACGGCCTCAAGGACCACGTGAATGAGGTGGAGGGTGAACATTCAAAGAACTAGGGATAGAGGATGAAAGGACCTATGTAATTATGTATGTGTTGTTCCCTATAGTTACTCGTCTTGGATCTGGTATCCTAATAGGATCACTGGCCCTAGGCCTAGGAGGAATATGTGATGTGGCTTCCACCACTGGGATGGAAGGTGCAATGTGACTTGTGCTCCCAAACCTCTCCGCAATGTAAGGAAGGAGAGTGCCCCTGACATAGTGTTAGGTTCAAAGTCCGACTTGACATGAAATTCCAAATCATGTGTGGGAAAACCAGACATACCATAACTACCTTAACTAGTGCTCACATGTTCAAAATGAGTCTCATCATATTTCGACATTCCATACTGGCTATACGTCAATGGGTGATCAACACTATAGTAAATAGGTCCATCATGAAAAGTACCTATCTCAGAAATTATAGGACCTAACTCAGTCAAATCAGGTGTAGGATCATAGTTAGGAGTAAACTCCCCGTCTTCCACTTGATAGGGAGGAGGTGGTTCAGGAATACCTTCAACATGGTCTCCCATCGTGTGTGAATCAATGTCCGAAGTAGTCGACCTGGACTGTCTATCACTCTCTCTCAAAGGAGGAGGAAATGTAGAAGGCGGAAGTCCTGCTAAATGATGAGAATGGCAAGGCACCGCACCTAAATCCACAATGACTCAAAAAATATAAAAGAATCTATATCTACACAAACCCTAGGCAAGCTAACATGCACAGAGCATACACCAATAAAATCTAAAGCCAAACACAAGCAATCAAGGGTAGGATAAATGAGCTCCCAAATGAAGCAGGTATGTCTCGCCTAGGAGAGGCTTGAGACTCCCATACACAACAAGTGAAGGTACGTAACAAATTATTGTGGACCTCAGCTTCAACGCATAAAGCGACTATGCTGTCTGACCCCAACCTGGCCGAGACACCCACAGAATAACCTTTGTAGAGTACCCCCTCGATATCCTACGTAAGGAAACTAAGGTCACCTCAATATAATCAATGCTCAGGCAGATAATTACATGTGGGATTGACTGTATGGGTAGGGTAGCAAAGCCTGAAACTATAGAAAGAGCCCCTAGATACGAATACAATCCTATAAATATCTCTGGTGCTACTCAGTAATGACTAGGGGTCATCCCAATCAATAACCGCCCACATTGCCTTGTGCTTAACTCGCTTTTGAGATGAGGATCCTAAGAAACACTGATTATACTAAGGAATTTCACACACTCACCTGGATAGATACATACATGTTGTTGTTTAGTGGTCTTGGAGAATTTACTCACAATGAACTATTCCAAGACCCTAAAACCTAATCTTGTTGGTGAACCCTATGAAATAAAATAGTGTAGTTCATTTTAATTAAGCGTTGATTTTAATTGGCTTTATTACTCAAAAGAGGTATGGGGCCACACAACTAATGGCATTATGACACAACATGAAGCAAAATGCACACCTAACAATCAATGCAAATGCATTATGTGTAGGAAAAATAGGGTATGCTACTACGTGAAATGCACAATTTTCTTCGAATGATAGATTTAAACTTTCCGATATGAAATTCTGACTAATACTCCAAAGAAAATCTAGTGCAAGTACTATGCAAAATGCAGCATGCAATGCATAATGATAATCAAATATTTTTCAATTTTTTGAAATAAAAATGAGATACTAAAGCAAAAGAATGGTTCTACAACCCCTATACCCTGCAAGCACACTCAAGTAGCACTTAAGCAAAGTACCAAGGTAAAAGAAATCTAATGCACTAATCCCAAAACAAAGAAACAAAAATGCAATGATAAGAACATTCTTCAAAAAAGAAATTTTACCCTAAAAAAAAGTCTCTGGTCAGAAACAGAGGTGTATATAGACTCTAGCAGTATCAAAGGAGACTCAGCAATCATCCAAATTCACCCAGCAACAATCAATCTTCCTCTAGAAGGTAAAACTAAGGGCATACATGACTGTTCGTAGTAAACCCATGTGTGTACACAGAAATAGCAGTGAAACCCGTGTATATATGCGAGTGTGAGTTAAAAACTCACATATAGGAAGAAAGGTGCATAAAAATAAAAGCAAACAGACAAGTTGAGACAAACTTCACACCAATCAGACACTACTAGGGAAATATTCCCCCACAACTGACACAGATACAAGAGAAAAAAGAGCAATTCAAAGTCATTGAATGCCGATAAAAGCCCCAAAAGGACAACTACTAGGAACTCCCCAGTGGAGTCGCCAATTCTGTTACGGAGAGAAATTCCTATGGCTTGGGGTACCACAATAGACAACTTGACTCTAGAAATCAATCCTTTCCAATATGCAATAGAAATAAAACATATAAGACTAAAGGATTAGACCTCATACATTATTCCAGACGGTTGAAGTAGATCCCCATTGAGCTATCCAACTTCATCTTGAATTGATTAACCACTTTCCTCAACAATAAGTAAACAATACAAGCATACTATATATATTGGTGTTAGATCTATTCTAGCATATATAATCAACAATGTATAAGCATTTGAAATCATCCATGGATAAAATATTCATTCAAACATACATTATTGGATAGGAAAAGATATTTCTATTAATATAAAATTAGAGATTACAATCAATACAACCTCTGTCGGCATGTATGCGAATTGAAGAAACTGAATCCCCCACTTGGGCCTCCACCACCTAAATCCTCCATCTCTCGATAGCAAGCTCACAAGAAAAAGGCAAGCTTGGGAAGAACACAAAGGTGCTCCAAGGGACAAAGGGATGCAGACTCAAGCACAAGTTCCGCCAACAATGGACTATAGTTTCTTTTCTCTCAATTCTCTTATGCCTTCAATGTATCGAAAGAGTTCCTTAGATAGCTTTTCAAAGGGGTAATGAAAGGTCGAATTCAAGCAATCTCAAGGCATATGGAAGTTCAGGAGACAAGTGAGTCAGATCCATGTCAAGGAAAACTCCAAAAGGATTTGGATTTTTTACACATCCCGATGTACATGGTTTTAGGGGTCAAACCTGTGTAAATACATCATAAGGGGTTTAAAAGTCGCATATAGCAATTTTCACATGTTTATAGGGATGGTCTAGGAAACATCAAAGGACAAAAAATGGTCCAAGGGGTCTAGGGAGTCTGTAGAGGGACAGGGGAATGCCATACAAATGTGATTCACCAGGTGTGGTAAAATCAGCTATAACAATCTTAAAATAAGACTCAAAGTTTAATTCATTAAACCCTAAGCTGGAAATCCTTGAGTAGTGAAATGGTTTAAAATTCTATTAACAGTAATCTAATATATTTATTAACAATACAGAAAATATATTTTTACAAGTTAAATAGGGTTAAAACCCTAGCTCATAATTTTGAGCTGAAATTACTCATTTTTATTTAAAATATACAAAAACCATTACAGTAGTAACCCAAGATAAGTAGTAAATTTATTTCTTTTTATATAGCCATTAAAAGAACAATTTAAATTCATTTACACAGAGATAAAATACAAATACATAAAGGAAAATGAATTTAACTTATAGACAGTCTGTCTTAATATATTTACATTATAATAACGAGCTCGAAGGCCGAATGTAAGTCAAAACATTAACAAAGTACAAAAAGAAACTCGGTGAATGCCGAATACCCAGATCTTGTTATGGAGTATGGAAAATATTAACATAATATTACAAAACTATAAGTTCAACCCTAATACAAGAGGAGAGCTTCACAAATTACATGTTAAAGCCAAAGTCACCTTGCGACAAGCAAGGGTTTTTACCAAAACAAAAACTATAAAAATGAAGGACAACAACCCAATACTGGGTGCATCATGGCCAAAATGTTTTCCAACTGCAAGAGTCTATACAAGCAAGGGGATCCATATTCGAAACCGGAGCTTTCCGTGAACGTTTCATGCAGCCTTTTATATAGCACAATAGTCAACCTTGGAGACGAGCCAACCTGCATTATAAAGTACCAAAGCTATTAAAAAAATCAGAAACCCTTATGCGGAAAAGAACAATAAACAACAATAACTCTTAATTATTTGTTTTACTCACCTTAACTGGAAGTGAAAACAATTGAGCCCCAGACAAACACTAACGCCATGACCAACACTAAAAGGAGCCAAACCCTCATTCTTCCCGAGGATGGAGACGACAAGACTCTTATGTTTCTCAAAACTATCAGTAGAGGTGTGGGTAAGCCTAAGCAATGGTTGCAAGGAGTCTGCAAGCATTGAGTCGGATTGTCACTAACATGCAAATAGGTAAACTAAACTCTAGAACCCTAGGACAAGGAGCTACACCCTCACACACCATGAGCTCAAGCTGTCACCAATGATAGACCACGACAGAAGGAGCAGCAAAAAAGAGTTTCAAGCGGTCGTAAAGCCATATAAAAGGAAGGCAGTAAACTCTAATTAATGTTAAATAAACTATAGAGAAGTCGAGCAATAGAATCTAGCTCAAGGGAGTAATCCATGATAAAATCTAGCATTGGAGCTTCTGTAGCTATCTGCAACTCATGGCTGCCATGGGAGCTTGCAGAGCAACCCAAAGGGGCCAATGCAAATGTCAGAGATCAAATCAGCCAAGGGTTAGGGTTAACAACTATTTATGCAACCAGTGCATGGCCAAGAAACTTCCATGTGGTTACAAAATTATAATCATGCAGTGAGTTGACTTTCCTTAGTCACCTGCATTTCACAATAATCATTTAATTACCTAATGATTTCATCAAATAACATATGATCTCTATAGTCTACATGGGATTCACATATTATGATAATTGTTTAATGTTAACATTTAGCTCATCATTGGTGTGGGTTTGCAACGTTATTATAACGTTGACTTAACACATAACATAATCATTTAGCCTCGTAACCCAAAAGAACTACCTTATATAATTTATCAATAACCAATGTTATGAGATATCGCTAGTAAAAGCTAGTGATATGTTTCTTTTTACATAGTAAGTTATACTAATGAGTATCGTGGGGAGATGTTACAAAGTTATATTAATGTTATCGTTAGTTATATGCATAGTATATATGTGAGTATTAAACCCCTTTTTTTTAATAGTTACAAACCATCAAATCTTATAGTAATATCGTCATTGTGAAATAGGGTGTAATAACTAAGTTGTTACCTATAGTATTATAAGAATGATTATGAAATTATTGACATATAAACGGTTTAATGAATAGTGTAAGAATAACTATCTATTAGTTCTAGTTCCTTTCATGGTGGTGTAAATGATTACAATGCATTCAACTTGAGTATTTGCATAGTTTCGTTTGGGTAGGACCATAAGTATTATGCAAATGTAACACTAATAAAACCTTTTATGTGGATAAAAAAACAGTTTATGCATATTTATAAGTCTTAGAAACTAGCAAAGTTTTGATAGCAAACTATGTAATGGAAAAGTGAAATGTAAGACCATTTTCCTATGAACTCTTATCTTAGAAGTTGTGGCAGTTTCTAGTTACTTGGAGTATAGTTTTACATTCTTACCAAATTACTAACGTTAACATAAGATGAAAAGATTGGCTCGATAAGAAAAACAACAACCCTAGAAGTTGTTCTTAAATAGAACCTAATATAAGAAATGTAATATAGAATTCCTAGGGTATGCATTTTGAAAATAAATAATATCAAGCAGATAAAATAAACTGCTCATTACCAAGGAAGTAGTATTGTTGCTACATACTCTAGAAGAAGAAATACAAACATCTGAACTTTGTCTACAATAGAAACAGAAGAAAAAAAACTATGTTACCTTACAGAAGTAGGTTGGTTTACAACAGCTTATAATCTAAGCTTATTAATTGCAAATAGAAATATTGCAAGATGCTTTATGAATTTAAAGACGATACTCAGACATTTATACCTGTAAACCTGTAAGAACAAATAATCCATCTGCGTTAGCGTAAATGCTAAGTAACCCCCTAATTCAAAGTCAGATTCCACCTACTGTCATAAATAGAACTAATTAGTAAAACAAATATAGAATTAATGCGCAAGTAAACTTAAGATTTTGTTAATAATAAAAGTATTGAGTTAACATAATTGAGTTTATGCAAATTAATCTATTAACTGCTTCTCTTTTTGCTAACCATTAACTATTAATAAACTGCAGTCTTAGCATTTTATGTTATTTCAAAATTTTAAATTTTTGTGAAAATTTGGGGGTTTTGACATGTGGTATCAGAGCACAAGGTTCAAACACTAGGCCTTGTTGGAGCCCAAGTAGCTTTTAGGAAATAGTAACTGAATTATTATGCTGACGTTTTTTTTTTTAAAATGTTATTCAACAGAGAATTGTTTTCTAAAGTTTAACATGCAGGTATGGAAAGGTTGGAAGAGTATGCAGAGGAGGAGTCTCCAGTTACTGAAACATGAAATCTACCAAGAGATCCTATACCAAAGGATTTAACTACCAATTCCTCAGAATTGTTACAAACTGTAAAGGACCAAAAAACTGAAATGAAGTCTATAAAGTGAGAAAATGAAAGGATTCTGAGGGCTCAAGAAGAGCTTAATTAGATCCTAACTGAGAAGTTTCAAACTGAGGGTAGGGGTAGAAGAACCAAATCAGAAGATACCAGTCATCAACGTAAATATAAAAATATGAAACATACTAAAACTGAAAGTAGTTCATCTTCTGAAGTGTTTGGTGAACAACGAAACTATCATACTACCAGTGACAATAGTGATGATAATCAGTACACTAAAAAGAGGAAATACAAACTTTATGAGGAGATTTTCGGAGAATTCAAAAAGATAAAACCACCAACCTTTAATGGAGAGTTTGAGAAGGGGGAGGAAGCTGAATCCTGGTTATCTGGGATGAAGAAGTACTTTCAAATATATAAATATTCTAACCAGTTAAAGTCTAGAATGACTATATATAACCGCTCAGGAAAGGCTGAGATTTGGTGGCATGACTTGAAAAGAGTTAAGGGAATAAAGAGAAAAATGTAATCTGGAGTACCTTTAAGAGGTATTTCAAAAATAAATTCTTGTCTGAGCAGTATTATGAGGAGAGAGCCAAAGAGTTTTACGAGATGAAGTTAGGATCAATGACAATGAAGGATCTGAACAACAAGTTCTTAAGTCTACTTAGGTATGTACTATATCTTGTAGATGAGAAACCAAAGGTATAGTGATTCCTTAGTTGTCTACCTTATCATATTAAATATATAATTGAATATGATAACCCAAAGACCTTGGAGGAAGCTATGAGAAAAGCTAACTTTTGTTTTGAACAGAATCAGAAGAAAGAAAGCTTGGCCAATTGGAAGGCTAAGAAAATTAATAATCATTTTGAACAAAAGAAGAAGGATTTTTTGCCTAATAAAAATTCTAAGAATAATAGGGCCAAAAACTATCCTAATAACAAGAACTTCCAAGAAAATAGGAAAAATACACCCAACAACCAGAACAATCCTAGAGGTAAGGAATTTGTAAATAATCAGGGAAATTTTACCAAGAATTTTGAGCGTAAAGAGCATATCAAGTGTTAGGAGTGTAATGGCCCACACTATGCTTCAGTCTGTCCAAACTAGAAGAAGATTGTTAGCAATATTCATACCATACGGGAGGAGATGACTATTGGGGAGCTGGCAAGGAGCATGCCTAGAATTGTTAGGATATTTAGACACTTAGGAGTTAGTTAAGATCAACTTCTGTAATATATCCGTAAGGAAAAAGTGTGTTTCTTTAGTATGCATTAGTATTCATTTGTAAATATTCTAATCCGACGGTCACGATATGTTCTAGACATAAAGCGATCCGACGGTTCAACTTCTCTTAGATCATACCTACCATTGATCTGTGGCTTAACACCCGATTGGTCTATGATCTCTATTTAAAGAGAATAGAGGGTCCTTGGCTAGTTGATCGATTATGAGAAGCTCATGTAACTTTCTTTCTTTTGCATAATAAATTGCTCCAAGTAGCTATTTGGCTGGGGATGTGGACTGTTTCCCTCTCGAGGGTTTTAACCACGTGAGAAACATTGGTGTATTGATCTGTGATCTGTTTATGTGAAATGGTTATTCTTGGTGTTCGATCCTTTGGGAGTACCCTATGTATCCTAACATGGTATCAGAGCTTTTACGAATAGCCGTTTTCGGTTTTGATCAAGATCTGGAACCGGTGTTGCCGAAACTTTGAAAGGGTTTCTGGTTCTGGATTTTCTGTACATTTGTGTCCTATGGGAGCTATTCCATTGCGTCCGGAGCACCATTTCTATTGAAAAATAGTTTTCGTTTCACCAAAAACTGTTTCCGTTTCCTCCAAAAACACCCATTTCGGCAAATCTGAAGGTATAATGTTACAGTGACGGATTTGTTTTATTTTTTTTATAAATCTCTCATATTTTATCAGTTTATTCTTAGATATTTTATTTTTTAGTCTCAGAATGTTGTTTTCCCTGACTGCGTATACTTTTTTCCGTGCACCTTACGCGATCACGGCGAATCAGAAACAGTAAGGGAAATTTTTTTTCTTGTCTTCTCGGCTACGTATGCTCTTTGCCGTGCACCTTGTGTGATCATGACAAATCAAAAACAACGAGAAAAATTGAAAACGTAGAATTTTCGGGTAAGCTAACCAAGATCTAACCTTATTGTGTGGAAAAAGTTTTTTTGTTTTTTGTTTTTCGTTTTTTTTGTGATTTGGAGGAAAAGAAAGCAAGCATGGAAAACGAGAGAGAAGAGTAAAAAAAAAAAAAAAAAAAAGAGCCCCCTTCGTCTCTCCATACTTTTACGTACATTTTAAACTTAGCTCAGTTGGTCCAAAGTTGCTTTACACCTTGATAAGTCTTAAGTTCAAGTCTCATCAAGCTAATTTTAGTGCATGCAATTTTTATTTTCAAGTTACTTTATTGTAAAAGTGCATCTCACATTAATAAAATAAAATAAAAGCGAGTCACTTAAGTCTTTTAATTTATTGCCACACTATTTAAAAGTACATTATTGTTAAAGTGAACATCACTTATTCTACAAAAGTTATTCACTTCAAAGCAACTTTATTGTAAAGTGATTGTCAAAGGTTGATCTTTGGAAGATGTGGGTTCTTTTTTTAGTTGGTCAAATTAATATCTGTCACGTCACTAGTGGAGACATCTTCAACATTTCCTTTGATCAAGCATAACTTCATTATCCAGAATTAGTTTTAAGTGCCGTTTTTTTTAAAACCGCATATTTTTTCGAGCTCTTTGCATCCAAACAGTTAGTTTCTGTTCTTTCAGCTAGTATTTTACAGTATGGCTTCCCCTTGTGATATTATACTAATAAGTTCTAACTATTTCTCATGGAAATCTCGTATGGAGGATGTTCTGCGAAGTAGGGGACTTTTCAGGATAACCTCAGGGAAAGAAATAGAACCCACTGATGATGATAAAAAAATTAAAATGGGAAAATAGATGTGATGAAGCTCGTGGATTGATTGGGATGGCAATCTCTATTGATTTGCGATTCCACATATCTGACATTGATGAACCTGATAAAGCTTGGGAAAAGTTGGAATCTGTGTTTGGTAAACATAATGAAATTTGGGGTCATCAACTTGAGAATGAGTTGATTTTCTTGAATCCCAATGATGTTTCTTGCATTCAAGACTATTTATCTAAGTATAAAACTCTTAGACTATTATGTGCAGAATGCAAGATTAAGAAAGAAGACAAAAAATGTATTTATCATATTCTTTCCAAACTTGGACTAGCATATTCTGTTTTTGTATCTACATTCTACTCTATGAAAGAATCATTGCCAGTAGCTAGCTATCAAAATCCTAGCCTTGAATCCTTTTGTGATTCCTTAATTAGAGAGCAAGATAAGCTCATTCATCTTGGAATAATTAACAATGCAGATACATCTGGGAAAGCCTTATTATCCCAACAGAAAGAAAAGTCCAAGCCTCCCAAGAAACAAAATTCTCACAATAATAAGCCAAACAACAAGGGTCCCAAACCCTCTCAGTCAGCTCCTCCTTTAAAAAATGACAAAGGATCCAAGCAAAAAGGAAAGAATACTGAGCATCATTGCATTTTTTGTGGGAAAGATAATCATGATGAATCTAAATGTTTTAAGAAGATGGAAACCTTGGAAGCAGCAATGAAGAAGCACCACATCATCCTAGATTCATCTTCAGAATCTAACACTCATGGACATCCACTTTGTGCTTCTAGTTACTCTTATACTGCATCTTCTTCCTCTACCTCAAATGAATGGCTCATTGATTCTGGAGCATCTTATCATATGGCTAAGGATAAAGCCATCTTTTCTACTATGCATGAATATAACACCAAACAAATATTTGTTGGTGATGATAGATCTCTAAGTGTTGTAGGATCTGGAATAGTTCCAGTAGAAAATAAACATTTCAGTGATGTATTATGTGTTCCAAAAATTTCCTGCAATTTGTTATCAGTGTATCAAATTACTGATTCAGGTGAAGGTAAAACTGTGACGTTTACACCTCACCAAGTTGTAGTTAAGGATTTTAAAAATCCTCAAAATATCCTTGCTACTGGAACTGTTGATGATAGTACCAGGTTGTACAAATTTAACAACTTTGGGTCATCACCTTTTCCTTCAGTGTTTGTTGCTCATAGTGATAACTTGAGCAAACTTTGGCATGAACGATTTGGTCACTTAAATTATCGCTCATTGCAACAACTATGTAAAGACAATATGGTGACTGGTCTTCTGCTAGTATCTTGCAAGGATGGTGTTTGTTCCATTTGTGTACTCGGAAAACATCATCGGGACAGTTTTGACAAATGTGCCTTTTGGCACGCCTCGGTTCCCTTGGAGCTTGTGCATAGTGACTTGTGTGGCCCTCTTCCATCTGCTTCATTTTCTGGTTTCAAATATTTCTTAACTTTCACTGATGACTACTCCAAACGCACTTGGTTTTACTTCTTAAAACTTAAGAGCGAAGTATTTAACATGTTCTTGGCGTACAAGGCCCTTGTTGAAAAACAATCTGGTCATCAAATTATTAAGTTAGGATCTAACAATGGAGGAGAATATGTTAGCAACAAGTTCACTACTTTTTGCACTGAACAAGGAATCCAACAAGAGCACACTGTTCCATATACACCACAGCAAAATGGTGTAGCTGAACGGAAGAACCGCACTTTAAAAGAAATGGCTAATTGTATGATCCAATCTAAGGGACTAAGTCTTCAATATTGGGCTGAGACCATAAATTGTGCAAACTACATAGTTAATCACATAACGACTAAAGTTTTACAAGGTATAACACCGGAAGAAGCATGGAGTAAAATTAAACCAGATGTAAGTCACTTTCCTGTGTTTGGATATGAAGCATGGGCTCACATTCCGGAAGAAAAATGGAAAGCATTGTAGCCTAAAAGTGAATAGTGCATATTTGTTGGATATTCTGAAGATGTAAAAGGTTATAGACTTCTTTAGCCACATTATCATGATATAATCATTAGAAGAGATGTTAAATTTGATGAAAATCTCTTGGCCTGTGAGCCTAACTTGGCGGGTGTGCCATCTTTGGCTTGCGAGCCTGATTTGGCGATTGTGCCTTCTTCTTCTTCTTCTTCCAGCTTCCTTGACATGTTTCCAACTCCAGTTTCTGATGATGATAGTGAGGATGAAAATCCACCTCCGCCTGCTCTTGTTCCTCCAATTGCACCAGCACCAATACTTCCTCTATGGGTCCGTTCAACATGTGAAGCAGCTGGTGATCTTGCCAGTGATCCTAGAGATCAACGTCAAACATGTTCTCAGTTTCAGCGAGCCTCTTCTCTTTTGGCTCATGTTTCTGAGAATCATGATCCGGAAAATTTTGCAGAAGCTTCAGGAAATCCAGATTGGGATGCAGCTATGGATGAAGAATATCGTTCCTTAATGGCGAACAATACTTGGGATCTTATTCCTCTTCCAAAAGGAAGAAAACTTGTCAGATGTAAATGGGTCTACAGAACTAAGTATGCATCAGATGGAAGTGTTGAAAGACTTAAGGCAAGGTTAGTTTCCAAAGGTTTTTCCCAAGTTGAAGGGATTGACTACAATGAAACCTTTGCCCCTGTAGAAAAAATGAACTCCATCCGCCTTGTTCTTTCCCTTGCAGCCTTACATAACTGGGAAGTCCGTCAAATCGATGTCAAGTCTGCCTTCTTACATGGTGATTTACATGAGGAAATTTACATGGAACAACCTCCTGGATATTTTCAGAATAACTCTAGCCTTGTCTGTCTCCTTAAGAAATCCTTATATGGCCTTAAACAAGCTCCTAGAGCTTGGTATGCCAAAATGGATAGCTCTCCTTGACACTGGTTTTTCTAGATTCCATTCTGACCCCAATGTCTATACCAAGAAAGTAGGAAACCATCTCATCATACTTGTTCTTTATGTTGATGATCTAATCCTTACTGGTAGTGACCCTAACCTTATAACCCATGTGAAATCTAGTCTTAAGCAAAATTTTGAAATGCCAGACTTAGGACATTTGCATTATTTTCTTGGTCTCCAAGTCTTACAAACCAAAGAAGGAATATTTCTTTCCCAGTCTAAGTATGCTTGTGACATTCTTCATCACTTCCACATGGAAGATTGTAAACCAGCCCCTTCTCCCTTCTAGTCTGGAGTCAAACTTTCTGCCACTTGTACTTCCCCTGAAGTAGATGCCACCTTGTATCGTCAGCTTGTTGGTAGTCTTTTATACTTGACTCATTCCCGTCCTGACCTTTCCTTTGTCATTGGTCGTGTTTCCCGTTACATGCAAACTCCTCATGAAAGTCACTAGAAAGCAACAAAAAGAATACTTTGATATATTTGAGGTACAATTCAGTTTGGGATTCATTACAGTACAGGGGGGAAACCTTTGTTGGTTGGTTTCACTGATTCAGATTGGGCCGGTGATCCTGATGATCGGAAGTCTACTGCAGGTTATGTTTTTAGTCTGGGATCTGGACCTGTCACTTGGGCTTGTAAGAAACAACAAGCTCTTGCTTTTTCTTCAGCAAAAGTAGAATATCGAGCCACAGTTAATGTTAGTCAGAAAGCTTTATGGCTTCGACAGATCCTTTCAGAGTTTGGATTCGAGTAGCAGCAGCCTACTCCACTTTGGTGCGACAATCAAAGTGCCATCAAGCTTGCCAAAGATCTAGTTCTACATCAGCGCAACAAACACATTGAGCTACACATGCACTTCATCAGAAATCTTGTTCATGATCATGTTATTGAAGTGCTCTATTGTCCTACAGATGATCAAGTTGCAGATATCTTCACCAAGTCTCTTACAGAAGCGAATTTTTCTAAACTTCGGTCTATGTTAGGAGTTCAGGAATGTGTCCTTAAGGGGGGATAGGCTCTAATGCCTCCTTCCTTCTCCTAATAGTGTCACTTTTGTAAATCCTTCAATCCTATCCCAAGTTGTTCTTAAGGGGGGATGTTAGGATATTTAGACACTTAGGAGTTAGTTAAGATCAACTTGTGTAATATATCCGTAAGGTAAAAGTGTGTTTCTTTAGTATGCATTAGTATTCATTTGTAAATATTCTAATCCGACGGTCACGATATGTTCTAGACATAGAGTGATCCGACAGTTCAACTTCTCTTAGATCAGAACTACCATTTATCCGTGGCTTAACACCCGATTGGTCTATGATCTCTATTTAAAGAGCATAGAGGGTCCTTGGCTAGTTGATCGATTATGAGAAGCTCATGTAACTTTCTTTCTTTTGCATAATAAATTGCTCCAAGTAGCTATTTGGCTGGGGCCTTGGACTGTTTCCCTCTCAAGGTTTTTAACCACGTGACAAACATTGGTGTATTGATCTGTGATCTGTTTGTGTGAAGCGGTTATTCTTAGTGTTCGGTCCTTTGGGAGTACCCTGTGTACCCTAACACGAATTAATGCAGCTTTGGAGAATCAACAAGCTGAATATCAGACTTCCATCGTGGAAGTAGAAGGTATGATAAATCAGACCCCTGTAACTATTTTGATTGATCTAGGAGCTAGTGTTAGTTACATTGCACCCCAAATAGTAGAAAAATTTAAGTTATTTGTTCAAAAATTTGAGAATTCATGGTTAGTTCAGTTGGCCACTGCTGCTAAAAGAAAAGTAACTTGTTTTGTTAAAGAATGTGCAATAGTTATGGATAAATTTGAAACTGTTGTTAAACTTAATGTTTTGCCTCTTGGTTCTTATGATTTGCTGATTGGTATGGACTGGTTAGAACAACATAGAGTAATTCTAAACTGTTATGATAAAACTTTCACATGCTTAAACAATGATGAAAAAACAGTAAGTGTTAAAGCAATACCTAGAAAAACCACCATAAGGCAGATTTCTGCCCTACAGCTTAAGAGAGATGTTAGAAATGGATGTAAATCTTATGTAGTAACAATTACTGATGAGGAAAGTATAATTAAAACAGATAAGTTAAAAGTGAAAGACATACCAGTTTTAAAAGAATATGTTGATGTATTCCCAGAAGAAATTCCAAGATTACATCCGAAAAGAGAGTTGGATTTCACCATTGAGCTGGTACTGGGTGCAGTACCTAGCTCAAAGGTCCCTTATCGAATGAACATACTCAAAATTAATGAATTAAAATCTCAATTAAAATAATTAATTTATAAAAAGTATATTCAACCAAGTGTGTCTCCCTAGGGGGCACCTGTCATCTTCGCCAAGAAGAAGGATGGAACTATGTGACTTTGCATAGATTACCGTTAGTTCAATAAGATGACCATCAAAAATCGATATCCGTTACCCCACATAGATGATCTGTTTGATCAACTATGTGGAGCCATGGTGTTTTCAAAAATAGATTTAAGGTCTGGATATCATCAAGTAAGGATTAAAGATGAAGATAGTTTTAAGACAGCTTTTAGAACTAGATATGGTCATTATGAATTTGTTGTAATGCCCCAGTTGTTTTCATGTGTTTAATGAACAATATGATGCATAAGTATTTAGATAATTTTGTGGTCGTTTTTATCAATGACATTCTAATATGTTCAAAAACTGAAGAAGAACATAAAGAACATCTAAAAATTGTTTTGCAAGAGTTGCGAGAACATCAACTCTTCACAAAGTTTAGTAAATGTGATTTCTTTGATGACAAGATTTAGTATTTAGGGTACATAGTGACCAAAGAAGGAATTTCAATAGATCCTGAAAAGAGAAGGGCAATCAAAGATTGGTCGATTCCTAAGAATGTGACGAATGTTTGATCTTTCATGGGCATTACCAGTTACTACCGAAGGTTCAAAGAAGGTTTTTCGAGGATAGGAAATCCAATGACTTCCTTACAGGAAGGGAAAGAAGTTTGACTGGAATAAAAAATGTGAAGAAAGCTTTAAAAACTTAAAAACTTTATTAACTAGCACACCTATTTTAAGAAGAGTAGATCCTAATAAAGAATTTGTAGTGTACACTGACACCTGTAATGATGGCTTAGGTGGTGTTCTGACTCAAGAAGGGCATGTTATTACCTATGAGTCTAGAAAGTTAAAAGTGCATGAAAAAAATTATGCAACGTATAATATGGAATTAGCAGTTGTAATACACGCCTTAAAGATGTGGCGACATCACCTAATTGGCAGAAAATTTGTTTTAATGACTCACAATAAAGGATTGAAATATATTTTAGATCGGCCAAATTTAAATGCCAGACAAGCTAGGTGGTTAGCTTTCTTAAGCGAGTATGCTTTTGAAATTCAGCATATAAAAGGTAAAGAAAATAAAGTTGTTGATGCATTAAGTAGGAATGCAAGGATAAATTTTGCAGCAGCTATCAACACCTATGTTTCATACTTAGATGAACAACTTAAAGAAGGAATAGAACAAGATGAAATTTACCAGAATTTGCAAGCTAAAGCTAAAGAAAATCCAACAGAAAACTTAATTAAAGGTTATAGTTTAAATGAAAAATAATTTTTACTATATAAAGATAGAATGTATGTACCTAACGTACCTAAAGTTAAGCTGTTAATTCTGGACGAAATTCGTAAGACACCATATTCAGGTCATCCAGGTTATCAAAAGACTATAACTATGTTAAGAAAAGAGTATTTCTAGCCAAATATGAAAACTGAAGTAGCAGAATATATTGCTAGGTGTTTTGAATGTCAACAAGTAAAAACTGAACATCAACACCTAGCTGGTCTGCTTCAGCCATTACCCATTCCTCGCTAGAAATGGGAGATAATTAGTCTAGATTTTATTATTGGGCTGCCTAAAAATTGAAATCAGAATGATTCTATTATGGTAGTAGTTGATAATTTAAGTGAAGTAGCTCACTTTATACCTAGTGAAACTACTTATAAAGCTGCAAACATAGCTGATATTTTTTCTAAAACAGATTTTTCGATTACATGGAGTACCAAAAGTGATAATCTCAGATAAACATCCTAAGTTTACAGAAAACTTTTGGAAGTCTTTGTTTAAAGGGTTAAACACCACATTAAATTTTAGTACTTCTTTCCATCCTGAAACAGATAGACAAACTGAAAGGGTAAACCAAGTATTAGAAGATCTATTAAGAATATATGTGAAAGACCAGCCTAGTAAATGGGAGGACTATTTACATCTGGTAAAATTTGCTTATAATAATAATTATCAGACATCAGCCAGATTTAGTCCTTTCGAAATTTTATATGGACGAAAATGTAATACTCCTATCTCTTGGTGTAATCCAATAGATAGCATGATATTAGGTCCAGAACTGTTAAAAGAAATGGAATAAATTGTAAAACAAGTGCATGGAAATCTTAGAGTGGCACGGGATCGGCAGAAAACTCAAGCAGACTTAGAAAAAACTCCAAAGGAGTTTCAGGTAGGTGAACATGTGTTCATCAAGGTAAGGCCCAAAAAGAGCTCTCCGATATCGGGAAGTTGTGCAAAATTGGCACCTGGTTACTATGGCACATTTGAAATTCAATCTAGGATTGGACAAGTAGCTTATCAATTAGCATTACCACCTAACTTAAGAGTACAAAATGTTTTTCACATTTCCATTTTAAAGAAATATGTTCATGATGCTACTCATGTTGTTAACTAGAATGATGTATAGGTGGAACCAGAAGGAGATTTTCTTGTGGAATGGGACTGTATCCTTGGGAGGAGGGATATTACACTTCAAAACCGCACCATTGGACAGGTGAAGGTGCAATGGAAGCACCTTAGTCTAGACGAAGCCACCTGGGAATCGGAAAGATGTGAGATGCATATCCAATTCTGTTCCAAGGGAATTATAAGGATGAAAAATAAATAACATCGAGGATGATGTTATATTCTAAGGGGGTGTGTATGTCACATGACCCAATTTTGTAAAAAATATATATTATCATATTTGATTTTATTTCAAGACAATATGTTAAATTTTATGCTAAGTTGTAAATGATGACTCAGTACAGTCAAGGGTGCCAATTTAATTCTGAATATTTTAATTATAAATAAATAAAAGTGGAGACAACACCTTGGGAGAGTTATTAATAGAGTGTTTACTGGTCAAGTTGGTGGAAGAGACTAGGTGGAGAGCAAATATACAAGTGGCAGCATCCACAAACACTTCCAATGTTGCAGGTGGCAACCTCCCTACATTTGGGGTCATGGTCCCCCAGGAAAGTGGGATCAGAGCAGGTGGCTCAATTAAGGACAATTAACCCAAAAAGACCTAGACAATCTGAATAAAAATACCCATTGAAGAGATTTGAGGCTTATCATTCCAAGAAGAGAACCATTCAGTTGAATGTACTTTAGAGGATTTCATTGGGAAGGGAATTTGTGGAATGTGTTTGAGGGGTAAACTGCAGGAACTGATCTAGTACAACTTTTCACCTAAAGGATCTTACTGCTCAGTGTAGAGTTATTACTGAGTCATTGTGCTAGTATCTTGTTGCATGCTCCACCAGTTCTCAGCCAAGGAGACCAGAAATAGGATTGGGGGTCCTGAGAAGTCATTGTTTGAGTGCTCTCTAGGAGTTGGTAGGGAGAAATAGCCTCCCAACGTTGTTGTTGTCCAGCTTAAAACATGTTCTACAGTCTTTTATTTACTGTGTTAAAAGTTTATATCTGAGAATGAATGAATAATGAATGATTTACATGTTTTGTAGTGAACTGCTAAAGCTTGTAATCTTTTAGTTATTTAAATATTGAATCTGTATTGGATGGATGAAATAATCCTAACCTGTGTTTTTTCCCATGTGGAATGGACCAGACCGTACTCTAGCATAGGTAGTATAATTTAAATAGATGAAAGATATGATAGAAATATGACTTGAATAAAGTTACTATGTATTTCAGAATGTTGGAATCTTTTCTTTCTGTAGATAGTTTCTTTGAGAAAATATTATTAATCTTCCTAGTTAGGTTTATTGTTGAAAACACACTATGTATTAAGAATGCTAGAAAAAGAAATAGTCATATTATTTTTACTAATAGCAATGTATTATATTCATGAGTTATCCAAGTAGGTAAGTTATTTCTTTTATACAGTAATTTCTTCTGTAAACTACACTACTATCCTGCAACAGAGAAGATAGAAACAACTCAGATATAATGCCTAACTTTTTATGTTAAGCAAAGAATAGAGTATGGTTCTTTTAGTTTATTTCTTTTATTGATAATAATAATAAACTTAACCCGCAACTATTCGAACCCTAGATAGAGTTTAGTAACATATATATTTATAAAGACAAATTAATCCAAAGATAAAGAGTATATTAATAGAGAACTATATAGCTCCAACAGTAATTTATTTATATAATTGAAATAACTAAGATACGACAGTAATTTATGTTTAAATTAATAAGTATTATAACAAGAAATGGTTATGTAAATAGATTATGCATGTAAAGGAATAATGATAGGGTCGTAACCTTTATTTCATTTCTTATTAATCTAACCAAAATAATACTACTGAATGAACTAAAGTAATACAGATCAGTCATAGCCTTTATTAAATAAGTGTATGCACAAACACAAGCCTAAGTATTTATATTATATACAGATAATAGTATTACATAAATAATATTGTTTATAAATTAACAATTACTTAAACAACATGAAGGAATCTTAAAGTGTGGAAATTAAGTCCAGTGATAGATTAATTTTACTCACAGCAATTATCAATTGAATATGCAAAATCACTCACAAAAGAGACTGAAAATGGAGCTGAACACTAAACTGTATTAACTCAGTGTACAATAGCCAAAGCTGTAACATAATAGGTTGCTGTATTAAATAATTACATAAGGGATTCAAATGCATGAGGAGCAATTCGAATCTAGTCAAAAGTAGGCTTACCAAAATTAAGCAAATCCCCCATAGGTGCAAAAAGTTGTTTCCAAATCAGTCATGGAGCTCATGAATTGGAAAAAGCACTTAGGAAAGCTAAAGAGTGATGGAATGACAAATAATACATGCTTTTCCAAGGAGAAAAGAGTGGAGGATGTAGAGGACAAAAAACTAGTTCACCTCACCTAGTCAAACTTTCCCAATTGCCTTAAAGCACTGAAAAAGCAGGCAATAAAGCAGAAAAAGCAGAAGGGCGCCTAGGAGACTAGGAATAAAGTAGAATTGATTCCTTGAGGTTTCCCAAGCACTACATGAGTCAAAATAGGAAATTTTGACAACTATGGATAGGTAAATGACAACTTGCTTAAGGTGGAATCATGAGACTAGAAAAATAAGACAAAAATAATTAAATTAATGTCTAAGGTAGCTAACTATGGGTTGATTATTCTAACACCCGCCCTTAAGCCTGACTTATGAGTAATATATCAAAAAATTATAGGGCCTAGCAACAAGGCTTAGTCACCCTTTACATACTGCATGTCCATACAACCAAGGAAAGAGGCAAAAACCACATGGGAAAATCCTCCATTAAACATGGACTACAAAACAAAATTTGGAAATCTTGTCTTCACTCATGCTTCAAAACATGATCAGCAATCCCCAGCAGTGATTTGAGATTGCTGAAGTTATTATCACAAAATTCTTTGGTGAAGATATCAGCTACTTGTTCTGAAGATGAACAGAAGAGTAGGTGAATGGTGCCATCATGCACAAGCTCTCTGATGTAGTGCATATGGATCTCAATGTGTTTGGTTCTCTACTTTTGAACTGGATCTTTGCAGATTTGAATGGTACTCTGGTTATCATAGTAGATGCTAGTTGAGTACTCTGATTCGAATCCACACTCTCCAAGTAAACCCTGCAACCATAAACATTGAGTTGCTGCATTAACAACTCGTCTGTACTCTGCTTCTGTAGATGAGAGTGCAATGGCACTCCGTTTCTTGCTTGAACAGTTGATTGAGCCTTCTGTAAGCATGAACACATATCCTGATGTGGAATTTCTATCTGTTCTATCACCTGCCCAATCACTGTCAGTAAATCCAATCAAATCAAGATCAAATTTTGCTTTGTAGAAGATCCCATGTGCCCTTGTTCCCTGAACAAAGTTAAGGATCCTTTTGGATGCTTTCCAATGGATCTCATGAGGCTGATCCATGTATCTAGAAGCCACACTTACTACATAATAAATATCAGGTATAGTATGTGTAAGATACAACAAATATCCAATCAATTGCCTATTCAGTGTATTGTTTGCCATAGGTGAAGAATCAACTTCTTCCAGCTTCACGCCTGAAAGGAAAGGAGTCTTGCTTGGTTTGCAGTCCTTCATTCTAAATTTGTTCAGCAAATCCAAGGCATACTTGGACTGGTGCACCTTGATTCCATCTTTGGTTTGAGCAATATGAAGCCCCAAGAATTGGCTTAAGACCCCCAAATCTGTTGTGGAGAAGGCTTGGTTCATTGCACCCTTCAAGGAAGCAATCTCATCCTTTGAGATTCCTGTAATGAGAAGATCATCAAAATATAACACAATGATCATTAATTAACCATTAATTAACTTCAAATAGACATTTGGATCTGATTTGCACCGAACAAAATTCAGTGATAGCAAGAAGCTATCAATCTTGGCATACCAAGCCCTGGGGGCTTGCTTTAGCCCATACAATGACTTTCTCAACGTGCACACAAGAGAATGGTTAGTAACAAATCCTTGAGGCTTCTGCATATATATCTCTTCACTGAGATCTCCATTAAGGAAGGCACAATTTACATCCATGTGATGAACCTCCCATTGCTTTGAGGCTGCAATGGCTAAGGCTAGCCTGATGGAGTCCATCTTTGCCACTGGTGCAAAGGTCTCATTGTAATCTATGACATGAACCTGTGAGTAGCTCTTGGATACCAATATGGCCTTGTAATTTATAGGTGAACCATCAGCATCAAATTTTGTCTTGTAGACCCACTTACACTGAACTAACTTCCTCCCTGGGGGAAGATCGACTAGCTCCCATGTGTTGCTCTTCTGGAGTGAGCTGAACTCTTCCTTCATGGATGCTTGCCATCTTGGATCTCCTACTGCTTCTTTATATGTTTGAGGATCTGATTCCACCATCAAATATCATTTCTCATCAAACATAGGATCCTTCATGCACATACCACTCTCAAATTGAGATCTAGTCCTCCTTGGGTAATTAGGATCCCCAGCTAGCTCTCCTGCTGCATGTAGTGTATTGGCTGCCCAATTTGGCCTTGTAGGGATGTTAGGGTATGCAATAAACTCATCAATATCAGACATATCAGAATCAACATGTTCAACAAACTCTTCACTTACTTTCAGAGGTTCAGGTGGTAAAGAGGTTTCTCCAACTTCCACTGCTGCAAGGGGTTCTTCTTGAAACTGAACACACCTTTCAATGAAGGATTTGTTTGTGCTCAAATTTATCATCTTGTGCCCTTTTGAATCTTTATAGTACCCAACAAATAGGCACTCTTGGCTTTGGGGCTGCAAATCCTTTCTCTTTTCTGTTGGAATTCTAGCCCAAGCCCTTGAGCCAAAAATCCTGAAATGGGTCACATCTGTCTTGTGCCCACTCCATGCTTCGAAAGGAGTCATACCATTAAGCTGTTTATGAGGCACCCTATTATAGATATAGGATGCACAGTTGATAGCTTCATCCCAGTACTTTGGTGGAAAAGTTTTGGCCTCCATCATGCATGTTGCCATCTCCTTCAGTGATCTGTTCTTCCTCTCAGCAACACCATTCTGCTGTGGTGTGTAAGGGATAGAATGCTACATCTGAATACCTACATCTGCACAATAATTAATAAACTCAAACTTGACATACTCACCACCATTTTCAGATCTGAGGACCTTGAGTTTCCTCTCAGACTGGTTTTCAACCAAAGCCTTAAAGACTTTGAAGAGGCCAAAAACTTCAGACTTGTGTTTCAAGAAGTAAACCCAACAATACCTGGAAAAGTCATCTATGAAATTCAATGCATATTTGTCCTGACTCATGGACATATGAGGGAATGGGCCAGCAACATCACTGTGGATCAGCTTGAGGGGTGCAGAGGTTGTCTCATGACTAGCTCTCTCAAATTTGTGCTCTGGGTGTTTTCCTAGGATACAATCTTGGCAGACTCCTTTGGAAAATTTTATCTTGGGAAACCCTATGACCATCTCTTTTTCACTAAGATTAGAAAGATACTTATAATTTAGGTGGCCAAATCTTTCATGCCAAAGCTTTCTTTCCTCATTATCATGAATCAGAAGAGCAGAGGGGTTTGAGTAGGGTAGGAAGTGTGAGAACATGTATACCTTTTGAGCATGATTTGCAACTCCTTTTGCAATGACTCTACCACTTGAGATCTCTGTGATCTCAACTTCATTAGGGGAGAATATGAACTTCTTTGGAGACCCAGTGTGAGTCATCTGGTACACTGATAAGAGGTTGGAGGCAAGACCAGGCACATACAACACATTGCTGAACTGACCATGATCAAGATCAATCCTCCCTTTGCCCAAAATTTTAGTGAGAGAGTCATCTCCCAGTACTATATGTGGTCCTTTCGACATGTCAAGTGAGGAGAATGCCTCCTTGGTCAAAACCACGTGTCTTGAAGCTCTAGAATCAATGATGAAACTAGGTGAGCTTGATGCGCCAGTAACCAATGCATGAACTCTCTCTCTCTGTCATCTGAACTTGATCCTCCTTCTCTCTTCTTTGAGATGTCTGGAAGGGAGATTCCATTCTTCTCCAGGAGTTGGGTCAGCATGTCTATTTGCTTCTTCATACAAGATATTTCAGTGTGATTTCCCTTATTGCAGTATGCATACTTGCTCATTTCTCCTTTGTTTTTCTTCTTCTGGTAGTTCTTCTTGGAACCTTTTGGCTCCTCTGGAGACTTGTTCTTGTCTCTCTTTTTCTTAGGTGGATTTTTAGCTTTCTTTTTTCTTTTTGAATCCACCTTCGAATCTCCAGCAACCAGAGCTTAGTCTTTGGATGGTTTGATGGTGCCCATCATCACCAGCTTGTCTTGTTCTTGTGTGAGAGATTCCATGAAATATGCAAGGCTAGGCATCTTCCAGGTTCGAGCTGTCAACTTTGTGGCATAGAAGGTCGAAACAAACACTGAATAGTCAGGGCCAAGCTTCGAGAGAATGGCCAAGACCAGCTGATCATCATTCTTTTCGATCCCACATTGTTTTAGCTGCAAAACAAGTGCTTCGAACTTGGATAAATAGAGTTGCAGTGATTCAAAGATATTGGGACTCAGGGAAATCAGCTCATTTTCGATTTGATTTCCCCTCATCTCGTCTGTCTTTCCAAAAAGATCAGTAAGGTTCTCCCATACTTCATTCGGTGATGTCAATCCATCAAGATGGAAAAGGAGGTCTCTAGAAATACCCAGAGACAGGAGACCATAGGCCTCATCCCTCCTGTTGTGCCATTTAATCTTCTCTGCAGCTACATTGGGCTCTGATTATGTTGCCACAGTCACCCTGTAGAGGCTTTTCTCTCTCAATAGTATCTCCATCTCTTCTTTCCATTCAAATAAGTTGAAGTGAGTCAAGATGATCTTCTGAGATTGATCCATAGCTTATAAATTGTCCTGGCTGTCAGTAGAAGGCTGCCAGTCACTGGTGTCGAACCTGCAAAACAATTTTGAAGGAGAGAAATTGATCTACAATGGATCTGATACCATGTGGAAATTAAGTCCAGTGATAGATTAATTTTACTCACAGCAATTATCAATTGAACATGCAAAATCACTCACAAAAGAGACTGAAAATGGAGCTGAACACTAAACTGTATTAACTCAGTGTACAATAGCCAATCCTATAACATAATAGGTTGTTGTATTAAATAATTGCATAAGGTATTTGAATGCATGAGGACATTAGAGGAAATTTGGGGTCTAAAATGGGCCTTATAAGAAAGCGTGCCAAAATAAGTTTTTGTGAGTTGGAATTCAAGAACCAATAGAATTTCAATAAAATAAGTCAACCATAATGGTTGAATTGACATATTTGTCATTAAAAAAAACTACTTTTTTTGTTCGTATTTTCGACATATCTCATTGTGTTTTTACTCAAATTTTGATCAGGAGAGCTCGTTGGATGCAAAATTTGATTCTGCATCCAACGATTACCCACACTGCATACTTTTTACGGACCCTGATACCCCAAAAACAAGAAATACCTGAAAAAACGTGATGATGACATCATCGTCACATTTTTTCAGGTATTTCTTGTTTTTGGGGTAGCGGGGTCCGTCAAAAGTATACAGTGTGGGTACTCGTTGGATGCGGAATCAAATTACGCCTCCAACGAGATCTCCCAATCGAAATTTGAGGAAAAACACAGGGAGATATGTCGAAAATACGAACACAAAAAGTAGTTTTTTTCTTTCTTCCTCCAAAATTAATCAATATTATTTTATTATTTTAACTATTATTTTATTATTTTCCTTAGGAGGCCCATTTTAGACCCCAAAATTTCTCTAATGAGCAATTCGAATCTAGTTAAAAGCAGGCTTACCAAAATTAAGCAAATCCCCCATAGGTGCAAAAAGTTGTTTCCAAATCAGTCATGGAGCTCACGAATTGGAAAAAGTGCTTAGGAAAGCTAAAGAGTGATGGAATTACAAATCATACATGATTTTCCAAGGAGAAAAGAGTTGAGGATTTAGAGGACAAAAAACTAGTTCACCTCACCTAGTCAAACTTTCCCAATTTCCTTACAGCACTAAAAAAGCAGGCAATAAAGCAGAAAAAGTAGAAGGGTGCCTAGGAGACCAGGAATAAAGCAGAATTGATTCCTCGAGGTTTCCCAAGCGCTACATGAGTCAAAATAGGCAAGTTTGACCACTATGGATAGGTAAATGACAACTTGCATAAGGTGGAATCATGAGACTAGCCAAATAAGAAAAAAGTAATTAAATTAATGTCTAAGGTAGCTAACTATGGGTTGATTATTCTAACATAAAGTAAGAATGAAAGTTTAACTCATTAAACCCTAACTTGGAAATCCTTGAGTACTGAAATGGTTTAAAATTCTATTAACAATAATCTAATCTATTTATTAACAATAAATATATTTTTACAAGTTAAATAGGGTTAAAACCCTAGCTCGTAATTCTGAGATGAAATTACTCAGTATTCTTTACAATATACAAAAACTATTATAGTAGTAACCCAAGATAAGTAGTAAACTTATTTCTTTTTATATAGCCATTAAAAGAACAATTTAAATTCATTTACACAGAGATAAAATACAATAGATAAAGGAAAATGAATTTAACTTACAGATAGAATGTCTTAAGATATTTACATTATAATAACGAGCCCGAAGGCCGAATGTAAGTCAAAACATTAACAAAGTACAAAAAGAAACTCAGCGAAATGTCGAATACCCATATCTTGTTATGGAGTATGGACAATATTAACATAATATTACAAAACTGTAAGTTCAACCCTAATACGAGAGGAGAGCTTCACAAATTACAGCTTGAAGTCGAAGTCACCTTGCGACAAGCAAGGTTTTTTACCAAAATAAAAACTATAAAAACGAAGGACAACAACCTAATATTGGGTGCATCATGGCCGAGACTTTTCTAACTGCAAGAGTCTATACAAGCAGGGGGATCCATTTTTTAAACTGGAGCTTACCATGAATGTTTCATGGAGCCTTTTATATAGCATGAAGGTTAACCTTGGAGACGAGCCAATATGCATTATAAATAACCAAAGCTATTAAAAAAATCAGAAACCCTTATGCAGAAAAGAACAATAAAGAGTAACAACTCTTAATTATTTGTTTTACTCACCTTAACTGGAAGTGAAAGTGATGGAGCCCCGGATGAACAGTAACACCAGGACTAATTCTCAAAAGAGCCAACACTTCATTCTCGCTGAGGATGGAGACGACGGGACTCTGGTGTTTTTCACAACTATCAGTAGAGGTGTTGGTAAGCCTAAGCAATCGGTGTGTTATCCCTAAAGTTGGACCTAGACTACAAGGGATCCAAGCTTAAGGAAATCTTAAGTCTGATAAAGACTAAATCAAAATAAAATCAAATCACAA
>LPNX010322712.1:168640-239474 GCA_001517045.1 Pseudotsuga menziesii
AACACGGTGCAAGGAGTCTGTAAGCATGGAGTCGGATTGTCCCTAACAAGCAAAGAGGTAAACTAAACTGTAGAACCCTAAGACGAAGGAGCTACACCATCGCACACCATAAGCTCAAGATATCACCAATGACAGACCATGATAGAAGGAGTAACAAAAAGGAGTTTAAAGCGGTCGTAAATCCATATACAAGGAAGGCAGTTAACTCTGATCAAAGTTAAAGAAATTACAAAGAAGACGAGAAACAAAATCTAGCTCAAGGGAGTAAGCTGCGACAAAAGATAGCATTGGATCCTCTGTAGCTATTTGCAACTTGTGGATGCCATGGGAGGTTGCAGAGTAGCCCAAAGGGGCCATCGCAAATGTCGGAGATCGAATGAGCCAAGGGTTAGGGTTAACAACTATTTATGCAACCAGTGCATGGCCAAGAAACTTCCATGTGGTCACAACATTATAATCATGCAGTGGGTTGACTTTCCATAGTCACCTACATTTCACAATAATCATTTAATTACCCAATGATTTCATCAAATAACATATGATCTCTATAGTTTGATTGGGATTCACATATTATGATAATTGTTTAACGTTAACATTTAGTTGATCATTGGCGTGGGTTTGCAACGTTATTATAACATTGACTTAATAGATAACATAATACTTTAGCCTCACAACCCAAAAGAAATACCTTATATAATTTATCAATAACCAATGCTATGAGATATCGCTAGTAAAAGCTAGTGAGGATTATTTTTCTTTTTACATAGTATGTTATACTAATGAGTATCATGGGGAGACGTTACAAAGTTATATTAACATTATCGTTAGTTATATGCATAGTATATATGTGAGTATTAACGCCCCTTTTTTTTGAATAGCTACAAACCATCAAATCTTATAGTAATGTCATCATTTTGAAATAAGGTGTAATAACTACGTTGTTACCTATAGTATTCTAAGAATAATTATGAAATTATTGACTTATAAATGTTTTAATGAATAGTGTAAGAATTAATATCTATTAGTTCTGGAGGTCCTTTCATGGTGGTGTAAATGATTACACAGCATTCAACTTGAGTATTTGCATAGTGTCGTTTGGGTAGGACCATAAGTATTATGAAAATGTAACACTAATAAAACCTTTATTGTGGATAAACAAATAGTTTATGCATATTTATAAGTCTTAGAAACTAGCAAAGTTTTGATAGCAAACTATGTAATGGAAAAGTGAAATGTAAGAACATTTTCCTATGAACTCTTTCACTTAATACAGATCCACGAGATCTTATCTTAGAAGTTGTGGCAGTTTCTCATTACTTGGAGTATAGTTTTACATTCTTACCAAATTACTAAGGTTAACATAAGATGAAAAAATTGGCTCAATAAGAAAAACACCAACCCTGGAAGTTGTTCTTAAATAGAACCTAATAGAAGAAATGTAATATAGAATTGCTAGGGTATGTATTTTGAAAATAAAGAATATCAAGCAGATAAAATAAACTGCTCAGAACCAAGGAAGTAGTACTGTCGCTACATACTCTACAAGAAGAAATACAATCATCTGAACTTTGTCTACAATAGCAATAGAAGAAAACAAACTGTGTTACCTTATGGAAGTAGGTTGGTTTACAACAGATTATAATCTTATCTTATTAATTGGAAATAGAAATATTGCAGGATTCTTTATGAATTTAAATACGATACTCGGTCATTTATACTTGTAAACCTGTAAGAACAAATAATCCATCTGCATTAGCATAAATGCTAAGTAAGCCCCGGAATTCAAAGTCAGATTCCACCTACTGTCATAAATAGAACTCATCAGTAAACCAAATATAGAATTAATGTGCAAGTAAACTTAAGATTATGTTAATAAGAAAACTCCTGAGTTAACATAATTGAATTTATGCAAATTAATCTATTAACTGCTTTTCTTTTTGCTAACCGTTAATTGTTAATAAACTGCAGTCTCAACATTTTATGTTAT
Source organism: Pseudotsuga menziesii (assembly GCA_001517045.1). Classification (NCBI taxonomy): domain Eukaryota; kingdom Viridiplantae; phylum Streptophyta; class Pinopsida; order Pinales; family Pinaceae; genus Pseudotsuga; species Pseudotsuga menziesii. The sequence goes on from LPNX010322712.1 coordinate 170,628, forward strand.
TTCAAAATTTTAATTTTTTGTGAAAATTTGGGGGTTTTGAAAATAAAGATCATTGAATATTATTTTCCCACACAAAAGATATCCACTAATAAATATGGGTTATGTTTATCCTAAATTTGGTTGGCCTATCCACTTGAAACTTTGTGAATCTTGTTAGTGATTATAGCAAAATTACTTTAGTGAGTATCTAATTTAGAAACAAATTTTATATTAGGTCTATCCTTACATATGGTAGGGCTTAGTATAAATGTTGACCAACTTTAGAATCTTCTATGTCTTACATGATGTCCAAGTACTTGTACTAGGTGGTAGTTTTGTTGAAAAATGTTTCCTTTGTTGATGACTATAACCGATCCAGATTTGTTGTTAAGATTTCATAAAAGGCATAGGAGCAACAAACCCATCTTTGACCATAGGTCATAGATCACATGCATCTAAATGGAAATGGTGAATGAGTCAAATTTCCTCTATCCACACAATCTTTAAAGAAAAGATAATTGATATATGAGATATTTTCTGCAGTTGAAAGAGCACAATACTCATCAAAGCATGAGGTATCCAAAATATGATGAGGTCTCCAAACTCAGCAATATAATGAAGAGCCATGAAGGAATCTCAACTTCAACCCTCAACACTTGGAGAATCTCATGAGTTTTCCTTTTACATTTTCATAAATACCAATATCTTGATACTCTGTATGACCCTGCAACATTTCCTTAGCATTCAATGCAAAATGCAATGGCTCGTAAGGATCTTTCTTGACACTTTTTATTTTTAATTCTCTTTCAGTCAATTTTAGTACATTTTCAAAACCCTAATCTACACATTTCTTCTTCTGTGTTTAATGAGACTTATCATGAGTTCATCAAGCTTGGCAGGGAAATAGGAGACCTTCTACATGGCAATAACAGTTTTGCTAATGTAACAAACCCCTAATATGTTCAGCCCATGCCATTTGATATGGATACTATGTTAGAGCAGAACATTGAATTTCTACTTGTGATGAAATAAAATCTACAGAATTCTACAAGAGCATATGAATATAACGAATCAGTGTAATGGAAAATACAACATCAATAACATGATACACGACTATGGATTCAGGATTGTTAGCAACAAGATTGCTGATTTATAACCAATGGATGCATGGGTGAGTAGCTGATAGAAAGAACTTAATGTTGTTTGTTTCGATTGTTTATAAACATATTTGTGTTATTTTGCTTAAGTGTATACCTGTTAATTTGTCAAATTTGGTTAAGTGTATATCTGTTAATTTGTCAAATTTGGCTAGGTCATTCACTTCATAGGAATAGGATACTAGAAAAGGTTTCTATTTCTCAATGGAACATTTTCCATGTAGAGCTCTAGAGACACCTTGTTTAAGCAGAGCCAGTTAGAGAGTCACAGTGTAATATCTTGAATTTTGGACCTACCATTTATAGGCATGAGCCTATTGATCATGATGATTATATTGATGTTTTATTTTATATTGGGTTGAAGACCCTACTACATATGAACATGATTATTGTTTTTTATATTGGGTGTAAGCCAATTGTTGATGATATATATTCCTATATATGTTGGTTGTGTTGGGCATGGACCCTGAAGCACATGATTGATGAAATTTTTTGTGTTGGGAGTGGACCCTGAAGCACATGATCGATGAGATATTTTTTGTTGAGTGAGAGGATCTGGAGGACATGAGTCTTACATTTGTGTTGAGCATAAAGCTCTGGAACACATGAAAATATAATTTGAAAATTTTAGGCATAAGCTCTGGAGCATTCTATGTTGGTGTTGAGTATAAGCTCTAGAGCATCGGATCTTTGGCCATTGTATCCCTAGGTGTGTCGTACAAGTACATCCTAGCATTTAGTGTTGAGCAAGAGCTCTGGAATTGCACTATGTTTGTAAATCCCTATTAGAAGCATTGAGGATGGGCTCTAGTAAGCACTAGGGGTTATTGAAAATATTAAAATCACCTTCGAGTGAAAACGACTCGAGAATAATATTGATCTCATCATACTTATTTTTAAGTAATTAATAATTTCTGTATTCTCATCAAGTACTGAAGAACTACTCGAGAATTTTTGTATTCCCATCAAGTACTGAAAAACTACCACGTTATATGAGGGAAATCCAACATGCAAGGATGTTTAGAGTTGCCTAGCCTAGTAAACCTGAGCCATCTATCTACTTGACCTTCATAAAGAAGTGTCATTAAGTCTATGGAGCATAACACATGATGCCCAAAGACAAACGTTAACAAATATTTTAATCCTATGTATTTTATACATGGTATGTATAAAGAATTAATTACGATTAATTATATAATTGAATAAAGAAAGAAGAGAAGCTCCACCAATTATTATTTATTATTAAAAGATTTATAAATAATGAAATATCTATGAAAGATTAATTAGTAACTAGTTAAAAGTTCCTAGGTTAAGAATTGAAATTATCCGAGTAAATTAAAAAGGGTTAAATCAAGAAATCAATGATTTCTTGATTTAACTACCCCTTTGACTGAAAAATCTGTTTATAAAGACTCAATCCAAGCAAAGGCTTGGGGTTCTAGTTTTTATCTTGAAGAATTATTATTCTACCTGTTTTTGTCTCTCAAGTGTTTTCCTGGAGAACTTTCTCCTACAAGGAAAAGAGGACGGATTCATAACTGAATACCAGTTAGGAAATGCTACCTTAGGATCTGTAAGCTACTTGCATGTTGGATTCCAACTCGAAGGGATCTGGATTAGAACCAGGAATGGTTCCCGTTCATGGTTGGGAGGAACGTGGTAGTTCCCAAGTGATTTGGTCATAAAACATAGGTCATATCTACATTGAATTGTTAATGTTGGTTATTTAAGTGTGTAGGTATAGGAATTGGCAAAGCTTCAAATTCAGGTATGAAACCATTGAAAGCCTATTCCATGTCTTTCCTAAAGATTAATTATTGTTTATGTTAAGTAACGGGTGCAATGTAATTTCTAAACCCTAATGGTTAAGTTTCATGGTTAACAATCTGCTAGGGTTTGTATTTACATTTTACTAATCATAGGCTCGAGAATTTTTATCATATGCTTCTTATGTTCATGGTTGTATCTTTCATAAATGTTCTTGTATTAATTAGGTTTTGATACTAGTATTATGTTATACCTTGTTCTCTGTATTTAATACTCTATGGACATATTCCATTTGTCACGAGAGGCTTTCCCTAATTTTTAAATGAAACTAGTTGAGTAGTATTTAATTAAAATATTAATTATGTTAACTAATACAAGTTTATATTCTAAACTAGATCTACTAGGAACAAAGTTCATATAATAAACAAGCTAAACAAGTTACTAAATACCTTCTAAGGTCTTCTCCACATAATCATTTAAAAACAAATTAAATAAACATAATCATAATCATAATTAAAAAAACAGAGAAGGCATCATGACCATCTATGTGGTCCAAGAACAAACCTTTGTCTTATTATATAAAATCTACAGTCCAAATCGCTTAGTCAATAATCACATCCATTTACATAACTCAAATGTTAAATTCCACAGTCCCATTATTACAGTCATCCTTTATAAAAAAAAAAACATAAAGTGTTTGAAAGGTCCCATTTAAATATACACACAACCATTGCATCACATTAAACAATTAACAACTAAAACCCATTTTGCCAACAGAGGTCGTGACATCGAATCCTATGGATGTCCAGACTTAAGGAAAAAACATTAATAAAACCATAAGCATTTTTATACATAAACAATAAGCAAATCGCATAACCATCATTATATAGCCCATGCTATACATCTAATATATGCATGATACATTTTTAATCTATGCCAAAATTCCATAAACAACAATGCATATGCTAGCACTGAAGTCGTAAAGACCCTAGCTATAGCCTCGACCAAGTTTTCCAATCTAATCACATAGTCACGCTAATAGCCAAATTGATATCGTGGGTTTTCCATAATCCTCGTCGTTATGGAAATATCTTTCAAAGAAACAAGTTACACATTAAAATGCCATTTTAAAACTATCGCAATCGTTGGGAGAAGCACATGCCATTCATGGCATGGCCTGCACCGAAGCTGAGACAATACACAACCAAAAGTCAATACTCTGTCTAAAAACATAGTCTCCATTTAACGCCAACACAAAGCATACGGTAGCAATCCAATGGGCTATGTCACCATTGCTACAATGGCACAACCCATGGCATAACGCCCCAAGCCATTAGAGGAAATTTCAACTCAAAATGGGCCTTTTAACTTTAACTCAAATTCCATGTCATCATGTGTTAGCCAATGAAATTGTTTTAAATTTGAAATATCGTATAGGTCTAAAACACTTTTTTAATATAAATTTGGGGAAACCACTTATACTATGAAACGAGAACTTTATACTAAGAACGAGAACTCTAGCCATAAAAATGATGATTTTTGCATAAAAAACACCAAAAACACCCCCCAAATAGAAAAGCGTTGATACTAGTATACCCGTTTTTTTTTCAGGGTAAAAAATATAGCCATGGCCTAAACATGCCATACTGTTGTTTACAAAAACTCTGAAATCAACCCCTAAATTGGAAAAATATTTTTTTCTTCAAGAGATAGATTACAATTTTTTTGAAACTTGCATATTAAACAAAAAAATATATTTCATAAATAATTTCACGAGTCTAACCATTTAAAATCAAACAAATTATGGTGTCATTCATAATGAAATGATATATGAGACCCTACAAGAACAAAGTATTCATATAAATTATCAAAAAATCCTTTAGAGTTTCAATTACAAACATCATACTAATAAAAAACATCTAAAATATTTCATGTGAAATTTTTTGAATTCATCGATGGATTTTGACAGACCATTAGAATCGATATTTTCTTGAGATGAAGGACTCGATAAAATAAAAAAATAAATAAACCCCTAACCCCCTGATCCCCCATTAAATTACATTTAAAAAAAAAAATAAACACTCCTTTGTCCCTAACGCCCCGACAACACTACATTTACAAAATTTAAAACACCGCCCCCCTAACCCCCTAAATCCTCCAACAAAATTATATTTAAAAAAATGATATAATGTATTGTCATGGATCCACTCATTATACAAATCGCAATAGCTTGTTATACTAATCCATTATTTAATGACGTCATATTCATGTAAATAAAGCTAGATTTATTAAGATACACCTAATATAATAATATAAGTGTTGTTGTTTATATATATTAATATACTATATTATTAATCTAATTTAAGTGTTTTTGTTTAGGATTTTCCCTCTCATAAGAGAGAACCAAAGTAGCTGGATCTTTACTATGGATATATGATATTTTTTTTTCTTAGGCTTTTCCATCTCATAAAAGAATCAAAATAGCTATTTATCTATGCTATTGGTATATGAATATGAGAGATGTGTTTCTCTTTAGGATTTTTCCTCTCATAAGAGAGAATCAAAGTAGCTGCATTTTTACTATGGATATATGGATCTAAGATATGTGTTTCTGTTAGATCAAATAGATACTAATTCAAGTTATGCCAAATATTTAGATCAAGGTAGTTTAGTAATGTTCAAGTTTGAGAACATTTAAGAATGTGTTAAATTAGTTTTATTTTTTTTCAACTCCATAAAACATATAAATGTCACTACCTTTTTAAAATTTATTTAATTTAAATATATATATATAATTGTCACTCACCTTTAATTTGAATTTATAACTTATTTAATTTAAAAATATATAGTTTTGATTGTCATTAAATTATTTATATTTACACTAATTTAACTCGTGGAAAAGATATATTTTAAACTTGAATATTTTATTAGCTTGACATTAATAATTTATTTTGTTAAGAATTTTATTAAACTTTATTTTTCTTACATTGATCATAATGGTTACAAGAATTTATATATATATATATGTGTGTGTGTGTGTGTGTGTGTGTGTGTGTGTGTGTGTGTGTGTGTGAACATTTTGATCATATAAGGCATTTATTAAGTTTTGTGATCTTTTACAAATATGGTCTTAAGGGCTAACTTGTATAATAAGGAACTATGATACATTTTACCAAATTAATTTTATTTAGTTCCTTTAAAGATTTTAGATCATAAAAACATATTATTATCATTTCAGATAAGCTATATCTCTTTTATAATAAGTTATGAAAAGCTAACTATTTAATATACTTTGTGCCTTATTAATTATAAGTATTATGATATATTGTATATTGTATGATATTTTTTTTATTAAGTATTATTAAAGGGTTTATTCTTAAAAGATTGAGGAGATGATTCTTTAAAGCTTACACTTATAAAGTTAAGAAGAGTTTCATTTTTTTCTTTTTACCAGTGTAAATGGACATAAAGGAATTTATTTTATAAACATGTTCTTTTTTTTCATTATTTATTTTGGTTGTTGACTATGGATTTTTTTTTATGAAACTTGGAGACAGCACATTCACGTCAATAAAATTAATGAAAATGAAACAAAATTACATGAAAACTAAAAAGAGATAATATTGCGAAACCATTACATTTAATAAACCTACACGTCAAAAATACTTCCCACAAAACTTTTAATCCAAACTTGCATTGACATGTAATACTTTACACATGTTTTTGAAATATAACAAAATATACAATATAAAGGTGACATATTAATAAACGTACAAGAAAACAATAATTTATAAAAAAATATGTCAATCCAAAACTTTGAAATCCATTAACTTCTCATTAAATTCTAGAGATATCATTAAGTTCTCTAAAGCTTTTAATTCCAATTCAAGATTTAATTGGCCACTTTCATTCCAAAGCCATAACATAAACTTTAAAACTAAAAACAGGGTTTTAAATTATATTTTTAAAAGGTTTTACGAATATCATTTTTCATATACCTTTTTGTTTTTATCCTTTTAAATTTTATATTTTGTTAACTTTACGCTGATATAATGCTTTTGTTTTTGAAGTTTCAAACAAAATGAGAAAAGTTTCAAAGCCACGTTGATTTCAAATGAACAACCTTTCATTTTTGGTTTTGTCTTTTTGTTGTTATAAAATGAGAAAAGTATCCAAGTTTTAAAGTTTTAAATGTTGTCAAAACAAATCCACAGGTACATAAGATATACCTTTATACATGCTGGTTGAGACACATGCATATAAAATAAAGTGCCAAATGTTGAGCTTTCAAGATCAAAAAATGCACAGCCTCAGTATCTTAACTCTAGGATGAAGAACTCGATTTTGATTGAGGCAAATATTGGACCTATCTAGGTGGTAAATTCACGATTGAAAGGGTGGAAAATTCCCGTAGTTTTTCTCATAATCAAAGCACAGATTTCAGGTTCAGTTCAGTGAATATCCACATAAAGACAACCCTGCGGTTATCAGCTGAATGCATCATATTAATTTTAAAACATTATATACGATAGGAATACTAGGAAAATTTATTAAAATAAAGTGAATCAATCATCCCTTAAATATCTGTGCAGGATGCGTCACTTAAACTTCTCATAAATTGCAGGGGCAAAATAAAGTGAGGCCCTTAAGATATATTCAACGAAGCATGGGCAGAGGAGGCGGGGAAGGGAGGCTGAGCCGCCTCCGCCTCCTCCGCCCATGCTTCATTGATATTAACGTTGAAATCCCTTCCTTTGAGTCCTCTAGCTTCCTTATCTTTAGAATTGAGAAATTTTATCAGGAACTGTGTCCAGCGATCATCGTCTCCTTGATGCACTGGAATGCACATGATGGAATTAGGTTCTCCTTCAATTAGTTCTCGATAACAATAATGTCGAAGCATTTAGCAAGTTGCATTAGGGAATTGCACATTTGGGTCTCCCTCTATCAATCTCTCCACTGGCTCAAAGCTTGAAGATTCAGTAGCGTCCTTTATGTACAAGAGGCCCTGGTTGCATCCATGGCAGCCCTTTATGACGCAGATTTGGCATGGCAGTAAGCATCGAGAGTCAGACAGTCGTTTAAATGTTTTGGGTAACTGATGAGCAAGCATCTTTGTGATCTCTTCCGTTGTCCAGAATGCTAGGAATCTGCAATTCGTTCCCGTGCATTGATAGGTCTCCTCAGGTTTTAAAGGAAGGAGCTGCAGTAGGACGAGCGAACCCGATGGCAATTTCCAATGTACTTCATGAATTACTTGGGGATGTCCCTTGATAGCATTACGACATCAGTACCTCTCAAAGAATCAAACGTGGTCAGTACAGACCCATTATTTATGTCATTTAGCTCGAGACCTCTACTGGTGGCCAGAACATCTCTGGCACCATTCTCGAGATCAAGTCTACCTCTGATAAAGGCTGTAAAAAAACAGCCAAATTGCCTATGCACGTGAGTCCCACGTCAGGAAAACTAACGCTCCCAGAGACAGCTTCACTCCATTCAAGCTGTCCTGAAGCAATAGCCAAAAAGACTGCGAAGCAGGCAGCCACATTTATAATCAACACTGCATTGTGGATCGGATTCTTCGACAGTCATTGAACAGAGCTTCCATTTCAAAAAATAGAATACAACACAATCCAACAGAAGGGAGGGATAAGTTCTGGAACTTCTTCTCTTGTGGATAACGAAGAAGGAAACAAAAATAAAGAAACACGGATTGCTCTCATCGATACCTGAATACGCTTATAACAAAATTGCACATAGCAGTCAGAATCTAAGGCGAAACTTTTTCTTCACTAAAGAAAGGCCGTATCTTTCCACCGTGTTAATTTCTCTGAAGTGAACATCATGTTCTCTCCACACCATCCCAAGAGAAGGCTCGCATCCCATTCTTGGTAAAGTGACCAAAGAAGAGAAGGTGGAGAAAGAAAATGGAGAGAAGAGACACCCCACGCATTAATATTGGGACCCAAAGTGAAAGGTGGAGGGAGTTTATTCTGTTCGTTGGAGTGAAAAGAAAGGAATGGATGATGCTATAAAGGGAGCGAAAATTAATTTTAAAATATTAATTATGACATTGTTTATGATGAGGCTTATCCTAAACAATGAGCCAGAATGATCATTCCACTAATGAGCGAGAATGATCATTCCCATGGATTGTTTGAGTTATAAACTTGTTCTATTTGAATAATTAGTTGCTACTTTAATATCAAGAATGAGGGTTTTGAAGATCTAAAGTTCTTTGTGGTGAATATTTGAACTATGGGTTGCAAACATTTTGGAGAACCCCTTTAAAAAATAGCTTCAATCTAAATATGATATGAATTTGAGTGATACGAGACTTGATATGCATTTCAGGGATACACCACCTTTTATTGATCATCACCTTCTATCAATGCATAAATCCAATAATAAGGATATTATTATTAGCGATCACCTCACATCTCATGATGTTTGTTCAGCATAACAACATTTACTGAGATCATTATTCAACCTACCATTATAATTCGATTGAGCATGATTTATGTTCACAAACTATTAATTCTATCAAAACAAAGACAACTCCACTCGAACCTATATAAAATTTTGCTTTCCCAAAAAAATAAGAAGCCACGGTATATCATTGCATTCTCTTGCCAAGATAACCCTAATCCCTAGTTCCAACCGTTTATATCAAACCACTGAAGGGCTGCTCCTCCAAATATATGGTAATTGAGTGGCCCCTCCTCCAAATATATGGTAATTGATCAAAGAGAATCTTAATTAAAATGTTGTGCACTACTATTATGTTTATTAACTTAATGTTAAATCCTACATTGGGGCATGTGGAGAGGAAGACCATAAAGTTTTGGAAAAGATAATTCATTGAAAACTACTATTCCATTTATAAACTTAATCTTAAATCCTACAATGGGGCACTTAGAGAGGAAGAACATAAAATTTTGGAAAAGATAATTTATTGTAAGAAAGGAAACAAAAAAATAAAAGATTACAACTCTTAGTTATTTTAACATATCCTAATGGATTAGGAAAAAATGTCAAAGTTTGTATTTAGTCTAATAATTCTCTTGATTTTTTAAATATATTATACTTTAATTGTTATATTAAATATTTAATTTTGATGTTAACATAAGAGACTTCAAAATTTGATCAAATTTAACACAATTCATTTTTTACAATACTTTCAAACATGAGGTCAAGTTTTGGTATTTCAAAAAGTTGCAGGGTGATAGCTCAATTGTAGAGCATCTGCAATAATGCAAAAGATTGGTGGTTTGATTCCGCTATTCCCTACTATAAATATTTGCATTTCAGGTATTTAGCTGGTTTGACGGCTCCACTGAACTTAGTTGTGGCTCCATCGGGGTACTACGTGGTGACCATTGTGAATGGAGGTGTTCCCAACAAAGAGGAATGGATTCGCTTCATCAGTTAAACACAAATTATATGTCAAAATGTTCTCATGGAGGCCATACCACACCTACTTATTCTTTATTTGTTACAATTATTACTAGATTGTCCCCATGGCATATATTATTACGTTCAATAAAAAAAAATTGGTATATATTGTTATAGTTCTTACCATTCACCAACAACGGCCTTGCTATGTCAACTATCTATATCAATATTTATTTTGTAAATGACTTTTTTTAAATTAAATATTCATTACAATTAAATAAATAAAAAATCATATATAGGAGCAAAACTTGTAGTAATTATCCTTTCTAATTTACATTTTCCCAACCACAAAACATAAAACCAAAATTTAAAATATATGTAATTGTAATAAAAACCATGGATTTCCTCTATTTACTATATTTTGTGACACTAATGAACATGGCATCACTGGTAAGAAGCAATTATGTCTATTCACAAAAATACATGCATTGAATAAATTGAATTGGTGATTTGCATTCATTGGGGAAATATAATTCGACATGAATAGAGATCATGAAATGAGTTGAATAAATGAAATTAATAAAAACCATGGCTTTTCTCTATTTACTATATTTTGTGACAATAATGAACATGGCATCATTAGCAACAAGCCATTTTGTCTATTCACAAAAATAAATGCATTGAATAAGTTGAATAGGTCATTTGCATTGATTGGGTAAAAATAATTCGACATGAATGGAGATCAAGAAAAAATTTGAATAAATGAATTGAATAAGTTGAATTGGTTATTTGCATTCATTTATATTGACCAATTCAATATAATGTAGTATTGATGCAATTTTTTTTAATGTAATTTTTTTAATTTTAATGAAACACTTGTGTCGAAGATGTTAAAAGAGCTTCAACCCCTATTAGGAGGAATGCTTGTAGAGGAGCACTTTGGGAATCTTGAAGACATATAAGACCTAGTGAAAGAGTAAATTGATGTCCATGAAGAAATCCAAGCTCAGAAAATTCCAATTTCGATGAAGAATTTGGCCTGCATGATATTGTTGGTTAGTTTCATGTCTTGAAGAAAATGTGAACTTTGACAACTTTTTGATAAGATATATTTGTAATGTTTTGACTTTCAGACTTTATTTTAGAAATAAATTTTCTATGTATAATGTTTTTAATATGTTATTTACATACATGTGGTATATTTTTTCTTGAATTTATGTGAATTGGCCACTTTCTGGAAAATAAAATAAACTCGTATCATTTTTATACAAAATTTCTATGAAATCCATCAAATATGACTTTAAATGTATTTATTTTCTTGATTTTTTTACAATTTTGTCAATAAAAATGTCTTGCTTTGTCCATCGAAATGTCTTATTTTAAATAAAAAATTGCAAAATGCATATGTTTTTCATTATAACTTGTTTGTTAATGTATGATATTTGTTAAATTTCTGAAAAATCACTTGTAAATAGAAATTAAAAATATTTTACGACAAAGATTATTCAAATTCCCCAAAAAATGTCTCAAAATGAAAATGTGTGATACTAGTATCAAGCCTTTTTGAAACAAAGGTAATAATAGCTACTAAAATTAGGAGAGAGAAAAACGAGAACTGTGTCGAGTTCTCGTTTCATAGTATAAGTGGTTGGGATAGGTATCATAAAAAAAACTACTTTTTTGTTTGTATTTTCGACATATCTCCCCGTGTTTTTACTCAAATTTCTATTGGGAGAGCTCATTGGATGTGGAATTAAATTCATCATCCAACAAGTTCTCCCAATCGAAATTTGAGTGAAAACAAGAGGAGATATGTCGAAAATACAAACAAAAAAGTAGTTTTTTTCTTTTCTTCCTCCAAAATTAATAAATATTATTTTATTATTTTAACTATTATTTTATTAATTTTTTTAGGAGGCCCATTTTGAGTTGAAATTTCCTCTAATGTCTATAAGCTTTCCCAACTTAATTCACAACCACATAAATGGAGTGCTGTGCATATCTCCCAAAACCCAAACTATTAAAATAATACACAGAGTAAAATTATACTAGCTTTAAGCCACGATCAAAACCAGCAAGATCAACATGTTAAAACACAGCATTTAAATAACTATACAAATCCCAAATTTACACAGTATTAAACGTTGAGTGAAATCGTATGCATTTCATACCAAAACACTACAGTCTTCATCTAAAAACCAACATGCAGTGTATTTACACAGTAAGGCATGAAATCCCATTTTACAAAGAGTCAAGTTATTATAATGTAAATGGCAAGATATGAGATACACCACCATTACAAGTAATGGTGCAGCCACGACTCAAATACCAAATCTATCAACGAGAGCCAAAAACCCAGAGCAAGCAGCATCATAAACCCCGAAGGTAGAGTCGACATTTGCCACATGAAAACCCCAACCCTGTAAAGAATCCCAACTCAGAAACTCCCAGAATGAGAGGAGGCAAGTACATCTTGCTAGCAGGCTTACCATGGCCTTGAAGAAGAAATCCCAAATCAATAAGCGTAGCCCTGTGCAAGCCCCGGAGCACCTTCATTTCCATCTACAAACAAAACAACGATGGCATGAGAGGCATGACCATGCCATGGAGAAAACAACGAAGCAATCCATGTTACCCATATCTTGTCTAGCTTACCTGCAAAACGATGGAGGTTGCCTCCCTTCTCCCACTGCGTAGAGGCCACACTAAATGACAAGACCAGACCACATAATGCACAACAACGAATGCCAAACCCTTTGCCAAGCATTTTCACCAACCCCAATGGCATTAATGGCACCAACTCATGGCCATTAACGCATCCCTAAACCCTCACCATAAGCTTGTGGGTCAAGGTTATACCTTATACCAACCAAGTCATATGTTTAAAACCCTTTAACCTATAGTTTTTCCACCTTCATATGTTAGCGCAAGATTAGTGCTAATGACATGGTATTTATACCATAGTCTCCCCACCTTATAGTATACACAGATCTTAACACTATGATATAGTGTTTACAATGTTTTTCCCTTAGCATCCAAGTTTATATTGTTACATGCCCTTTTGGTTAGCTCTTATAGGTAGAGTTTGTGCATAAGTAATAGTCTAGGTTTGTAGTATGCCATTATTCCCTCGCTGGGAAGAACAAGCGTAAGTTTACAAGCTTGTAACCAAAGCAAACTTGCAAAATAGAAACAAGAGAAAAGTAATAAATAAACCAAGAGATAGATAATTTATAATGGTAAGGACAGTAAGTAAATTCATACCGTCTAGATAATTAACAAACATAGGGCTTACCTGAGTCGTAAAAATGGAGCAGTAATAAAGTGCAAGGCAGAACTAGAAATATAACTAGGAACTAAATTGTGTCAAGTAGCCAATAATATCGATGCCGCAAGAGTAACCCATGGATCAATAAATAAGGTGCCTTAGTTCGTACAAACTAAGTAAACTTGCATAACAAATAAAGACCTTACCTCTCAGGTCGTCATGGGAGAATGAGTCCCTCCACTCCATCACTTTGTTCCCATCAACAAAGTTAAGTTAGTTTTTATTAAATAAACAAATTACACATGTGCAGGAGCAAAATAATGATCTATACAACTCATTAATTCACCGACAGTAATAACTAATATATATCAATAGTTTAAATAATAGAATTAAGACATAAGAAGTAAACGAACTAATAGTCACTGAATGAATAAGAGATTAACAAGACAATGGGTGTATTTCGAAGAGATCGAATGTATAAGTAGCAGATGTGTTTTAGCATGAGTAATAATGATCCATTTTGGGTAGTTTTCAGCAGCCTATCAAAAAAAACAATTCAAATTTTGGGGACATTACATATAGGGGAATAGGTTAAACACTTATCTATGCCAACATCATATTAAGGTGTGGGTCTTGTTAGAAAGAAAAGATGACTTGAAAGAAAAGGTGACTTGAGTTCAATCTTTCTAAAAAGAGTTAGTTGAGAGTAAACACTCAAAAATTCTAACCATCATAATGATTGGTATAGCAAAACCAAATAAAATTCAAATGTAAATCTATCAATATACCTCAAACAATATTTTATTTCTTTCTTAACCATTAACTCTAACTCAGAGATTTATTAATGACTAAAACTAATCTTTTACTTTTCTATTTTCTATTTTTTTTTCTATTTTCTATGGTACCTCTTGACGTTGTTTATTGAGTTAACAATATCTTTAATTTCGCACACTTTTTATTATTGTTATTTTTATATATTCATATATATCTTTATTATGAAATAACAAAACCAATCTTTACTTTTCGTGTTCTTAGACAAGGATGGGAAGGGGAGCTTCCTAATTAAATTTATTGTTATTTATGGGCATTATTATTATTTTTACTTTAAATAAAAAAAAATTGTATTTTTTTCATATTATTTTTAGAAATATTTTATAAAATAAAAAAAATATGATCCATAAAAAAAAAATTGTATTTTTTTCATATTATTTTTAGAAATATTTTATAAAATAAAAAAAATATGATCAATATTGTTTTAAATTGAAAAAAAAATATATTAAATGAATAAGTTAATTAGTAGATAAATTTAATTTATTATTATTTTTAACTAAATTTTATAAAAGAAATAAATTACCTAGTTTGGTGTAAAGCTTTATTTCTATGCTTAAAATGCTTACTAAGAAAGGTTTCATGGTCACCATACTCTTTCCAGCAACTTAGATGGTTGGGGAGGTAAGATTGTTAAAGTGGGATTTAATGTGTGTATATAATAACACTTTAAGAGAAATTGGCTTTCATACTCAAAGCTTTTAGTCTTGAAGATGAAAAATCCTTTTTACCCATGGTGTTTTATGAATTGTCTAAGAACTTGATATTAAATAATCAAAGTTACATCCGAATGAAATTATTCTTCATAACACCTTACTCAAAACATTCATGCTGATTTAAAATTCCTCACTCAACTATAACATAATTATTCAAAAAATATCTCAAAATATGCCCAACAAAATGATCCAATAGTCATGTATTCAAAAGAAATATATGTTGAGCCTTTGTATATCTTCTCTACATGGCATGAATTTTTCAAAAACAGATAACCTTAACCCAAAGTTATATGGAATCATTTTTGAAAGCATATGGCTACAAAGTCATAGACCATCAACTAAATGTTATGCAAGATTTAGTAGCTATAATTTAAAGCATATGTTTAGAAGATGTAGGTTGTTCTAGCATGACATTGGATGGTATGGTAATCATTCTTTTTTTTATGCTGATGATATTGTTCCTATGGGGAGAAGAGATTATGATCTCGATAGGAAACGAAAATTTATTAAGGAATTTTCATTTATTATGGGTATGACTATTAACATTGAGAAAATAAATGTTATGATAATCAAAATCGAACAAATAAAATATGTTGATTTAATGTATGACAACAACAACTTGGAGGATTTGAATTTATAGAGGTGGCCCAAGTTTGGAGGCTAAGTTCATCTCATCCAAGAAACAACAACAGGCATTTAATGAGATGAAGCAACGCTTATGTTCAGTGTGTGTCCTTACCTTACAAGATCTACAACAACCCTTTGAGATTGAGATAGATTCTTGGACTACAGAGTTTGTATGGTCCTCACTGAGCATGGCCATCTAGTGGATATCATAGCAAGACACTTTCAGATATAGTCCGCAAGTACCCTACCTATGACAAGGAAATGTTATCCATTGTCCAAAATTTACACAAATCGAAGTCTTACATCCTTGGAAAAGAAAAAATCATCCAAACTAATCATAATCCCTTGCAGTTCATGCAAACCAAATGAAAGATACTAAATGACCACCACCATAGGTGGTCCACTATTCCATTTATTTTTTCCTATGTCCTTACAAGATCTGTAGCAACCATTTAAGATCGAGATAGATTCTTAAACTATAGATTTTGTGTGGTCCTCACTGAGCATGGACATCTAGTGGATATCACAGCAAGAAACTTTCAAATATACTCCACAAGTACCCTATTTCTCACAAGGAAAAGTTATCCATTGTCCAAGCTTTCCACCAATTGAAGTGTTACATCCTTGGAAAAGAAATAGTCATCCAAACTAATCATAATCCCTTGCACTTCATGCAAACCAAAGGAAAGATACTAAATCACCACCACCATAAGTGGTCCACTATTCCATTTATTTTTTTCTAGAAGTGGTTCTAGGTTCTTATTCTATTCTTATTATTAAATCTAGTTACAATAGGATGCTTATCATAACTTTCAATTGAAACTATATTCTTTAGACAAAAATGTTTTATACATCTCTATTAGACAAATATTTATTATGTGTATAAATAGAATGTAAATTTGTTACATTTGAGTAATCTTTCTCACTATGTTATCAAATTTATATCTTGAGTCTGTATTTTATTCATGCTTATAAAATGCTAGATTTAGTAATTTGTAATAATTTGTAATTTATTCAAGCACAACTATAGTCAATCCAAGTTATTCTTGTTCTACTATGGATTCAAATCTCAACACTTGTATCTTTTAAATTATTTAAATGTCTGTAAATTATTCCTATTAAACTATTCTCATAATGTATTTTAGAATAGATCTAGTTAACTTCCAACTTAGGTAGATAGAGATAACATTCTCTAAATATTATAACAAAATTATAGATAGAGCATAAAAACCAACAATAAAATTGAACGTTACAAATAATCGAAAATGTTGTAAACTAGATGGTTCCGCTCTCGGGTTAAGAGCTGGAACATTGTACAAAGATATTATTTTATTAAAATAACCTCGAATCATAAAACCCTGTACCAAATCGATATTTATCATATCATGATCAAAGGGATCTAAATAAATATTTAAGAATACTTTATTAATGAAAATTATCAAATTAGATATGCAAACCATTCACAATTTGCAACATTGCTAACTTTCAAACAAAGAGTCATAAATACCCTATAGTAATATAGAAATATAAATACATTATATATATTATATGAGATATAAAAGAAAATTATCAAAGTACATACATATACCAATAACAGATTATATAAGTTATGATAATTATAACATATCCAACTAATCTATTACAGTTTCACAAATATCTTATTGAGTCGAGAGGTGCTCTACAACTTAGTATGAAGGAGATGTTGTAACATTTTTCTATATTATGTTGGGTATTAATCTTGTAACATTTTTCTATATTATGTTGGGTATTAATATGACTGAGATCTTGTAACATTTTCCTAATCTTGTATGACAGAAATCGTGTAAGGTTTGTCTAATCATAATTTATAACGTTTACAACCAAATAAAAATAAGAAAAAATAACAAATAAAAAATATTATGTAGGCTATTAATAAAATAAAAAGACTTATATTTTCATTCAATACACATGCCAAATCATCTAGTGTAATTGTCTCAAATAATCTCGTATCATCTAGTGTAATGGTCCCAAATAATCTCTTATCAGTATTGTTCTTGAATTTCTACAGTAATATTTGGTTTCCATCATTTCAAAATCATGGAGGAAGGATATGAGAGGATCAGAGATGCCATTGTCAACGCCCAGAGACACAATGGCAGGGAAAGTAACAGACAAGTAGTTCTGAATATTATGGGGCACGTGGAAGCTGAATAAACATATGTAATATTTCTGTCCCGGTTGCGCCACACCAACCCAAACGAACAGAATTGGAAATGAAAACATTGGACAACATTTGGTTTCGGCTGTGAAAGTTATTCATATTAGTGGATCTTCATCCTATCAGGCAGTACACGTAGGCCCTTCGGAATTACAAAATTTATCAGAGAATGTTAATATACTTCATATTTCTAATAAATGGAGGGGTGAGATGGTGCAGCTCTGTAGAATAACTCTTAAGTGACGAAAATGTGAATGTAGACTATCTGACAACTTTAATATTCATTGACGATATAATTGTGATTCGATACATACTGGATTATCGACAACAAAACAATGGAGTTCGGCAGGGCATCAAAATTATATGGAATTCCATATTCAATTGGTGTCTGATCATGCAACATTTAGAGGAGGAGGATACTTATAAATTCAATTTCGAAAATGAAATTATAATTATTGAGATGAATAACCGTAGAGAGTAAGCCGTAAGTAGTAGTCCTACATAAGTAGTTGATGGGTTGTTGGATGTTCTAATTCGGTTGGAGGACAATGCAAATGGCGGTGAAGTGATGTGCACAATTTTTCAAAAGAAGTTTACAGATGGGGAGACTACAAAACAATGTGGATACAACCATGTTTATCATCCACACTGCATTTTTTTATTATTCAGACAAAAAATCTCTTGTCCCATATGCAGATATGAACCAAATGATCCACAACGACGAGACTGCATTGCTACTTTATTTATTCCTTTTATTTATTTCAAACAATTACTATTGAGTGTTAACTCATTCGTTTTCACATGCTCAAACTATCATATTTAGATACAATGTTAATAAGAGATTCTGAATTCTCCTTGATTCTTTATTAATCCTTACCACTTTTTATTATTGTTATTTCTATATACATATATTATGAAATAACAAAACCAATCTTTACTTTTCGTTTTCTTAGTGAAGGATGGGAAGGGGAGTTTCCTAATTAAATTTATCGTTATTTATGGACATTATTGTTATTTTTATTTTAAGTAAAAAAAATATTGATTTTTGTTTTTCAGAAATATATTATAAAATAAAAATATGATAAATATTGATTTAAATTGAAAAAAAATTTCAATGAATAAGTTAATTAGTAGATAAATTTAATTTATTATTATTATTTTAAACTAAATTTTATGAAAGAAAGGAATTACCTAGTTTGTTGTAAAATTTTATTTCTATGCTTAAAATGCTTACTAAGAAAGGTTCCATGGTCACCATATGTTATCCAACAGCTTAGATGGTTGGGGAGGTAAGATTGTTGAAGTGGGATTTAATGTGTGTGTATGATAACACTTTAAGAGAAATTAGCTTTCATACTCAAAGCTTTTAGTTTTGCAAATGAAAAATGCTTTCTACCCATGGTGTTTTAGGAATTGTCTAATAACGTGATATTAAATAATGAAAGTTACATCCAAATACAATTATTCTTAAGAGCACCTTACTCAAAACATTCATGCTGATTTAAAATTCCTCACTCAACTATAACATAATTAACATAGCATCTTACTCAACTTACCTCCCTACTAAAATTATTAAAAAAATATCTCAAAATATGCCTAACAGAATGATCCAATAGTCATGCCTTCAAAATAAATGTATGTTGAGCCTTTGTATATATTCTTTGCGTGGCCTGGATTTTTCAAAAACAAATGACCTTAACCCCAAGTTATGTGGAATCATTTTTGAAAGCATATGGCTACAAAGTCATAGACAACCAACTAAATCTTATGCAAGATTTAGTAGCTATAATTTAAAGCATATGTTTAGAAAGTGCAGGTTTTTATAGCATGAAATTGGATGGTATGGTAATCATCCTTTTTTTTATGCTGATGATGTTGTTCCTATGGGGAGAAGACAATATGATCTTGATAGGAAACTAAAATTTCTTAAGCAATTTTTGTTTAGTATGGGTATGACTATTAACATTGAGAAAATAAATGTTATGATAATGAAAACCCAACAGATCAAATATGTTGATTTAATGTATGACAACAAATACTTGGAGGATTTGAATTTATAGACATGGCCAAGGGTTGGAGGCTAAGTTCATCTCGTCCAAGCGAAAACAACAAAAATTTGAGGAGATGAAGCAACACTTATGCTCGGTGTCTGTCCTTACCTTACAATATCTACAGCAACCCTTTGAGAACGAGATAGATTCTTCAGACTATAGAGTTTGTGCCGTCCTCATTGAGCACAGTCATCTAGTGGATATCACATCAAGACACTTTCAGATATAGTCACCAAGTACCCTACCTATGACAAGGAGATGTCATCCATTGTCCAATCTTTCAACCAATCAAAGTGTTACCTCCTTGGAAAAGAAACAGTCATCCAAACTAATCATAATCCCTTGTAGTTCATGCAAACCAAAGGAAAGATACTAAATGACCACCACCATAAGTGGTCCAATATTCCATTTATTTTTTCCTAGAAGTGGTTATATGTCCTTATTCTATTGCTTATTATTAAATCTAGTTACAATAGGATGCTTATCATAACTTTCAATTTAAACTATATTCTTTAGACATAAATCTTTTATGCATCTCTATCGAAAAAATATTTATTATGTGTACAAATAGAATATAGATATGTTACAGTAGAGTAATCTTTCACACTATGTTATCAAATCAAGATCTTTGTTTTCGTATTTTATTCATGGTTATAAAATGCTAGATTTAATTATTAATATATCTCAGATCGAGCATCAATAAATGGATCAAATATTGCTACCAATGTGTACTATTATAATAATTAGTAATTTATTGGATCACAACTACACTTAATCTAAGTTATTCTTGTTCTACTATGGTTTCAAATCTCAACACTTGTTTCTTTTAAATTATTCAAATGTCTCTAAATTATTCCTATTAAACTATTATCATAATGTATTTTAGAATAGATCTAGTTAACTTCTCACTAAGGTAGATAGAGATAACATTCTATAAATATTATAACAAAATTATAGATAGAGCCTCAAAACCAACAATAAGATTGAACATTACAAATAATCGAAAATGTTGTAAACTCAATGATTTCTCTGTCGCGTTAAGAGCCGAAAAATTCTACAAAGATATTATTTTATTAAATTTACCTCAAATCATAAAACCCTGTAGCAAAATCGATACTTCTCCTATCATGATCAAAGGGATCTAAATAAATATCTAAGAATACTTTGTTTATAAATGTTATCAAAATAGATATGCAAACAATTCACGATTTGCAACATTTCTAATTTTCAAACAAAGAATCGCAAATACCCTATAGTCATATACAAATATAAATACATTATATATATATATNCTAATCAATTACACATTCACAAATATCTTATTGCATCGAGAGGCGCTCTACAACTTAGTATGAGGGAGATGTTGTAACATTTCTCTCTATTATGTTGGCTATTAATATGAAGGACATCTTGTAACATTTTCCAAATCTTGTATGACAGAGATCTTGTAACGTTTCTCTAATCATAATTTATAATGTTTACAACCAAAGAAAAATAAGAAATAAGAAATATTATGTAGGCTATTAATAAAATAAAAAGACTTGTATTTTCATTCAATACACATCCCAAATCATCCATTGTAATTGTCCCAAATAATATAGTATCAGTATTATTCTTGAATTTCTACAGTAATATTTGGTTTCCATCATTTCAAAATAATGGAGGAAGCATATAAGAGGATCAGAGATGCCATTTTCAACGCACAGAGACACAATAGTAGGGAAAGTAACATACATGTAGTTCTGAACTTTATGGGGCATGTGGACGCCAAGATAAACACATGTAATATTTATGTTGCGGTCGTGGCACAACAACCCAAACGAACAGAATTGGAAATGAAAACATTGAACAACATTTGGTTTCGACCACAACAATTAATAATATTAGGCGATCTTCATTCTATGAGGAAGTTCACATAGGCCCTTGGGAATTACAACATATGGTTAGGATCTTTAGACACTTAGGAGTTAGTTAAGATAAAGTTGTGTAATATATCTGTTAGGTAAAGTGTATTTATTTAGTATGCATTAGTATGCATTTGTAAATATTCTAATTCGACGGTCACAATATGTTCTAGACATAAAGTGTTCTGACGGTTCAACTTCTCTTAGATCATACCTACCATTGATCTATGGCTTAACACCCTATTGGTCCATGATCTCTATTTAAAGAGCATAAAGGGTCATTGGCTAGTTGATCGATTATGAAAAGATCATATGTAACTTTCTTTCTTTTGCATAATAAATTGCTCCAGGTACCTATTTGGTTAGGGCCATGGACTTTTTCCCTCTCGAGGGTTTTAACCATGTGACAAACATCAGTATATTGATCTGTGATTTGTTTGGATGAAGTGGTTGCTCTAGGTGTTTGGTCTTTTGGGAGTACCCTGTGTACCCTAACATGGTATTAGATCTTTTATGAAGAGTTGGTTTCGTTTGTGATCAAGATGTGGAACTGGTGTTGCCAAAACTTTGAAAGGATTTTAGGTTCTGGAGTTTTTGTGTATTTGTGGCCTATGGGAGTTGTCCCACTGCGTTCAGAGTGTCGTTTCCATTGGAAAATAGTTTTCATTTCATTGAAAACTATTTCCCTTTGTTCTAGAAGCACCCATTTCGACAAATATGAAGGTATAATGCTACAGTGATGGATTTGATTTTTTTTTTAAATATCTCATATTTTTTCGAATTTCATTTTTAGATCTTTCTTGTTTTAGTCTCGTACTATTTCCTTTTGTTGCTGTGTATGCTCTTTTCTGTGGAACTTGCGTGATTGAGGTGAATAAAAAACAGAAAGGGAAAGCTTTTTTTCTTGTCTTCTCGGCTATGTATGCTCTTTGTGATGCACCTTGTGCAATCACGGTGAATAAGAAACAACGAGAAAACTTGAAAACATATACTTTCTGGGTAAGCTAACCAAGATCTAACCCCATAGTGTGGACAAGTTCTTTTTTGTTTTTGTTTTTGTTTTTATTATGATTTGCAGGAAAAAAAGGCAAGCACAGAGAACGAGAGAGAAGAGTTTAAAAAAAAAAACACCTTCCTCTTTCCATTCTTTCATGTACCTTTTAAACTTAGCTCACTTGGTACAAAGTTGTTTTATTCCTTAATAGGTCTTGAGTTCAAGTCTTATTAACCTACTATTTAGTGCATGTAATTTCTATTTTCAAGTTACTTTATTGTAAAAGTGCATCTCACTTGAATAAAATAAAATAAAAAGTGAGTCACTTAATTCTTTTAATTTATTGCCGCACTATTTAAAGTAACATTATTGTAAAAGTGAACATCACTTATTCTACAAAAGTGATTCACTTAAAAGCAACTTTAATGTAAAGTGATTGTGAAAGGTTTATCTTGGGAAGAGGGGGCTTCTTTTTTTAGTTAGTGAAGTTAATATCTGCCACGTCACTATTGGAGACATCTTCAACATTTTCTTTGTTCAAGCATAACTTCATCATTCAGAATCAGTTTTTAGTGCCGTTTTTTTTAAAACAGCCTAATTTTTTGAGCTCTTTTCATCTAGGAAGTTGTTTCTATTCTTTCAACCATTATTTTCATGTCTAGACTTCCCTTGTGATATTATACTTACCAATTCTAACTACTTCTCATGGAAATATCGTATGGAGAATGTTCTAAGAAGTAGGGGACTTTTCAGAATTACCTCAGGGAAAGAAACAGAACCCACCGATGATGATAACAAAATAAAATGGGCAAATAGATGAAATGAAGCTTGTGGATTGATTGGGATGTCAATCTCTACTGATTTGCGATTCCTCATATCTGGAATTGATGAACCTAATAAAGCTTGGGAAAAGTTGGAATCTGTGTTTGGTAAACACAATGAAATTCGAGGTCATCAACTTGAGAATGAGTTGATTTCTTTGAATTCAAGTGATTTTTCATGTATTCAAGACTATTTATCTAAGTTTAAAACTCATAGGCTCTTATGTGAATAATGAAAGATTAAGAAAGAAGACAAACAATGTATTTATCATATTCTTTTCAAACTTGGACTTGCATGATATTCTCTTTTGGTATCTACATTTTACTCCATGAAAGAATCCTTGATTGTAGCTAGCTATCAACAACCTAGTCTTGAATCCTTTTGTGATTCCTTCATTATAGAGAAAGATAAGCTCATTCAGCTTGGAATAATTACCAATGCAGATACATCTGGGAAAGCCTTATTGTCCCAACAGAAAGAAAAGTCAAAGCCTCCCAAGAAACAAAATTTTTGCAATAATAATCCAAACAAGGGTCCCAAACCCTCTTAATCAGCTCCTTCTTTAAAAAATAACAAAGGATCCAAGCCCAATGGAAAGAAGACTCAGCGTCGTTGCAATTTTTGTGGGAAAGATAATCATGATGAATCTAAGTGTTTTAAGAAGATGGAAGCCTTAGAAGCAGCAATGAAGAAGCATCACATCAGCCTGGATTCGTTTTCAGAATCTACCTCTCATGGACATGCACTTTGTGCTTCTCGTTACTCTTATACTGCATCTTCTACTTCAAATGAATGACTTATTGATTCTGGACCATCTTATCATATGGCTGAGGATCAAGCCATATTTTCTACTATGAATGAATGTAAGACCAAACAAATATTTGTTGGTGATGATAGTTCTCTAAGTGTTGTAGGATCTGGAATAGTTCAGGTAGAAAATGGTCATTTTAGTGATGTACTATGTGTTCCAAGAATTTTCTGCAATTTATTGTTAGTCTATCAAATCACTCATTCTGGTGAAGGTAAAACTGTAATGTTTACACCTCACCAAGTTGTAATAAAGGATTTTAAATATCCGCAACATGTCCTTCCTACCAGAATTGTTGACGATATTACTAGGTTGTACAAATTTAACAACTTCGGGTCATCACCTTTTCCTTCAGTTTTTGTTGCTCACAGTGATAACTTGAGAAAATTTTGGCATGAGCAATTTGTCCACTTAAATGACTGCTCATTGTAACAACTATGTAAAGACAATATGTTGATTGGTCTTCTGATGGTATCTTGCATGGATGGTGTTTGTTCTAGTTGTGTACTCGAAAAACATCATCGGGACAGTTTTGAAAAACGTGCCTCTTGGCATGCCTCGATTCCTTTGGAGCCTGTGCATAGTGACTTGTGTGGTCCTCTTCCATTTGCTTCCTTTTCTGGTTTCAAATATTTCTCAACTTTCATTGATGACTACTCCAGACGCACTTAGGTTTACTTCCTAAAACTTAAGAGAGAAGTATTTAACATGTTCTTGGCATACAAGGCCCTTGTTGAAAAATAATTGGTCATCAAATTATTAAGTTAAGATCTGACAATGGAGGAGAATACGTTAACAAAAAATTCACTACTTTCTGCACTGAACAAGGAATCCAACAACAACGCATTGTTCCATATACACCACAACAAAATGGTGTAGTCGAATGTAAGAACCACACTTTAAAAGAAATGGCTAATTGTATGATCCAATCTAAGGGAATAAGTCTTTTAATATTGGGCTAACTTGCCATAAATTGTGCAAATTACATAGTTAATCGCACACCCACTAAAGTTTTACAAGGTATAACACCAAAAGAATCATGGAGTAAAATTAAATGAGATGTAAGTCACTTCTGTGTGTTTGGTTGTGAAGCATGGGATCACATTCCGGATGAAAAAAGTAAAGCATTGCAGGGTAAAAGTGGAAAGTTCATATTTGTTTGATATTCTAAAGATGTAAAAGGTTATAGACTTCTTCGACCACATTCTCATGATATAATCATTAGAAAATATGTTAAATTTGATGAAAATATCTTGGCCTACAAGCCTAACTTGGCGGGCATGCCATCTTTGGCCTGTAATCCTGATTCGACGATTGTGCCTTCTTGTTCTTCTTCCAACCTCCTTGACAAGTTTCCAACTCTAGTTTCTGATGATGACAGTGAGGATGAAAATCAGCCTCTTCCTGCTCATGTTCCTCCAGTTGCACCAGCACCAATGCTTCCTCGATGGGTCCGTTCAACATGTGAAATAGTTGGTGATCTTGTCGATGATCCTAGAGATCAATGTCGAACATGTTCTCAGTTTTAGCAAGTCTCTTCTCTTTTGGCTCAAGTTTCTGAGAATCATGATCCAAACACTTTTGTAGAAACTTCAGGAAATCCATATTGGGATACAACTATGGATGAAGAATATCATTTCTTAATGGTGAACAATACTTGGGATCTTTTTCCTCTTCCAAATGGGGGAAAAAATGTCAGATGTAAATAGATCTACAGATCTAAGTATGCATCAGATGGAAGTGTTGAAAGACATAAGGCAAGGTTAGTTGCCAAAGGTTTTTTCCAAGTTGAAGGGATTAACTACAATGAAACCTTTGCCCCTATTGCAAAAATGAACTCCATCCAGATTGTTCTTTCCCTTGCATCCTTACATAACTATGAAGTCCATCAAGTGGATGTCAAGTTTTATTTCTTACATGGTGATTTACAGGAGGAAATTTACATGGAACAACCTCCTGTATATGTTCAGAATAACTCTAGACTTGTCTATCTCCTTAAGAAATCCTTAAATGGCCTTAATAAAGCTCCTAGAGCTTGGTATGCCAAAATGGATAGCTTTATCATTGACACGGGTTTTTCTAGATGCCATTCTGACCCCAATGTCTATAGCAAGAAAGTAGGAAACCATCTCATCATACTTGTTCTTTATGTTGATAATATTATCCTTACTCGTAGTGACCCTAAACTTTTAACCCATGTGAAATCAAGTCTTAAGAAATTTTTTGAAATGTCATACTTAGAACATTTGCATTTTTGTCTTAGTCTCTAAGTCTTGCAAACCAAAGAAGGAATCTTTCTTTCCCAGTCTAAGTATGCTTGTGAACTTCTTTGTCGCTTTCACATGGAATATTGTAAACTAGCCCCTTCTCCCTTCCAGTCTAGAGTCAAATTTTCTGCCACTTGTACTTCCCCTGAAGTATATTCCACATTGTATCAACAACTTGTTGGTAGTCTCTTATACTTGAATCATTCCTATCCTAGCCTTTCCTTTGTTGTTGGTTGTGTTTTCCGTTATATGCGAACACCTCATGAAAGTCACTGGAAAGCAACAAAAAGAATACTTCGACATATTCGAGGTACAATTCAGTTTGGGATTCATTATAGTACGTGGGGGAAACCTTTGTTGGTTGGCTTCACTGATTCAGATTCGGCCAGTGATCCTGATGATCGAAAGTTTACTGCATGTTATGTTTTTAGTTTGGGATCTGGACCTACCACTTCGGCTTGTAAGAAACAACAAGCTCTTGGCCTCTCTTCAGTAGAAGCAGAATATCAAGCCATAGTTAATTCCAGTCATGAAGCTTTATGGCTTCAACAGATGCTTTCTGAGTTTGGATTTGAGCAACAGCAACCTACTCCACTTTGGTGCGACTATCAAAGTGCCATCAAGCTTACCAAACATCTAGTTCTACATCAACGCAACAACCACATTGAGCTACACATACACTTGATTAGAAATCTTATTCATGATCGTGTTCTTGAAATGCTCTACTGCCCTACAGATGATCAAGTTGTCGACATCTTCACCAAGTCTCTTACAAAAGCGAAGTTTTCTAAACTTTGATCTCCGTTAGGAGTTCAGAAATGTGTCCGTAACGGGGGATATGCTCTAATCCCTCCTTCCTTCTCCTAATAGTGTCACTTTTGTAAATCCTTCAATCCTATTCCAAGTTGTTATTAAGGGGGTATGTTAGGATATTTAGACACTTAGGAGTTAGTTAAAATCAACTTGTGTAATATATCTATTAGGTAAAGTGTGTTTCTTTAGTATGCATTAGTATGCATTTGTAAATATTTTAATCCGATGGCCACGATATGGTTTAGACATAAAGTGATCCAATTGTTCAACTTCTCTTAGATCATACCTACCATTGATCCATGGCTTAAAAATAGATTGATCCATGATCTCTATTTAAATATCATGTAGGGTCCTTGGCTAGTTGATCAATTATGAGAAACTCATATGTAAATTTCTTTCTTTTACATAGTAAATTGCTCCAAGTAGCTATTTGGATGGGGCCATGGATTGTTTCCCTCTCGAGGGTTTTAACCATCTGACAAACATCAGTGTATTGATCTGTGATCTGTGTGTGTGAAGTGGTTTCTCTAGGTGTTCGGTCTTTTGCGAGTACCATGTGTACCCAAAAAAATTTATGAGAGAATGTTAATATACTTCATATTGCTAATCAATGGAGGGGTGACATGGTGTAGCTCCATAGAATAACTCTAAGTCACGAAAATGTGAATGTATACTGTTTGACTGCTCTAATGTGCATTGAAGATACAATTGTGATTCGATACATAATGGATTGTCACCAACCAAACAATGGAATTCGGCACACCACAAAGATTATATGGAATTCCATATTCAATTGGTGTCAGATCATGCAACATTTAGAGGAGGGGCATACTTATAACTTCAATTACGAACATGAAATTATAATTATTGAGATGAATAACCATAGAGAGGAAGCTGTAAGTAGTAGTCCTACAGAAGTAGTTCATGGATTGTTGGATGTTATAATTTGGTTGGATGACAATACAAATGGTGGTGAAGTAATGTGCACAATTTGTCAAAAGAAGTTTACAGATTGGGAGACTGCAAAACAATGTGGATGCAACCATGTTTATCATCCACACTGCATTCTCTTATCATTTAGACAGAAAATCTCTTGTCCCATATGCAAATATGAGCCAAATGATCCACAATGACGAGACTGCATTGTTACTTTATTTATTTCATACAATTACAATTAAGCGTTAAGTCATTCATTCTCACAGGCTAAGATTATCATATTTAGATACAATGGTAATAAGAGATTTTGAATTCTCCTTGATATTTTATTAATCCTTCCAACTTTTATTATTGTTATTTTTAGATATTCATATATAATTTATATATTTATTATGAAATAAGAAAACCAATCTCTACTTTTCGTGTTCTTAGACAGGGATGGGAAGAGGAGTTTCATAATTAAATTTATTGTTATTTATGGACATTATTATTGTTTCTATTTTAAGTAAAAGAATATTGAATTTTTTTTTAAATATTATTTTTAGAAATAGTTTATAAATATGATAAATATTGATTTAAATTGAAAAAAAATATAATGAATGAATAATTTAATTAGTAGATAAATTTAATTTATTATTATTATTATTAACTAGATTTTATGAAAGAAAGGAATTACCTAGTTCGCTGTAAATTTTTGTTTCTATGCTAAAAATGATTACTAAGAAAGGTTCCATGGTCACCATACTTTTTCCAATAACTTAGATGGTTGGGGAGTTAATATTGTTAAAGTGGGATATAATGTGTGTGTACGATAACACTTTAAGAGAAATTGGCTTTCATACTCAAAGCTTTTAGTCTTGTAGATGAAAAATCCTTTTTACCCATGGTGTTTTAGAAATGATCTAATAATGTGATATTAAATAATCAAAGTTACATCTGAATACAATTCTTCTTCATAGCACCTTACTCAAAACATTCATGCTGATTTTAAATTCCTCACTCAATGATAACATAATTAGCATAGCATCTTACTTAACTTACCTCCCTACTAAAATTATTAAAAAATATCTCAAAATATGCCCAACAAATTGATCCAATAGTCATTCCTTCAAAAGAAATATATGTTGAGCCTTCGTGTATATTGTTTGCATGGAATGAATTTTTCAAAAACAGATAACCTTAACCCTGAGTTATATGGAATGATTTTTGAAAGCATATGGCTACAAAGTCATAGACAACGAGCTAAATCTTATGCAAGATTTAGTAGATATAATTTAAAGCATATGTTTAGAAGATGTAGGTTTTTCTAGCATGACATTGGATGGTATTGTAATCATCCTTTTTTTTATGCTGATGATATTGTTCCTATGGGGAGAAGACAATATGATCCCGACAGGAAAGCAAATTTTCTTAAGGAATTTTTGTTTAGTATGGGTATGACTATTAACATTGAGAAAGTAAATGTTATGATAATCAAAACCAAACATATCAAATATGTTGATTTAATGTATCACAAAAACTACTTGGAGGATTTGAATTTATAGAGGAGGCCTAGGTTTGGAGGATAAGTTTATCTCGTCCAAGAAACAACAACACACATTTGAGGAGATGAAGTAACGCTTATGTTCAGTATCTGTCCTTGTTGGGCAATAGGGAAGACTTGGGTTTAATCCTTTTGTGTCGCACCAACAAAAGATCCACAATGTTGGCCCTTTCGGCAACAACCCGCACGCAGGTTGCAGTCTCACCTGAAACAGCTATGGGGTGCCGTAGAATCAGGTTTCTGCAAGCAGAGAGGGGGATTACTGTACCTTAGCCTTTAATAACCTTATTAATCAATAATTATAAATCTTTACCATTCATTCACATACAACTTCGCAGATAAGTAAACAGTCATGACTTGCTCAACCCACTACAGGGAATTCACAGCGAAGCTAAATATTAGCAGCAATCTAACTTATTAGATGTATACAGTTATTAATGCATAAAAGACAACAGAAACAAAAACAGTACAAGAAACCACAACACCAGATATAACGTGGTTCACCCCCAGTGTAGGGGCTACGTCCACAAACTGTGTTCTATTCAACTTGCTACAAAACCACAGTTTGATCTGCGCACTCAGCTGCAGATCCCTTCAGTCCTTAAAAAGCCACACACACAACAGCAGGCCCCTGCGCACACAGATGCAGAGGTCATCCACGCACACAGCTGGGACTTGACCCTTCCTTACAAAATCACCTTAGCTTCGCCTTAATCTTTCTTAGATCATAAAACCTAACCTTTCTTCTTTACACAAGCACTTATTTATCTTGCGCATTTTTACAAAACCATGGTCTTAAACCATGGGCACCCCAAACCCTAAACCCTGGACTTAAACCATGGGTTTATTACAGAAGACTTTGACTCAACCCCCACACCCCTAAGACTATTTTGAGTCCACACTCATGGATTTATCCATCTTAAGGGTCGTTAGGGTGCGCGTCCCAACAGGCCCCTAAGACTCACCAGTGGCCCGTACCAGGACACTCTTCAGTTTCTCTGGTGGCATAATTCTGCTGGCGAAGCATAGTGTACTGCTTGCTGAAGCTCTCCATGCTGCTGCCGGCTGCCTACTTCTGTCCTTTGCAGAAGTTTTGCTGATGAAAGCCATCGCGATCCACCTACAACACCATCCTTCACTCCAATTGCCGATGCCTGACCATCCACAACTTTGGGGTCCCCTGGGATTGTGTGTCACACTGCAGAAGGAATATAGCTGCCATGGTTCTGCTATGCCGAAATATTGCATGGTGGGATTCCCCAGAGTCTTTCTGCAAGGCCTCATGCCCTTTGTTGCTCTACGTTAGAGAAAACTCCTGTCCGTCTTTGAAAATTTAGAGCAAACTCCTGCTTGTCAATGTACTTAGCCAAGTAGGGTTGTACTGGCGGAGTACTCAGAAGGTGCTGCAGACCTCTGTCCCTTACTTCTCGTACTAGCTCCTGAACTTTAAAGTCGTTCGACATGGTTCGGGCTGAATATCTCACAGATGTGCTTAAGACAGAAAACACAGGTCGAGATGGCTTCTTATAGAATCCCGAGGTGGAATTTGTCATCATGGTGCAGTAATGACGCCAAATCTGATGAAGTTCCGAAAATCTTCTCCAAACAGCGTCGAATTTTCCCAAAATCTCATTATGGCAAGTAATGAGAGCAGCTCTCGTGCCAGCGCCGCCGAATGCATTATTTCCCATCCGTCACATTTTGGGCTGCGACACACCTTGACAACCTTCGACTTCGACACAGTCTGACCCTGCGACCTATGACCAACCTGTAGCTTCGCATCCTTTAGACAAAACAAACTACGATAATCCATAATGCTACGAGCATCTTCGCTTATTTGCTTGGTGCTACCTCCTATTCTGAGTACCTGGCCTGTCCGTGTACTTTTTTAAGTGGCTCCCATTTATCATAGAGGGAAAAAGCTCACCATTTAACTTAGCTAGCTGGACTGCACGCTCGTCAGTAACTTTCTGTACTTCATACGGTCCTTTCCAATGTGTCTTAAACTTTCTTGGGAACTTCATGAATTTGCTGTCATAAAGGAGCACAAGATCACCCTGCTGAAAATGTTTCTTCTTGATGTGTCTGTCATGCCATGCTTTTTCTCGAGCTTTCTGCACCTGTTGTTGGAAGCCTGCGACAAATCTATCCTCTTCAAGTTCTAATATATGTTTCAGTCTCTATGTGATTATGGCTGGGTCATCCATCTTGGTGAAAGCAGATATCCGGAGGCTGGGAACAATGTATTCCATGGGCATGATAGCTTCTTGCCCATAAAATACTCGAAAGGGTGTATGGCCTGACAACTTTTTGCAAGTAGTTCTGTAAGCCCATAGCACTGCTGGAATTCGAAGATCCCAATCATTCCTGTTAGCGTTACAAACCTTTGTCAAGGTATGCTCAAGGATTTCGTTAAAAACCTCGACAGTCCCATTTGCTTGTGGGTGATATGCGGTACTCTTTTGATGATACACCTGGAATTCTTCAGTCAATACTTCAATAGTCCTGTTCAGGAAATGTGACCCCTGATCACTCATAAGAACTTTGGGACACAAAAATCTGGATAAGATGTTGTCGAAGATGAACTTCGTAGCAGTAGCAGCGCTACAGGTCTTGACTGGTTGAGCTTTGGCCCAACGGGTAAGATAATCAGTTGTGGTAATGATGTATCTGGCTCCTGACTTTTTCGCAGGGGGGTTGATAGGACCAACAAAGTCAATGGCCCATTTGTCAAAGGCCTATAATGTTACTTGCGGATCTAGGGGCATTTCATCCCTCCTAGATGGTTTACCTATCCTCTGACAGATGTCGCAGCTATGGCAATATTCTCTTGCATCTTTGTGAAGTGTAGGCCACCATAAGCCGGCTGTCAAAATCTTATGCGCTTTGGCTTCGCCTGCATAGTGACCTCTTGCTGCACCAGAGTGTGCTTCAACCAATATTAGAGGTTTTTCGTGTTCCAAAACACATCTGCGTAGTATCTCATCTGGTCCCATTTTATACAGCTGTCCTCCTATTAAAGTGAAGACCGCGGCTCGAACCACCAACTGCTTCTTCTGCTGTGTGGTCATCTCTGGAGGGGGGATACCTGTAGACAAATACTAAGCAATATCCTGGAAATATTCATCAACTATCTGGATAGCAAATAATTGTGCATTGGGGAGGCCTTCATCCAAATTGGTAGGTTCTTCGCCTGACTCGAGCCTCGACAAGTGGTCAAGTCCTAGGTTAAGTCTTCCAGGCTTAACAATGATCTCAAAATCATATTCTTGAAATAGAATTAACCATCTGCATATTCTTCCACCTAGCACAGGTTTGTTAACCAAGTACTTCAAAGAAGAGTGGTCAGTAAACATCTTAAAATGAGATCCTAGCAGATAATGTCGAAATTTTTGTAATGCATATACCATAGCAAGACCTTCGCGTTCTGTCGTAGTATAATTTTTCTCTGCTGTAGACAACTTTCTGCTAGCAAAAGAGATAGGGTGATCGATATTACCTGCACCTGGCTGAGTGAGCACAGTACCTAAAGAAATAGAGGATGCATCAACATGCACATGAAACTCCTTGTTCCAGTCAGGGAATACTAGGATAGGGGCAGTGACCATTGTTTCTTTCAGAATGTCGAGGCTTGCTTGGCATTCTGGTGTCCATTCGAACTTAATATCTTTCTTTAGCTGCCTTTCCATTGGGGCAGTAATCTTGGCATATCCTTGTATAAATTTCCTATAGTAACCGGTGTGACCAAGCATTGTGCGAAGTTGTTTGATGGACTTCGGAGGTGGCAAGTTCACAATAATAGTGATCTTCGCAGGGTCCATCATCAATCCCTGCTTACATACCACATGACCAAGTAGAATGCCAAAGGGTGCACAGAAAATGCACTTTTTTAAGTTCAAGGAGATTTGGTGCTGTCTGCATTTGTCCAACATAAGTCTCAAACTAGTTATATGGTCTTTTACTAGCCCAAAAATAGTCCAATCATCAAAGTAAACTTCTAATAATTTATGTATGTATTCCTGAAACGCGGAGATGACTACTCGAGAAAATATGGCAGGTGCATTATTCAACCCGAAGGGCATGACAGTATACTGGAAGTATCCCATTTCGCTAGCAAAGGTTGTCTTATGTTGGTCCTCTGGAGCAATTTGGATCTGATGGTAACCAGAAAAACCATCGGTAAAAGAGTATACTTCTTGACCTCCGACATTATAGAGCACTTCATCTATAAAGGGAGTGGGAAAAGGGTCGTGCAGACAGGCATCATTGAGTTTCCTTAGATCGACACAGATTCGGATTTCACCCTTAGTCTTCTTCTCCTGGACGACCATAGGGCTGACCCACTCAGATTGTTCAACAGGTTCGATTATTCCTGCAGCAAGCATCTTATCCAACTCTAGCTTAACCTTTTCCTTGTATTTTGGATTCAATCTATAAGGGCGATGCTCCACAGGCTTCGCATCAGGCTTCAAGGGGATCTTCATTACACCGATATCTCCCAGGATACCTTTCATTTCAGAGAACTTTGTCGGAAAAAGATATTGGTATTCATGGAGAAGTTGAGTTACCTTGCTTACCATCTCGTCATCCCAATAGTCACCAATGGTGGCAAACTTAGGCTATGCATCGGATCCAATGTTAACTGTGCGCGTCTTCAAGGGATGCATCACTTCGGGAACTTCGACTGTCGGTCCCTGCACGTTGCAATATCCTTCTGACTCAGGGATATCAAGACGGCGTGGGTCCTCCTCCTCGTCAACTGTGAAGTTATAACATTCAACTGCGAGGGCTTCTTGTGTGGCCCAATTAGGGTGATTTTCTGTCACTTCTTGTTCGTTAAATACCTTAGTATGGATGATCCTGATAGCTGCGTCTAGGGCTAGACAGACATCATTAGTAGAGAAATTATTGATAAAGCTATGAACAAGACAGTCCCAACTTACAGTATCTTGGTGAAGTTTAGCCTCCGTGTACCAGTTCTTCGCTAGTAGTCCCAGTGTGTGCACAAATCTATGTACCCACTCATCCTGAGGTACATACTTCCATGCCTCGTAGCATTTGCTTAAGTGGTCCCGGGGGCAAGTTTTTCCATCAAACTTGCTTCGCGCCTTTGCCAACTGGTCTGAGAACCTCAAGCAAAGGAGCTTCTGACATGCTTCCCAGGTAGGGATCTGCTTCTTATGGCTCGTCCACCATCTGACTGCTGTGGCCCTGAATGCTGACTCCAGGGCCTCCATTTTCTGTAGGTCAGGTATCTGATCTGAGAATTGTACAATAAACTGTTCAGGATCTGTCGAACCATCATACATAGGTATAGTTCTGGGTTTTGAATCGACCCATATGAGAGACTTGGTAGGGCAGACATTGCTGCCCCTATGGTGCTCAGATAATTGGTGTTGCTATCTTTCTAATTCATCTTCAGAGTCCGTCATACAGGAGCTGCCGGACTCCCACCCTGCGGCCGGAGGATCCTCATAACCTTCTTCCTGCGTAGTGATAGTAGAGATGGGTTCCACATCAGTTTGATCCTCATGTCAGAGTGGTTCTATGTACCATTCCCCTTGTGAAGGATCCAGGGGAAGGATGACCCTGAAGTCTTTCCCTTCGAAGACCATCTATCTCTTCTTTAGGTTGATGACTGCGGCATTTGCCATTACCCATTCAATTCCTAACAGGGCTGGGTAGGGGTTGCTGTCATCAACGATCTCAATTACTTCGAAGTATGCGAAGGTGCTGACTCCGTCAATATCTATTTGGAGATCCAGGTATCTTCCTAAAGGTACAACCTTTTGCTAGTTGGCTAGCCTCAACTGTATAGGGGACCAGGAAAGGGTAGGTTTCCCCATTTGTTCCCAGGTTTGTTTGGTTAAAACATTTACATCAGACCCTAAGTCTAGAATAACATCGGTCATATCATATGCCCCTATCTGAGCATTCAATCACATTTCCCTGCCGGTCCTGCTGACTCGATGAACAGTTTTGTCCCGACCACAGCTTTGCAGAGATTCACAGGAAGCGATGACATTTTGCAGCTCATTCAGAGCATCTTGATTTCTTAAAAGTTTGAGGCAACTTTGTAAAAAGGTAGACAATATACTTACTTTATCTAGCGAAGCTTCGCGGGGCGGTGACTGAGGCTGCGCAGGCACGCTGGGTGGGCTAGGGCCAGCAAAATCTTTCTTATCCTCCATGAATGTCTCTTTCTCTCTGATGATATCAAATGCAGGGATTTTCTCAGGAGCCTTACAAACTAGAGCTTCAGCAGGTCGGTTTGGTGTATTTTGGATGTGTGTCATAACTCCACTTCTTGTAATGACATTGATGGCCGCAGCAGGACGGGGTTCCACAGAAATCATCTAGAGGTTCTGAGTAGGGGTAGTCTGTCGTTCTTGAATCTTATCTATCAACTGGGGGCACTCCTCAATCACATGATCGACTGCGCGGCAATACCAACACGTTGTAGTGGGGTTTCGACAGTCGCAAGCCAAATGCCCAGCTTGGTTACAATTGTAACACACGAATTGGCTTTGACCTTGCCCGACCATGCCACCACGGCCTCCAGAAGTACCTCGTCCAGAGGAACCCCCCTGGTAACCATAACTATCATTACTTGGGCCTTCAGTGTGCACCCGGTAAGCATCATAGGTGCGGCACTCACCCTCATTATGACCTACAAATTTGCAAAAATTACAGTAGGCGTTCTTAGGTCCCAGTCCATACCTTTGCAGCAGGTAACAGTTCTCAGGTCGGTGCTGACCTGTCATTCTGTAGAGCTCACAATAGAGAACTTGTGGTGGAAAGGGGTTCGGTGCACCTGTCTGCAAGTACTTGTTTACCAGAGGGCATCGTTCCTTGTCGTGACCTTCGGTCCGACATTGCGTACACCAAACCTCTTCGCGATCAGGTTTTCACTTTTTCATCTCACGAAGTTCTAGGGCCATCGCGGCGAGCTGCGCTTGGATTTGAGCAATACCAAAGTCATCTTCGACAGGGGCAGTCTCTAGTTTCATTGCGATTTCCAGAGCCTCTTGCTGGTCAGCAACCTTCTGTTGCATGAGTGGAGTTCTGATATGTGGTAACAATGCTGCAATAAACCATTCCTTGTGCTGCGCAGGACTAATGGTAAAGCTAACTTGGTCCAGTAGAACTTTGAATCTCTGATCAAAGTCCCACACTAATTCGCCGCGTCGCTGTTGAATCTCCTTGAGTTCAGTGATGCTCTGCGACTCCGATTTAGGCTTCTTAAATTCTTTGATTATGGCCGCCTTGATCTCGCCTAAAGTAGGGCTCTGAGTGCTGGAAAATTTCATGAACCATGTTAGAGTCCGGTCCTGAAAGGAAGTAATGAGTTGCGTGGCTTGCACATCCGGATCTGTAATTTTCTTCACGTTCCATACTGCTTCGCAGAGAAACCAGAACTGTTCTGGGTCCTCTGATCCCGTGCCTTTAAAGATGGGGAGTTTAATGTCATCAACGAGGTGGGCCATGAAGTTTCTGGGGGGGTTGGGAGGGGGATAGGACATTGATGGGGGGGGATTTATGGGGGCAGACTCACCTGTGGCCAGAATACTCAGGCCTAGTTGACTCTCGGACTGCGATGGAATTTCAGGGGTAGCGGAGCGGTGTTGCGGGGTGACCAGAGGGTTTCCAACCGAAGGGTTTTCTTTGGAATCTGACTCTTCAGGGTTTATAGGGGTGGACGTGGTAGCCTGACCTAAGGAAGAGGGGTCAAAATATCTCTTATACCTTTTTTCGTTTCGTAGCAACCCACTTTTCTCGTCAAAGGGAGTGTCACTTGCAAACATATGTTAGTATGACTAAACTAATAGTCCGATTCAAACAGCAATATACCCTTTTCGGCTAATAGTATTTTAATCCTTAAGCTTAATAAATTCAAAAACTTACCGCAAGGTCCTTTGAAGAACTGTCGTTCAGCTTCGCTGAAGGAGCTACTTGCGTCAAGGGAAAACTCCATCACAAAGGCTTCCAACGTTCGCGTCGTCCAGAAATCAACAGCGCGGGATACCTCATTGTTCACGTGTTGCACAAGATTGACCCTCATAGGGGCCCACGCGAGAACCCGTCGAGCTTGGAAGTTTGTCCTTCTCTCTGTTAACCTAGACAACCACTGGTGCAACTCTATGTGGATACTACCAAAGAAAATTTTATAAGCATCACAAAAAACATACCTTTGTAAAAAGTCACTTGCATTACACCACGGATTGGCGTTCTCTTGCTGCGCAAATTTCAAACAGATCTCAGCAAACCAATCACTGATTTCCTTTATAGAGGGCCTCCAGAACATAGCCCTTGAGGTACAATGTAAACCCCTCTTGAGCAGGTACTGAGTTCAACCGGCAACGGAACCAATTTGTTGGGCAATAGGGAAGACTTGGGTTTAATTCTTTTATGTCGCACCAACAAAAGACCCACAGTGTTGGCCCTTTTGGCAACAACCCATACGCAGGTTGCAGTCTCACCTGAAACAGCTATGGGGTGCCGCAGAATTAGGTTTCTGCAAGCAGAGAGGGAGATTACTGTACCTTAGCCTTTAATAACCTTATTAATCAATAATTATAAATCTTTACCATTCATTCACATACAACTTTGCAGATAAGTAAATAGTCGTGACTTGCTCAACCCACTACAGGGAACTCACAGCGAAGCTAAATATTAGCAGCGATCTAACTTATCAGATGTATACAGTTATTAATCCATAAAAGACAACAAAAACAGAAACAGCACAAGAAACCACAACACCGGATATAACGTGGTTCACCCCCAGTGTAGGGGCTACGTCCACAAACTGTGTTCTATTCAACTTGTTACAAAACCACAGTTTGATCTGCGCACTCAGTTGCAGATCCCTTCAGTCCTTAAAAAGCTGCGCACACAGCAGCAGGCCCCTGCGCACACAGCTGCAGGTCTTTCCTTAATCTTCTTTACAAAAACCCTCTGCGCACATAGCTGCAGAGGTCATCCACGCACACAGCTGGGACTTGACCTTTCCTTACAAAATCACCTTAGCTTTGCCTTAATCTTTCTTACATCATAAAACCTAACCTTTCTTCTTTACACAAGTGCTTATTTGTCCTGTGCATTTTTACAAAACCATGGTGTTAAACCATGGGCACCCCAAACCCTAAACCCTAGACTTAAACCATGGGTTTATTACAGAAGACTTTGATTCAACCCCGACACCCCTAAGACTATTTTGAGTCCACACTCACGGAGTTATCCATCTTAAGGGTCGTTAGGGTGCGCGTCCCAATAGTCCTTACCTTACAATATCTGTAGCAACCCTTTGAGATTGAGATAGATTCTTCGAACTATGGAGTTTGTGCGGTCCTCACTAAGCATGGAAATCTAGTGGATATCACAGCAAGAAACTTTCAAATATTGTCTACAAGTACCCTACCTCTCACAAGGAAATGTTATCCATTGTCCAATCTTTCCACCAATCAAAGTGTTACATCCTTGGAAAATAAACAGTCATCCAAACTAGTCATAATCGCTTGCAGTTCCTTGTAATCATCCCCTTTTTTTATGGTGATGATATTGTTCCTATGGGAAGAAGACAATATGATCTCGATAGGAAAGCAAATTTTTTTAAGGAATTTTTGTTTAGTATGGGTATGACTATTAACATTGAGAAAATAAATGTTATGATAATCAAAACCAAAGATATCAAATATGTTGATTTAATGTATGACAAAAACTACTTGGTGGATTTGAATTTATAGAGGTGGCCGAGGTTTGGAGGCTAAGTTCATCTCGTCCAAGAAACAACAACACACATTTGAGGAGATGAAGCAACGCTTATGTTCGGTGTATGTCCTTACCTTACAAGATCTGTAGCAACCATTTGAGATCGAGATAGATTCTTCGGACTATAGAGTTTGTGTGGTCCTCACTGAGCATGGACATCTAGTGAATATGAATATCATGGCAAGAAACTTTCAAATATAGTCCACAAGTACCCTATTTCTCACAAGGAAAAGTTATCCATTGTCCAAGCTTTCCACCAATTGAAGTGTTACATCCTTGGAAAAGAAATAGTCATCCAAACTAATCATAATCCCTTGTATTTCATGCAAACCAAAGGAAAGATACTAAATCACCACCACCATAAGTGGTCCACTATTCCATTTATTTTTTTCTAGAAGTGGTTCTAGGTTCTTATTCTATTGCTTATTATTAAATCTAGTTACAATAGGATGCTTATCATAACTTTCAATTGAAACTATATTCTTTAGACAAAAATGTTTTATGGACCTCTATTGGACAAATATTTATTAGGTGTATCAATAGAATGTAGATTTTCTACAGTCGAGTTATCTTTCCCACTAGGTTATCAAATCTAGATCTTCGTTTCCCCATTTTACTCATGCTTATAAAATGCTAGATTTAATTATTAATTTATCTCATATCAAACATCCATACACGGATCAAATATTGCTATTAATGTGTCTTATTACAATAATTAGTAATTCATTCAAGCACAACTATACTCAATCTAAGTTATTCTTGTTCTACTATGGATTCAAATCTCAACAGTTGTTTCTTTTAAATTATTTAAATGTATCTAAATTATTCCTATTAAAGTATTCTCATAATGTATTTTAGAATAGATCTAGTTAACTTAAGAGTAAGGTAGATAGAGATCACATTCTCTAAATATTATAACAAAATTACAGATAGAGCATAAAAACCAACAACAACAAGATTGAACATTACAAATAATCTAAAATGTTGTAAAGTCGATGGTTCTGCTGTTGGAGCTGAAACATTCTACAAATATATTATTTTATTAAATTAACTTCAAATCATAAAACCCTGTACCAAATCGATACTACTCATATCATGGTCAATGGGATCTAAATAAATATCCAAGAATACTTTATTTATGAAAGTTATCAAATTAGATAAGCAAACAATTCACGATTTGCAACATTGCTAACTTTCAAACAAAGAATCTCAAATACCATATAGTCATATACAAATATAAATACATTATATATATTATATGAGATGCAAAGAAAAATCATCAAAGTACATACATATACCAATAAGAGATTACACCAGTTATGATAATCATAACATATCCAGCTAATCAATTACAGATTCACAAATATCTTATTGCGTTGAGAGGTGCTGCACAACCTAGTATGAGGGGAGATGTTGTAACATTTGTCTATATTATGTTGGCTATTAATATGAGGGATATCTTGTAATATTTTCCTAATCTTGTATGACAGAGATCTTGTAACATTTCTCTAATCATAATTTATAATGTTTACAATAAAAGAAAAATAAGAAACAAAAAATATTATGTAGGCTATTAATAAAATAAAAAGACATGTATTTTCATTCAATACACATCACAAATCATCGAGTGTAATTGTCCCAAATAATCTAGTATCAGTATTATTCTTGAATTTCTACAGTAATATTTGGTTTCCATCATTTCAAAATAATGGAGAAAGCATATGAGAGGATCAGACATGCCATTGTCAACGCACAGAGACACAGTGGCAGGGAAAGTAACACACCTGTAGTTTTGAATATTATGAGGTACATGGAAGCCGAGATAAACACAGGTAATATTTCTCTCGCGGTCGCGCCACAACAACCCAAACGAACAGAATTGGAAATGAAAACGTTGGACAACATTTGGTTTAGACCGCGACAGTTAATAATATTAGTGGATCTTCATTCTATCAGGAAGTTCACATAGGCCCTCGGAAATTACAGAATTGATCAAAGAATCTTAATATACTTCATATTGCTAATCAATGGAGGGGTGAGATGGTGCAGCTCCGCAGAATAACTCCAAGTGACGAAAATGTGAATGTAGCCTATCTGACAGCTTTAATATTTGTTGAAGACACAATTGTGATTCGATACATACTGGATTGTGGCCAACCAAACAATGAAGTTCGAGACGCCACCGAAATTATATGCAATTCCATATTCAATTGGCGTCAGATCATGCAACATTTAGAGGAGGAGCATACTTATAACTTCAATTTCAAACATGAAATTATAATTATTGAGATGAATAACCGTACAGAGGAGGCCGTAAGTAGTAGTCCTAAAGAAGTAGTTGATGGGTTGTTGGATGTTATAAATACAAATGGCGGTGAAGTGAAGTGCACAATTTGTCAAAATAATTTTACAGATGGGGAGACTGCAAAACAATGTGGATGCAACCATGTTTATCATCCACAATGCATTCTCTTATCATTTCGACAGAAAATCTCTTGTCCCATATGCAAATATGAGCCAAATGATCCACAACGACGAGACTGCATTGTTGCTTTATTTATTCCTTTTATTTATTACATACAATTACAATTGAGCATTAACTCGTTCGTTTTCACATGCTAAAACTATCAAATTTATATACAATGGTAAGACGAGATTTTGAATTCTCCTTGAATTTTTATTAATCCTTACCACTTATTATTATTGTTATTTTTATATATTCATATATATAATATATATATTTATTATGAAATAACAAAACCAATCTTTACTTTTTGTGTTCTTAGACAGGGATGGGAATGGGAGTTTCCTAATTAAATTTATTGTTATTTATGGACATTATTATTATTTTTATTTTAAGTAAAAAGAATATTGAAATTTTTTTTCATATTATTTTTAGAAATACTTTATAAAATAAAAAAAAATGATACAGATTGATTTAAATTGGAAAAAAATATATTAAATGAATAATTTAATTAGTAGATAAATTTAATTTATTATTATTATTTTTAACTAAATTTTATGAAAGAAAGGAATTACCTAGTTTGCTGTAAACTTTTATTTCTATGCTTAAAATGATTACTAAGAAAGGTTCCATGCTCACTATACTTTTTTCGACAACTTAGATGGTTGGGGAGGTAATATTGTTAAAGTGGGATCTAATGTGTGTGTATGATAACACTTTAAGGGAAATTGGATTTCATACTCAAAGATTTTAGTCTTGCAGATGAAAAATCCTTTCTACCCATGGTGTTTTAGGAATTGTCTTATAACGTGATATTAAATAATCAAAGTTACATCTCAATACACTTCATCTTCTTATCACCTTACTAAAAACATTCATGCTAATTTAAAATTACTCACTCAACTATTATATAATTAGCATAGCATCTTACTTAACTTACCTCCCTACTAAAATTATTAAAAAAATATCTCAAAATATGCCCAACAGAATGATCCAATAGTCAAGCCTTCAAAAGAAATGTATGTTGAGCGTTCATATATATTCTCTGCATGTAATGACTTTTTTAAAAACAAATAACCTTAACCCCAAGTTATATGGAATCATTTTT
This sequence comes from Pseudotsuga menziesii, assembly GCA_001517045.1. NCBI lineage: Eukaryota > Viridiplantae > Streptophyta > Pinopsida > Pinales > Pinaceae > Pseudotsuga > Pseudotsuga menziesii. The sequence continues at coordinate 214,043 of LPNX010322712.1, forward strand.
GAAAGCATATGGCTACAAAGTCATAGACAAGGAGCTATATCTTATGCAAGATTTAGTAGCTATAATTTAAAGCATATGTTTAGAAGATGTAGGTTGTCTAGCATGACATTGGATGCTATGGTAATCATCTTTTTTTTTTTATGTTGATGATATTGTTCCTATGGGGAGAAGACAATATGATCTCGATAGGAAACCAAATTTTCTTAAGGAATTTTTGTTTAGTATGGGTATGACTATTAACATTGAGAAAATAAATGTTATGATAATCAAAACCCAACATATCAAATATGTTGATTTAATTTATGACAACAAATACTTGTATAATTTGAATTTATAGAGGTGGCCTAGGTTTGGAGGCTAAGTTCATCTCGTCCAAGCAACAACAACACGCATTTGAGGAGATGAAGCAATGCTTATGTTCAGTGTATGTCCTTACCTTACAAGATCTGCAGCAACCCTTTGAGATCAAGATAGATTCTTAAGACTACAAAGTTTGTGCAGTCCTCATTGAGAATGGCCATCTAGTGGATATCATAGCAAGACACTTTCAGATATAGTCCGCAAGTACCCTACCTATAACAAGGAAATGTTATCAATTGTCCAAGATTTCCACCAATTGAAGTGTTACAACCTTGGAAAAGAAACAGTCATCCAAACTAATCATAATCCCTTGCAATTGATGCAAACTGAAGGAAAGATACTAAATGACCACCACCATAAGTGGTCGATTATTCCATTTATTGTTTCAATAGAAGTGGTTCTAGGTTCTTATTCTATTGCTTATTATTAAATCTAGTTACAATAGGATGCCTATCATAACTTTCAATTGAAACTATATTCTTCAGACATATTTTTTTTATGCATCTCTATTGGACAAATATTTATTATGTGTATAAATAGAATGTAGATTTGTTACAGTCAAGTAATCTTTCCCACTATGTTATCAAATCTAGATCTTCATTTATGTATTTTATTCATGGTTATAAAATGCTAGATTTAATTATTAATTTATCTCAGATCAAGCATCCATAAATGGAGCAAATATTACTAGTAATGTGTACTATTATAATAATTAGTAATTTATTAGAGCACAACTAAAATCAATCTAAGTTATTCTTGTTTTACAATGGATTCAAATCTCAACACTTGTTTCTTTTAAATTATTTAAATGTATGTAAATTATTCCTATTAAACTATTCTCATAATGTATTTTGGAATAGATCTAGTTAACTTCCAACTAAGGTAGCTAGAGATAGCATTCTCTAAATATTATAAAAAAATTATAGATAGAGCATAAAAACCAACAATAAGATTGAATGTTACAAATAATCGAAAACGTTGTAAACTCGATGGTTCCTCTCTCGGGTTAAGAGCCGAAACATTCTACAGAGCTATTATTTTATTAAATGAACCTCAAATCATAAAACCTTTTACCAAATCGATACTTCTCATATCGTGATCAAAGGGATCTAAATAAATATCTAGGAATACTTTATTTATGAAAATTATCAAATTAGATATGCAAACAATTCACGATTTGCAACATTGCTAACTTTCAAACAAAGAATCGTAAATACCCTATAGTCATATACAAATATAAATACATTATATATATTTTATGAGGTGCGAAGGAAAATCATCAAAGTACATACATATACAAGTAACAGATTACACGAGTTATGATAATCATAACATATCCAACGAATCAATTACAAATTCACAAATATCTTATTGCGTCAAGAGGCCTCTACAACTAAGTATGAGGGAGATGTTGTAACATTTGTCTAATCATAATTTATAACATTTACAACAAAATAAAAATAAGAAATAGAAAATATTATGTAGGCTATTAATAAAATAAAAAGACTTGTATTTTCATTCAATACACGTCCCAAATCATCTAGTGTAATTGTCCCAAATAATCTAGTATCAGTATTGTTCTTGAACTTCTACAGTAATATTTGGTTTCCATCATTTCAACATAATGGAGGAAGAATATGAGAGGATCAGAGATGCCATTGTCAATGCACAGAGATACAATGGCAGGGAAAGTAACAAACAAGTAGTTCTAAATATTATGGGGCACATGGAATCTGAGATAAACACAGGTAATATTTTTGTTGTGGTTGCACCACAACAACCCAAATGAACAGAATTGGAAATGAAAACATTGGACAACATTTGGTTTCGACTGCGACAGTTAATAATATTAGTGGATCTTCATTCTATCAGGAATTTCATGTAGGCCCTTGGGAATTACATAATTTATCAGAGAATGTTAATATACTTCATATTTCTAATCAATGGAGGGGTGATACGGTGCAGCTCCACAGAATAACTCTAAGTGAAAAAATGTTAATGTAGACTATTTGACAACTTTAATATTCATTGAAGATAAAACTGTGATTCGATACATATTGGATTATCGCCAACCAGATCATGCAACATTTAGAGGAGGATCATACTCATAACTTCAATTTCGAACATGAAATTATAATTATTAAGATGAATAACCGTAGAGAGGAAGTCGTAAGTAGTAGCCCTATAGAAGTGGTTGATTGGTTTTTGGATGTTATAATTTGGTTGGAGGACAATGCAAATGGTGGTCAAGTGATGTGCATAATTTGACAAAAGAAGTTTACATATTGGGAGACTACAAAACAATGTGGATGCAACCATGTTTATCATCGACACTACATTCTCTTATCATTTAGATAGAAAATATGTTGTCCCATATGCAGATATGAGCCAAATGATCCACAATGACAAGACTGTATTGTTACTTTATTTATTGCTTTTATTTATTTCATAAAATTACAATTGAGCGTTAACTCGTTCATTTTCACATGCTCAAACTATCATATTTAGATACAATGGTAATAAGAGATTTTGAATTCTCCTTTATTTTTTATTAATCCTTACCACTTCCATCTATTATTGTTTATTTTTGTGAGTCAGAGTTCAACCACCCATCATGATGTAGTTATCAAGAGTAGAAACCATTAATGCACTCACAGTTCACCTCATGATCGACAAAGTAGTCACAATCGTCCTTCTTGCATATAGAAAAAAAACTTAGATAGGTTTGAACAATTATACCCATATCTTAAATGCAATTACCAATTTACTATTTCAACCATTCAATGATTAGCGTATCTCTCCTATTAACAAACCTCATTCAACACAATTTCAAAAAGACATAGTAATAATTAGTCAGCATTGGAGAAGTTTCCATAGAAACACCAGAAGTAGTTGGTTCTATCATATTTTGACAATAAATAAACCCTAAAATCCAAAGCATGTGTTTGGCCATGACGATATAATTTTGAAGGTTCCATCTTCAAATCTGTGGATTTTGGAGTGGACAAGAAGTTCCATTGGTTAAGATACTCAATCTCTTTCTCAAATTACAAAAGAACAAATCTATGAGAGTTCTAGTTGCACAAAGAGGCGCTCTATAACCCAGTATGGGGGAGATCTTGTAACGCTATGAGGGATATCTTATAACTTTTGTCGATATTATGTTGTAAGGTTTGTTATTAAAAAAATAATAAAAAATAAAAGTTTTAATTATCCTCCAAAGTAAATACCAACCACAAAAAAACCTAATACAGGGGAGATGTTGTAATCTTTCTACCTATCAAAACAATAAAAGTAAAAAAAATAATTATCCGCCAAAAAAAATGTCGGCCATAAAAACAACACAACATGGCGAATATGTTGTAATGTTTCTTATCCACAAATGTTCCTACCTAACAAAATATTTAAAAATAAAAAATTGAATTATCTGCAAAAAAAATGTTGGTCTTGCACATGGTTTTGTAACCATGTGCAGGCCTCCTAAACAACCCATGGTTTTATTGTACATGGTTTAGGAACGCATTACAATTTTTTAAAATAATGTGCAAGGCCTCCTAAACAGCCCATTTTTTTATTGTACATGGTTTAGGAGGGTCTTGCAAATGTTTTTAAGACCATGTGCAAGGGCTCCCAAAAAACCCATGGTTTTAGGAGGGCCTTGCACATGGTTTTAAAACCATGTATGGGGGAGATGTTGTGATGATCCTTCTTAACAAAATAAATAATAATAATAAATAATATATGTAGGCCATCAATAATATTAAATATTAATAATAAAAATATTATGTGTTGACCTTAATAAAGAGATGTGCCTTTTAGTTTGCATCAAATCAATAGATGCTTGAGTGAAATACTTAAGAAGAGGTATACACCTCGAGAGATTTGATCCCTATTGGCACTTGATAGAGCCCAGGATTTGGATCTATGCTGGTATATAATATTTCACTAACAGTCAACAACTAGAATCAAGGTAATCAAAGTAAATCAATACTATAGTTTGTTAGTCAAACACCTGACTATTCGCAACAGAGAATATTTATAAATACAAATATGGCAGTAAAACTGTCGAAGAATGTAAAGCATTTCTTATGCAAAGAATTATCACAAGTATTTATTTTAAAAAAATCAAATTTATAGGTGTATGCACTTAAACAATAAGAAAATCTTGTTAGCTCTCCTTTACATGGATTTAATTCCATCATAGATAGAAGAAGAGTATCATTAAGTATAGCATTCCAATATAATAGGATTTTAACCAAAAACACTTATAACCACGATACCAATTTATAAATAGAGGATTTAGGAATACTTCACAGTGATCGCAAAGACCATAAGGGTTGTGTTAAGATGTATAAAACATTGTCAACAATTAAAAACATGATTCGAAACAATGTGGATGTAATACCATTGGAAGCATCCATATTCAGTTTAAACAAAAAAAACTCCATCAAATTTATGAAAGTTACAGGTGGTGGTAAGTGTATCCACGATGGCTGGCACAAAAATCTTGTAATCCCTAAAACAAGATACAATGCTCATAACCAGTAAGAAAAATGAATGGAGGATGAGAGAGGCTATAAATCCCTCTATCAATTAGACCTTAAACCCTAAGGGTTGAAACAAAACACTATAAATTACCTCGAATGAAGCTGGAGTTGAATTTCCATCTCAACCCAGTTTCTTAGTCAAATAGGCACCTTCAATAACCAAAAAAGTAGTTATCAATTGTGGCTATAATTTAAAAGGAAAAGAAATATAGTAAGGGTTTTGTGTTGTAGATTACCTGGGCATTATAAGATGCATGCCTCGATGAAGGTCACCCTATCATCAAAAAGCAATCTACTATCAGTTTTACTATAGATTTCCAATGACCATTTAAACAACACCTTACAAATATGAACTAACAACCCTTTATGTTCTAAATGGGCATTTTCATTGGTGGAGATGGTGGCAAGGTCTATAAGAGGTGCAAGAATAATGCAACAAGCAGTCATTGGAACCATGAAAATGACATGTACACCTTCGAAAGAATCTAGGAAGAAGGACATTAAAACCACAAGAACTATTTCACACCCAAACCCCGTTACAATTGCCATTATCAGAGCAAAGCCTCGGATCTCTTCTTCCACAGAACAAACAACCAAAAAATGAAGTGTTCAAAAAAAACAAATGACACATTAACCCTTTTGAAAACCTAGCCAGCAAACTCTGCAGGTGGATGGTCGAGATGCATTCTTGAGCCAACATTGAAATCTTGTCTGCACTTTCAACTGGCAGCTAGGGAAACACCATAAAATTGCAAGTCAAATAGGGTGCAAATCCCTTTTAACCATCATAAGTCACAACAAATTGTAATCATAACACTACAATCGTTGTTTTAACTAATGTTTCGAACATTGGGTTAAAGCACATAGAACTTATAACCATTTAAACAAACAAACCTCTGTATTAACTTTTCAACTATGGAATATCACCATAAACCAATGTTTAAACCACACAAAAAAATCTAAACCTTAACCCTTGTGAATTAGGACCAAGGTCCTTCCCATGTTCATGTTTTAACAATTGCACATAGTAACTAAGGTAAGCCATGTGTTTTCTTATAAGAATTTTATTACCTAATAAAAGGTCGGATTAAGAGTATAACCTAGTATCCCAAGCCTTGGGGATAATAAATCCTCCTAGTAAATCAAGATAATAAAAAAAAGACGGATTAAAACATCACCTTCAGGTGTGGTTTGTCATAAGCAGTTAAAACTTTGTAAACACCCGCAGTTGGAAAAACCTATCATAAGTAGTATTAATTGTGCAAGTAACTATACACATCATCATCAAATTAACTCATGCCATGAATACTAATTCTTGTTAGAATTTTTAAGATGTGTTTATGGTTATATGTTTTTATACAAATTTTTTTTTTTTTGGGGGGGGGCAATTTTGAGGTGTCTTACAGAATGGTATCAGGGCATGGCTACATCACTAGGCCAGAGCTGTCCCAACAATAAAACTGTTAAAAAAGTAGAAAACTAATTTTTTTTTTAATTTATTTTGTTTGATTATATTACAAAACACGAAGAGAAGGATAATTTTATTTTTGCAGAAAACATATGACAAAAGTAGGGATGTTTGTAGAAGAAGACTCTCACCCATTAAGGAACTAAGGTTAGAGTTAAAAGTGTTATGGATAATAATGAACAAATCCTAACAGCTCAAGAAGAACTGAATAAAATTTTACTAGCTAAAATACATAATGATGAAAAAGAGAAAAACAAAGAACTTGAACATAATATGCCAAAAAATACATCGTACAAACATAAGGGAAGAAAAATGAAATTTTCCAGTCATGGGGCTAAAACTTCCAGTGAGGGATCAGTCAAACACCACACAAAAAAAAAAAAAAAACATTGTAGTGAAAGTAGTGATGATAATAAAAAGAAAAATAATTACAAACCGTATGAATAAATCGTTGGGGAATTTAAAAATATTAAGCCACCTACATTTAACTATGATACTGAGAAAGGATAATAGGAATAAGCTTTGTTTTCGTGGGTGAAGAAATAATTCCAAATCTATAATTACTCCGACAAGCTGAAGGAGAAATGTCCATTTATAATTTAACTGAAAAAAGAGGATATACAGTGGAAATATATAAAGAAAGTAAAACGAATAAAGGAACGATACGTAACCTGAAAAACCATTAGAAGACATTTTAAACGGAAGTACCTTCCATAACAATAATATGAATAAAAGGATAAGGAATTCTATGAGTTAAGGTTAGGAGCTATTACCATGAAAGAATTATGTAGCAAATTCTAGAATATGCTTCATTACATACCATATAGAATAGATGGAAAATCAAAGATATAGCGCTTCCTTAGTTATTTTCATATCATAGTTAAAGAGAGGATTGTGTTGGTTTGTGGAGCTTGATCTTCTAGATCCAGAGATATTATTCAGTCATGTTTGTACCCCAAGTGTATTGTGTACTCGTTCCCCCTACCTTGGGGTTCGGGGAAAATGCGCCCGAGACATGAGGTTCAGGGGAAATGCCCTCGAGATATGGGGGTTTGAGGGAAACACCCCCGAGAAACGAGGGTTGGGGGAGGAGCCCCCAAGAAATTTTTTTGGCATGTGTGTTGGCCAACAGTTATGTAGACCCATGGTATTGGGTTAACCATAGTATTTTTCCATGATATTTTTCCCCTATAAAAGAAAGCATTGTATAACGGTTGTGGATGGTATTATAGCATTGTAAACAATATCTATGAGTATGTGAGAGAGACTGTGAGGGAGATAAGAGGAAGTGTAGTGCTTTTGCTGCGGGTTGTATCACTTCATCTTTCTAGACCATAATAAAAGGATTGGCAATTTCTTTGTGGACGTAGCACATCGTTTAGGTGAACCATGTTATATCTGTGTCTCTCTTTAATGTGTTTAATATGTTTTGCATCTTATTTAATTATTTAACTATATATTTGTTATTGCTTTGTGGTCTTGTTTTCTAACAATTGGTATCATATCCAAAATGTCTATTTGGCTGGTAAACTCATAGGAAAAAATGGTTCCTGGTTCGAGGGGGGGCAATGGAGGAAGAGGGAATGTTTAGGGTCAAGAAATATAATGGAGAAAAAGATCAGTTATGAAATATGCAAATGGAGGACTATCTGTACCAGAAGGATCTGTACCTACCATTGGGTGAAAAAGTAAAACAATTGATGGCTATGAAGGATGAAGAATGGGAGGTTCTTGACAGAAAGGAACTAGTGACAATACGGTTGTGCTTGCCTTCTTTGGTCGCTTTCAATATTTTGAAAGAAAAAAAAACAGAGGGCATGATGAGTGCATTGGGTAAGCTCTACGAAAAACCCTCAACTTCCAACAAGGTATTCTTAATGAAGGGTTTATTTAATATGAAGATATCGGAAGGTGGATCTGTTGCCGATTATTTAAATGAGTTTAATACACTTACAAGTTTGTTAAGTTCTGTAAAAGTTAAATTTGATGATGAGGTTAGGTATATTCTAATATTGTATTCATTTCTAGAAAGATGGAATAGCTTGGTCATGGTTGTAAGCAACTTTTCCCCTAGTTCAAACACTCTTAAGTTTTATGATATTGTTTTTGTTATTCTTAGAGAGGAAATGCGAAGAAAAAGCATAGGTGAGACATCAGGTAATGTGTTTACCATGGAGATAAGAGGGAGACAAAATGAGAGACGAAAGAGCCCAGGTAACCACGAAAAATATGGAAGGGAAGATCCAAGTCTAGATTCAAAAATATAGAGTGTTGGAACTGTGGTAATAAAGGACATCTGAAGAAAGACTGTAAAGCTCCAAAGAAGAAAGAAGACAGAAAGCAAGAGACTACTCAAGAAGCGAATGTAGCAGGTGATGTGTTACAAGATGCTTTGATTCTTGCATTAGATAATATTAGCGATACTGGGAAGTTTAATTAGGGGCTTCATGTGATGCTACATCCCATAGGAAATTCTTTCATGATTATGTTCAAGGGGATTTTGAGTATGTGTTATTGGGGAATGATGAACCTTGGAAAATTCTTGGAAAGGGAAAGGTATGGATTAAGTTAAATAATGGAAATGACTAGCTTCTAAAAGATGTAAAACACATTCTTGCTATGAAAAGAAATATGATCTCAACAAGGAAGTTGGGAGATGGCGGTTGTTTGTCTATGTTTGAATAAATGTGGTGGAGAGTCACTAAAGGATCATTGGTAATAGAAAAATGAGATAGGATAGGTACATTATATTTATGTCCTCATAATACTGATTATTCTTTCTTTATAGCTTCCAAAAAAATAGGTGCGGTGTTGTAGCATCATAGGATTTGCCACATGAGTGAGAAGAGAATGCAGATTCTCCACTCAAGGAAACTACTTCCAGATATGAAGCAGGTATGTTTGGAATTTTGTGAGCCCGTGTTTATGGAAAATAGAAGAGACTTAGGTTTCTTAGGTTTGGGAAACAAAATACGAGTGAAAAGTTAGAGCTTGTCCATACAGATATATGGGGAGCAACTCAGGTCGAATCTCTTGGTGGCTCTTGTTATTATGTTACTTTTATTGATGATGTAACTAGAAAAAAATGGTTTTATTGCATTAGACATAAATATTATGTGTTTGATACTTTTAAGAAGTGGAAATATTTGGTTGATAATGATATAGGAAAAAGGTTGAAATGTCTGAGATTTGATAATGGAGGTGAATACTGCAGCAAGGAGTTTGACAGTTATTGTTCACACAATGGGATTCATAGAGAGAAGACAGTCCATGGAACACCACAAGAAAATGGTGTGTCAGAAAGTATGAACAGAATCATCATGGAGCATGCAAGGTGTATGAGATTGCATGCAGGGTTGCCCTTAAAGTTTTGGGCTGATGTTGTAAACAGTTATTTATTTAATAAACAGAGGGCCTTCAACCACTTTCGATGGTGGGATTTCATAGGAGGCATGCACATGTGAGCATGTAAAATACTCATTTTTGAGAAATTTTGGTTATAAAGCATTTGTCCATATTTATAAATATGATAGAACAAAGCTTGAAGCTAGATCCAAGAAATGTACCTTTCTTGGATATGAGGTTGATGATTTTGGTTATCGTTTATGGGATTATGAAAAATGGAAAATAATTAGGAGTAGAGATGTAGTATTCAATGAAAAGTTCATGTACAAATATCAATTGCAGGGAAAGAAAGAGGAAAAGGAAAACACAGAGTACACGGTGCTTGATGAAATCAAAGAAAATGAAGTTCCAAAGGCACCATAAAAAGGGGTGGGGAGGAGCTTATAAGTATTGGGAGGGGATTTCAACAAAAATACTTTGGGGCAATATCTCTAGAAATTAAGGGTATTCTTTAATATCCCATGATAACACGTGCTATGTGAGAGGTTCACTAAGTGAAGTCCCCGTGATGCGGTCAAAGGGAAGGAGAATTTATTTTGAAGGCTGAAGAAGAGCTTGTATGTCCTAAAGAAAAATACAAGGTTATGGTATTTAAAATTTGATAAGTTTATGACAGAACAAGGTTATAATAGATGTCATTCTGACCATGATGTTTATTTCAATAGGATAGACAATAGGAGATATATTATCTTGTTATTGTATGTGGATGACATGCTTGTTACAGGCTCTAACATGCAGGATATAAATGTGCTCAAAACAAAACTAGCTAATTCATTTTCCATGAAGGATTTGGGTGCTACAAAGCAAATCCTTGGTATGAGAATAACAAGAGCTATGAAAAATCACAAATTGACGTTGTATTAAGGTGAGTACATAGAAAAGGTGTTGCAGAGGTTTATAATGTACAATACAAAACCAATTAGTACACCTTTAGCCATTCATTCCAAACTAAGTAAGGAGATGTGTCCATAGATACAAGAAGAAATAGATTACATGTCTAGGATTCGATATTCATCTACAGTTGGAAGCTTGATGTATGCCATGGTGTGCACAAGACTAGATATTGCACATCGAGTGGGAGTTGTGAGTAGGTATATGAATAATCCAGGTAACGAGAATGAGAAAGTAGTACACTGGATTCTCAGGTATGTTAGAGGTACCACTTCACATGTATTATGTATTGAAGTATTTGTAACTTTGGAATGTATTCACTTGTATATTTTATGTATTGTACCTCGATGTTTATTCTAGGAAGTATCTGTAATGTAATTGAGTCATGTCATGCCCCGATGTTCCCATCCAGAGATTCAATAATGCAAACAAGTCATGTAAAGTCATTGTCGGTAACCCACCTTATTGATTAAAGGTTAAAGTACCCTCAATTATGGGGCCCTAGGGTTATTAGACTCTCCTAGAGAAGTTAGATCTAGTGAGTTATTGTCAAGTCAAGAATTAGTATAAATAGAGAGTGAGCCTCTCTATTTAACATATATTCACTCACACTCAGCTGTAGTGCATAACTGAGAGAGAAGAAGTTGTTGGGACAAGAGAGAGAGTATACTTTTGTCGAGATATAATCTTACTATTTTGGGGTTTTTATTTTGGTGTTGATTCTATCTCTGAGGAAGTTGCGAGGCTTTCTCCTTTATGGTTTCCCTGAGGAAAATATTTGTGTCTATCGTCTCTTGTGTTTGATTGTTGTGCTTTTTATTATCTTAGTTAAAGATCCTAAGAGCATGCTAGCCTGAATGATAAAAATATAACATGGTATCAGAGCTAACTTGAGAAGAAGACATTGTGCAGCTGTGAAAACTAGGGATCCCTAATTTTTGGATCTCTCTCCACATATTTTCAGCAAAAGAAGGTTGAGTTGACTCTCCTCTCTAGGGCGCATCTTTCTGTCGAAGTAGAATCTGATTCTGAGCATTTTCAGTTTTTGATTTGACACTGCTGTCAAAAATTAGGGCTTTCCATAGAAGTAGAATTTTTGAGTGAGCCTAGGCTTGGATTGATCTCCTCCTGAAAATTGAAGTTTAGAGATCAAGATCAAATTTTTTGGTTGGATATAACTCTTGGAAAGTCAAACCCAAATCTTCTCCTAAACCATATCTGCAGAAATTCGACTCCAGATCCAGTTTTGACATCTTGACCTGATAAGATCTAAATATTTTACATTTCCATTTGAGGTTCTCTATTAATATGTCTCATCATACCAAGCTTCATGAAAATATTGAGGGAGCTAATAACTTCTGATCCTGGAAGTATAGGATCTCCCTCGTCCTGCAAGAAAATGAGTTGGAATCTTACATCAATGAAGAGGTTCCAGTTCAAGAGGGAGATGATGCTAAGGCCTAACACAAAAAGAATTTGATCATGGCTAAGAGGATTATTTCTAATTCAATCAAAGATCACCTCATACCATAGGTGTCCTCCCTAAAGACACATAAAGCTATGTTTGATGCCTTGACCAAACTATTTTAAGGAAAGAACATAAACATAAAGATGACTCTAAGAAACCAATTGAAGAATGTAAAGATCCAGAATGGGGAAACCATCTAGTATTACTTTTCAACAGTCTTTCATATCAAAGAACAACTTGAAGCAGTAGATGAAGAAGTAGAGAATGTATAAATTGTGATGACTACCTTGAATGGTCTCCCTAGATCATGGGACTCATTTATTCAAGGGATTTGTGCCAGAAAGAAGCTAGTCAATTGAAGTAGAATATGGGAGGAATGCTCACAAGAAGAATCTTGTATAGTAGCTCCAGAAGAAAATATGGGAAGTGAAAATCAAGATCTCGTAGTACACTCCAAGAAAAGAAGAAGAAACTATCATCACTCCAAAGGTAAGCACTTCCACCAGAAAGATAACACTAGAAGATATTTATGTAAACTCAGATGCTATACATGTCATGAAAAAAGAAACTTTGCTAGAGATTGTCCAAGAAGCAAAAATAACTCTCACAAGAAGAAGGGAAACAAAAGAAGACATCATGATCATGCTGCAGAGAATGATGAACCTTCCACAAAGAGAATTAGACAAGAAAGTGATGATTTTTGAAGTGATGAAGAATATGTTTTGATTTTTGCTCTCACGGGAACTATCACACATGGAAGAAATGATTGGCTTATAGACAGTGGTGCTTCCAAACATATGATAGGATTCAAAGAATGCTTTGTGAACCTATTTGAACATGAGTCACCTCACAAGGTGAAACTTGGGGATGACTACCAGTATCCAATAAAAGGTAGTAGTGAATCTTCCAATAAGCTAGACTCTGGAAAGTCTATGAAGATGAAAGATGTATTGTTTGTACGAGGACTAAAGAAGAACCTACTCTCCATTTCTGCATTGGATGCAAAAGGCATGAGGGTTGCATTTGTAGATGGCCAAGTTCTTATGTGGAAAAAGGGAAAGACTATTGATGATGCAGTAGTGATTGGGGAACAAGAAGGAAGTCTATACAATTTGAAGGGCCAACCAGAACAAACTTTGGTTTATGACTCAGTAGAACCAAATCAACTTTGGCATAGAAGGCTTGCACATGTGCACTAAAAAGCACTACCACTTGTAAGCAAGGATGTTGAAGGTATTCCAGAAATAGAGACAAAACATGACGGTGTCTACAAAGAATGTGCGAAAGGAAAGAACACAAAGAAGACATTTCCAAGTAGTGAGAGCAAGGAAAAAGGGATCCTAGAAATCATTCACTCTGATGTATGAAGTCTGATGTCATCAAGTGTTATACGCCTGAATGGCACCTCTCCATCTGAGTGCCGACATCCCTCATGTTGGCACACAAAAGGACACTTATGGATAGAGGTTTGCCCAAAACACTATAGCTTGGCTTGTCATGAAATACATTCTTTCACCATCCACCTAGTTACTTTGTCATTTACCAATGTTGAGATGTATCCGCGACTATCCTTATATACAACTCGCGCATCACTCGTGAGTCTCCTTTGTAGCAAGTCGTGAATCCATGTATTCACGGGTTGCGCTTATACATAGTCGTGAATCATTCGTGAGTTGCTCTACTACAAACCCGCGAATGTGTCTCAACATTAAAACATAAAAACTGTCGCGCTAATGGGAGATTAGTTAACTCATTTAACTTAATTGCCTTAACTGCTACAACTTCCCCAACCTTCGAGAACTGCCTTATTTCACCCATATAAATAAAGGCCTTGGGGAGGGTGTTGGTTACTTATATTTTTGGAGCAAAGTTATGCTGGTGGAGTTTATACAAAATTCTTTGGAGCAGTGGAAGTCAGAATCCTTTGGCTGCAGAGGAGTCCTTGTCTCAGACGCTAGGTTGTAACCTTAACTCTTTCCATTATTGATAATAAAGAGATTACTTCTTCCATATGTGTGTCATGTGTATTGGTTTGATAAATGTTTATGCCTATGCATCTTATATGTGATTTATCTAACCTGCTTATACATATATGAATCATCTTGTATCTGGAAAAGTGTTTTCTTGACAGGTGAAAGAGGAGCATTCCTGAAGACTTTGGAAGTGGAACAGAGAAGAAGAAGATTAGTAAGGATCGACCTTCGTTTAACAAGTAAGTCCTTCCAATCTTCCTATTTCTTATTCTGTACTTTAGAAGTCAATTGTCTGCAAGTAATTGAGTATGTTGGTAACCCTAGACCTTAGGTTATTAGGTGCATAATCATGTACAACAGAACTGGCGACTCTATTGGGGATAGCCCAGAATGCTGTAGGTTGTTTTCTGTCCTCCTGGCGAGTTTTGCTTGTGAGTCTGTTTATGATTTGTTATCCTATTTCATTACTTGCATCAACATCTGAAAGTCTTGGGTTTTTCTTGATTTTTTGAGAAAAAATTTATACCCATTCGCGGGTTGTCTTTATAAACAGTCACGAATACTACTGTGCATTCGCGGGTTGTTATACTAGAAAGTAGCGAGTCACTCGCGAGTTGCTCTTAGTGATAGTCACGAATACTACTGGAAGTGCGGATTTTTAAGATAAGTTTTGCTTGTTCTTTTCTTTGTTTGGTCCTTGTTTTCTGAGTGGTATTTCTTTAAGAATGCTATGTAGTGGGTCTAAATACTGTTGGTGATCACATTTCTTTACTTTTCAGAATCTCTTGAGTCTTTTTTCTTGGTTTATTTACTGCTTGCATACTGAAGTGTTTTTGGCTTGTTTGGGTTGTGGGTTAAAGTGTCATAGTCCAGATCAGTGATCAGGGTTTTGGGCTCAGTTTTTCTAGTGTGTCTTCTGATAGTGGCTGGTTGTCACTTGCCTTTGTAAGTCTGCATTGATTCTTTGTCTTTGTTTGCACCCAATCTAGGGTTCCTAGCCTCCCTTTGTTGGTGGTCTTTTGGGTCCTGTCAGCCTGTTTGTTTCAGTTTGTTACTTTTATACAGTTTATAAGCGTCAAGTTTGCTCAAGCATAATGCATTGTAGATGCATAGTAGAGTTTTGATTATTTTTAAAAGTAAAAATAAAACATAGTTAAAGCTTTTGCATTGTGATTTTTGCATAAGTAGTGTTTATTTCATTTTAAAAATATTATATCAAAAACTACAAAACATAGGCTTAGTTTCTTTCATCGTAGCTTTCATTTCATCAATACATATTTGTAAAAATTAAAAAGAAGTTTGTTTTTATAATGGAAATTTCGCTTTGAATGCACCTTTACTTTCATTTATTTATTGTTTGAGTCAAAACATGATACAATATACCATTCCATTTCCTCTTGAGTAAATAACAGCCCTTTAAAATAAACGCATAAATTAAAATTTACTAGTAAGTTTTGTTTTTTAGGGGCCTTTCACCTACTAGCTTAGGCTATAATTGTGGGCTAGGAAGTGTAAACTTCCCACAAGTTATAAACTCAGATGTAGTGGACCTTTCTTTAGGGAAATCCTTGACTGTATCACTGTATCTGGGAAGCTCCTCTCAAACGGGAGTTGAGCACTAGGCCGCGTGGAGGCTTGGATAGAGAAGATAACCCTCCGAATCCTTGTCAAAATGTAACCCAGGACTTTTACACATCTGGGGATTCTGTCCTAGATAGAGTTTCAGGCTCAGCTACCATGCCCATGCGTACGAGTTCGGCTGACGACTATCCCTGCAGACAGCTGGTATTGCCAAGGTAGCCTTTAGTCTGTTGTCTTTTAGGGTTCATACCTAGGTAAACCGGAAGGTTATTTCTGGTTCACCTTGAACGAGCTTGGAAGGTAACCCTTGTGGAAAGTGTAGGAGGGAGGTGGGTGATTCCTCTGCTTGTGCCTAAGAACCACCTCAAGGATGCCAAGTAATCGTTCATCAGCTTTCTTTGGGAAATTTTATCTTTTACCCTGGTATGATTGCTTGAGACTCTAGGAACTTTTAGTGTATGCTCTGTGGTTTTGCCTGTGTTTAGTTGGCCTTAGGGTGTGATTTGTTAAATTTTTAATTCTGGAGGACCAACCTGTTAGAAGGTCAAGAAGGTTGAGAAACGTTCCTCCTATCACTGCATTGGAGCCTCCATCTTTACCTCAAAGGCGGAGATTAGACACAGAGGATTCATTTGAACCTGTAGGAATAAGTGAGACTCTTGGTGAACCAGAACTCATTGCTAACCACTTTAATCTTGATACACTCGAGATAGAAGAATTGTATACTGACGAGTTTGCAAGAAATTTTAACTCCCCCTTGACTGATTTGAATGTTCATGTGATCGTGCAGGTTAGACCATTTGATTCACCAGTGCTAGGTGTTCCTGTGAGTAGAGTCATGTCTTCTGCAGAAGAAAGTTCTTTTTTGTTTACCTCAACCCTTCCGGTTGAAGGAGTACTACCTCCCCCGGTTAGTGCCCCTAGATCTAGTTTACCTTCTACACCTTTAACTCCAGCGAGCCGGGTGGTTCAACCACCGGTTCACTCCAACATAGGAGGTACTTCTGGTAACACGGTTGCTGGGATCCTCAGTATACCTACCATTCCTTCTTCATTTCCTTACACTACTCAGAGCGGTCCGGTAGGATCCTCAGATTATGTCCAAGGATTTCCTTGGAATGGGGGGCACATTCCCCCATCCAGTCCATATGTAGGTCCATATCCTTCATATGTAGGAGTGCAGTTTGGGAGAAACACCTCTTATGGGCAGAGCTTCCAAACCCCTATTTCGGTCCCATACACGAGCTCTCCCTTTTCATTGTTTAGTGGAGGGATACCTGCTCCAGTCATTCAGACCCCTGCTTCTATGGGGACAGCCCGAACCACTTACACTACACCTCCCACACAAAATCCTGTGGCTTACAGATGGAATCCGTTTCAAAGAAACCTTCCCACTTCACAACCGGTGGCTGGGGGCAACCCCACTTTTACCCATGGGCATTCGGGGGCAGGTCCCTCGAATCCCGAAGTTGGCACATTTACTACCCCGGTTAGGCCCAAACTTCCTTTCCTGGCAACTTTAAACTTGCCAGACTTGTCAAAATTGTTGAATGACTCGGTGAGGCATGACCCCTTGTGGCCACCTGTTCCCACCAAGTTACCATCGGACATCCCTAACTTCGAAGGCAAAACTGGTGAAGATCCTGTGGCACATGCCACCACTTTTCACTTATGGTGTTCTTCCAATTCGTTGAATGAGGATTCAATTAGATTGAGGCTATTCCAGAGGACCTTGACGGGTATGGCGGCCAAGTGGTATATTGAATTTCCTTCTGCTGCCTTTAGTAGTTTCTGGGATTTGGATAGCGCTTTCCTTAGCCACTTTCAGCTTTCGGTTCGATACGATTTCGAAACAGACTTGTTGTCTACTTTTGGACAAAACAAGGCTACCCACATATCAGATCATATCCAAGAGTGGAGGAGGCAAAAGAGCCTTATCAAAGCCACCATTCCTCCTGAGTTTCTATTAGAATGGTTCCTTAAAACACTGTTTCCATACATATCTAAGGATGTTTCCACATCAGGAGTAACGAATGAAGAAGAAGCCATAGTCAGGGCCCAGCAGTTAGACTTGATTTATTCACAGTCTGGGATCTTGTATGAGATCATCCTTGAGGCACCGAGGCCTTCGCATGAAGTGGAGAAGCCTAAGCCTGGACCCCATGCTGATGGTGTGGTTGGGTCTGTCAATTCTCCCACCATAGAGTCTTTAACTAAGCAACTTCACCAGTTGTCTGTGAAACAGTCTACGGCGGAGGCAGCAAAGGCTGCCCCCTCTCCCCAGAATGCAAATGTCTTTGCTCAAACCTCTCAGAAGGGAAATCAGCAGCCCGGCAGGAAGAAAAAGAAAGGTAAGAAAGGAAAGGGAAACCAAAACAAGCCAAAGCCCGCGAACAATGCTGATGGGGGGAAAAAAGAAAAGAAGAAGGTTAAGTTCCCTTGTAAGTTGTGCCAAGAGGACCACCTTACTCACCTTTGTCCCCTTATGGATCAATCCCAGAAGCTACTCAAAGATCAACAATCGGCTGTCCTGAAGGACCCGTTTCCCCAAGGATAGAACTCTGCTTCAGCTTCTAATGTAGCAGGGGGCACTCAAACTGCCCCTGACCCTAATTATATCAACATGGTTTGATCTTTGACTTTGTTGCAAACCAGGAACAAAAACTATGAAACTGAGACTTCTGAGAAGGGTAAAGCTGTAGTTAAACTTCCAACCCTCTCACAATAGAGAAACCTGCCAAAACTATGCCGAAGATACCGAAAGGTGTTTTCAAGAATACCTTGCATAACCCCAATGCAAGGGTTGCTTCAAACTACTCAGTGGTTGAAGATTTAGCTCAAACCCCGTGTGCAATGTCATCTTTAGAGGTGTTACAGAGTTGTCCTGCCTAGTGGGATGCTCTCTTAGTAGCTTTAGGTAGCATGGATTCTTTGAGTCTCATGGAAAAATTCAATATTTCTGATGTCAAAATTTGCCTGCCTTACCATGTAGCCCTATCAATAGATGTCATCCATGGTGGTAAGACCATTGGAAGGGCAGTTGTTGATGAGGGAGCTTCTACGTGTGTTATGTCCCTGGCCTGCTGGAAAGCTCTTGGATCCCCAGAGCTGGTCCCATCAAACACTTTACTTACTGCTTTCGATGGAATATCCTTCCGTCCTCATGGTATCCTATGAGCTTTTGAGATTAAGTTAGCAGGCAAAGTAGTGTCTGTTGAAGTTGAAGTGATTGATGCCCCTTTGGACTACAATTTGCTTCTGGGAAGGAATTGGACTTATGCAATGTATGTTGTTGCATCGGTTGTTCTTCGTGTAGCGATTTTTCCACATGAGGGAAAGTTGGTTACCGTTGACCAACTTAATTTTACCCGAAAAGGCCATTTAGATTCTAAGGAATCCACTGTGCCATTGGTTGATCAGGCCAAACCTGCTGCACAGAGCTTGGGAGCTGGAATGTACGCATCATTGATGGGCACATTTGACCTTCCAGCCCGGGTAAATTACATTGGTTCTACTACTGTGGGGAATTCCATCGCTATGGTTGGCGATAGGACTGATCCTTGGGTCCTCCCAACTCCCCATGAACCAGAAGTGCCCCTATTAGTAGTAGAGGTAGCTTATCAATCCATCGATGAAGCTACTACTGATCCCATTCCAGATCCTCTATCAATCTCAGATGATCTGGAAGAAGTCTATTTTCCCGCATGGGCAGAAAACTCTTCACATTCCATAGATTGCTTATATACCGTTTTACCTTCCGATGAAGCTATTCTGGAAGCTATGAGTGGACATGATAAGATTTGTGAGGATCTTCATCATCGATGCTATTTCCTTCCAGATCTAAGCAAGATAAAAAACCAAGATTTTAAAGTGAGACTGTCAGATGATATTGAGGTACCTATCAACCTTTTGCCTAGGGAAGGGGTGTTTACTGAGGGGAATATGGAAAACATTTCTACCACTATACCCATCAATATCTCTGTGAACCCATATGTCCTGGAAAACATCTATATAGGTGCAAACTGCTCTTCGGAGGAGATTTCCATCTACACTACCCTTTTTAAAGAATTCCATGATATCTTTTCCTGGTCATATGAGGAGATGCCAGGCATTGATCCATCTATTATCCAACATGAAATCTGAACCTATCCTGATGCCAAGATGGTTAGACAGAAATTAAGACCCGTGAACCCGCGTAAAGCGGCGACTGTGAAGGCAGAAGTTGAAAAGCTCTTGAAAGCTAGTTTTATATATCCCATAGCTTTGACTGAATGGGTATCCAACCCTGTTCCTGCTGATAAAAAGAAAGGGAATATTCACGTTTGTATAGACTTTAGAGACCTCAATAAAGCCTATCCCAAGGATAACTACCCCACACCATCCATTGACCAGATCATAGATGCATGTGTGGGGAGTGAAGTGTTTTCGTTTATGGATGGTTTCTCCGGCTACAATCAAATCCAAATAAAACCGGAAGACCAACATAAAACTACTTTCATTTTCCCTTGGGGTACATTTGCGTATAGAAAAATGCCCTTTGGATTGAAAAATGATGGGGTTACCTTTCAACAAGACATAAACTTTGCTTTTCACGACATAAAATCCATTGTCAAACCATACCTTGATGCTCTGCCTGCACATTCTCGCAAGAGGGTCCAACATCCGAATCATTTGAGGTTAATCTTTAAAAGATGCAGATAC
This sequence comes from Pseudotsuga menziesii, assembly GCA_001517045.1. Lineage (NCBI taxonomy): Eukaryota > Viridiplantae > Streptophyta > Pinopsida > Pinales > Pinaceae > Pseudotsuga > Pseudotsuga menziesii. The sequence goes on from LPNX010322712.1 coordinate 234,437, forward strand.
TATAAAATTCGCTTGAATCCCCACAAGTGTGTTTTCTGCGTCGAGTCAGGTAGATTACTCGGATTCATCGTATCTAGTAGAGGTATCCAGGTGGATCCATTAAAAGTTGAGGCCATTGTAAATCTGCCTCCTCCTCGTTCTCTCAGGCAACTTCAAAGCCTGCAAGGAAAGTCCAACTTTCTTCGACGTTTTATCGTTAATTATGCCAAGATCACTAAAGGTTTCATGCGCTTGCTCAAACAAGACACTCCTTTTGAATGGGATGAAACCACACAACTTGCGTTCGAGGCATTGAAAAAATCTTTGATGTTGGCTCCTTTATTACGACCACCAGATTATTCTAGGGATTTTATATTATATCTAGCTGCGTCGGAGTCGACCATTGGGGTATTTCTAGTTTAGGAGGACGACAAGCTTGTTGAGCATGTTGTTTATTATCTTAGCTGTGCTTTGGCCGAACCTGAGCTTAGATACTCCCACGTCAAGAAGTTAGCCTTAGCAGTTGTTTATGCTGTGCAGAGGTTGCGCCACTACATTTATTGAGGACCACCACGGTAGTGGTGGATGTGAATCCGTTCCAATATATCTTATCCCGATGGATTGTTGGGGGAAAAGTCAACAAATGGATAGTCATTATTTAGGAGTTTGACTTGGATTTTCAATCCGTTAAGTCTAAAAAGTCCTTAGTTTTTGCTAAGATAATAGCATAATTTCCTTCAGAAGAGAATGTAGTGGTCGAGGATGACTCATTCCTAGATGAGCACATCTTCCTTATATCCACCTCTGATCCTTGGTACAGGTATATTCTTATATATCTCCAGACTTTTAAGTATCCTACTGCTTACTCTAGGGATGAACGACGTAAGTTACGCCTTCATGCCAAGAACTATGTCATTATAGGAGATACATTATATCGATGAGGGGTAGATTTCGTCTTTCGTCGCTGCCTTACTCATGAGGAAGCGGAGATTGTCCTAAATGATTCCCATAGTGGATCATGTGGGGGTCATTTATCTGGGTTACCAATGGCCCAGAATATATTGCGTGCTGGTTATTTCTGGCCCACGATCTTTAAAGATTGTGTGGAAGCTGTGAAGCGCTGTCATCCATGTCAGCTCTACACTAGAAAAATGCGGTCGCATCCTGCTCCATTATTTCCTGTTGTCTCAATAGGACCCTTCATGAAATGGGGGATTGACTACATGACATGCAACCCAGCCTCAGCTGGGGGGAACAAATACATCATTGTCACTGTTGACTATTTTACGAAATGGGCAGAGGCAATGCCTACTTTCAAAGACAACTGGGAAACAACAGCTTTCTTTGTTTTCAATCAAATTATTGCAAGGTTTGGTATTCCCAAAGTGATTGTCACTGACCATGGCAGTCATTTTCAAAATAATATGATGACAGAACTGACTACAATGCTCGGATTTAGACAAGAACACTCTTCTCCATACTATTCGCAAGCAAATGGTCAGGTTGAGGCTGTAAACAAGACTTTGAAAACTATCCTTAAACGGACAATTGATGCAGCCCACTCCAATTGGCACATCATGTTATATCCTACTCTTTGGGCTTATAGAACTAATGTTAAGACTACCACGGGTTATTCACCATTCCAACTCGTTCACGTGGTGGAAGTAGTTACTCCGATTGAATGCGAAATCTCGTCTTTGCAGATAGACATTCATGTGTTACCTGATACGACTGAGCTTGAAGAATGTCTAGTACACCTAGAATACCTTGATGAGCAACGTAGAGATGCATTGACTGCCAATCAGGCTCATAAAAATAGGGTTAAATCTCAATATGATAAAACGGTCAAACCTAGGGTTTTCTCTGAAGGGGAACTTGTCTTGCTTTGGGACCAAGATAAAGAACCCTTGGGGGCAGGAAAATTCAAGGCTATGTGGTTAGGACCCTATATCATGTCAAAAGTATTGAGTAAAGGCACATATGAATTAGTGGATTATGATGGGAATAAGCTACTTGAACCTAGAAATGGGCTCTACCTGAAGAAGTACTATGCTTAGGCTTAGCACTTTTTCTTGTATTTTTATTGTATGTATTTTATGTACAACAGGTTGTCAGTTTTGTTTTTTATATTATCTATTGGTTGTTGCATATGTCTTCCAAAATGTATGTAGGTTTCGCTGATGGTGCCAGTCGTCACACTCATAACCTAGCTTCAGCAGCATGGGTTATCTATTCTCCCACAGGACAGCTTGTTGCCGCGGGTCGCGCTTGTCTAGGTCCTTCTTCTAATAATGTTGCTGAGTATAGGGCAGTTATCGAGCTCCAATGGGATGCTTTTTCACATGGCATCACCCAACTTGAGGTTCATTTGGATTCTTAGTTGGTAGTTTCCCGCTCAATAGAGCTTATCAGGTACAAAATCCTACCTTGTTACGTCAGTTTATGCAAATTCGTTTACTGGAAAGACATTTTGAAGTTATTACTTTTAATCATATTCCACGTAGTCAAAACTCATTGACTGATGCATATGCTAATTATATTTTGGATTGGCATCTCACACACATTTCATAAAATATACAGCAAACATGTAAAGAACACTTGTAAATAAGCCGACAACCAAAATATATATATATATATATATATATATATATATATATATATATATATATGTAAAACGTCTGTCTGTAGATAGATCGAGTCTGATCTGTAGATCCCATCATATACAAAATATACAAAATGTGGATCATCATCCATCAAAATGCCCTAGAACTATGCCTGACCACCCTGACCACTGGGACCACCTTGGTCCCCATGATCTCTAGGCACCCTGGCTTCCTCAGCCTCCTTGGCCTCGGCATCCTCCACCGCATCCCTATATACAAGTACTACTCTAGCTACTCTCCTAAATAGTCATAGCCAAATTGGTGGAACCCCTACTACAAACTCTTGCATGGCTGTAGGTATGTGCTCAATCCGTATCGTAGGTACCATCTGGGTCAACCTGACCAACTTCCCCTCTAGTACCTGAACCAATCCTGGTTCTCCTCCTACAACTGGCTGCATGAACATGTAGAAATTCAGGCCTGCAGTAGATTAATTTCACCCACAACAATTAACAATTGATCATGCAAAATTATCAACAATGGAGACTGAATATGGAGCTGTAACACAAAATTATATTAACTGAGTGTACAATAGCCAAACCTGTAATAACATAGGCTGTTGAATATATAGAATACATGAGCAAATCGAATGCATAAGGAAGCATCCAAATCTAGCATAAAGCAGGCTTACCCAAAATAGGCAAATCCCCCATAAGTGTAAAAAGTTGATCCCAAATCTATCAAGGACCCCATGAATTAGCAAGGGCGCATGGGCAAGCTAAAGAGTTGTCAAATGGCAGCTCATACATGCTTTTTCATGGAGGAAAGAGTGGAGGAGGAAGAGGCAACAAAGCTGATTCACCTCACCTAGTCTTGCTTTCCTATGTGCCTTAAAACACTGAAAAGAAGGCAATAAGCAGAAAAAGTAGAAGGGCGCCTAGGAGGACAGGAATAAAGCAGATTTGATTCCCAAGGCTTTCCCAAGTGCTCCATGAGTCAATAATGGCAAGTTTGACCTCTATGGATAGGCAATTATCAACTTGCACATGGTGGGGCTCATGGACTAGGCAAATAAGACAAAACAAATGAAATAATGTCTAAGTGGGTAAATACTATGGGTTGATTATTCTAACACCCCCCCTTAAGCTTGAATTTATGAGTAATAAATCAAAAATATAGGGCCTAGCAACAAGGCTTAGTCACCCTTTACATACTGCAAGTCCATATGAACCAAGGAAAGAGGCAAAACCAACTTTGGAAAATCCTCCCTTAAACATGGACTGTAAAACAAAATTGTAGAATCTTGTCTCCACTCATGCTTTGACAGCATGATCAGCAATCCCCAGCAGTGATTTGAGATTGCTGAAGGTCTTCTCACAAAATGCTTTGGTTAAGATATCAGCTACTTGTTCTGAAGATGAACAGAAGAGTAGGTGAATGGTGCCATCATGCAGAATCTCTCTGATGTAGTGCATGTGAATCTCAATGTGTCTGGTTCTCTGCTTCTGAACTGGATCCTTGCAGATTCGAATGGTACTCTGGTTATCACAATAGATGGTATTTGAGTACTCAGGTTCGAAACCACACTCTCCAAGTAAACCCTGCAACCATAAACACTGAGTTGCTGCATTGACAACTCCTCTGTACTCAGCTTCTGTAGATGAGAGTGCAATGGTACTCTGTTTCTTTCTTGACCAGCTGATTGGCCCTTCTGCAAGCATCAACACATAACCTGAGGTGGACTTCCTATCAGTGCTATCACCTACCCAATCACTGTGAGTAAAATCAATTAACTCGGGGTCAGAATTGGCTTTATAGAAAATCCCATCAGTCCTTGTTCCCTGAACAAAGCTAAGGATCCTCTTTGCTACTTTCCAATGGATCTCATGGGGATGATCCATGAATCTAGAGGCAACACTTGATGCATAACAAAGATCAGGTCGAGTATGTGTCAAATACAATAAACATCCAATCAACTGTCTATACAAAGTGTTGTTTACCATCGGTGGAGAATCATCTTCCTCCAGCTTTACTCCTGAAAGGAAAGGAGTTTTGCTTGCTTTGCAATCTTGCATTCTGAATTTGATCAGCAAATCCAAGGCATATTTGGACTGGTGCACCTTGATTCCAGCTTTGGTTTGAGCAATCTCAAGCCCCAAAAACTGAATTAAGAGCCCCAAATCTGTCATGGAGAAGGCTTGGTTCATAGCTCCTTTTAGGGAAGCAATCTCAGCCTGTGAGCTTCCTGTAATGAGGAGGTCATCAACATATAACACAATGATCATTAATGAACCATTAATTACCTTCAGATAGACATTCAAATCTGATTTTCACCGAACAAAATTCAGAGAGAGCAAGAAGCTATCTATCTTGGCATACCAAGCCCTGGGGGCTTGCTTTAGCCCATACAATGACTTTATCAACCTGCACACAAGAGAATGGTCAGTAGCAAAACC
>LPNX010322728.1:7499-25036 GCA_001517045.1 Pseudotsuga menziesii
CTTTGGCTCTTCGTATTCCTGGAATGTTGTAGCAGATGGGTTTATTGGTAAGCGTTTTGAAGAAATCCTTGGGAGAACAAAGCGTAGCTTTTGTATCATTTTATGTGTTCTCAGCTTCTTTGCGCGACTTTGCATTCATTAAGTGGAAGCTGTGACAATCAGCGTTGAGGATATCTCAGCAATATCGACATCCATGCCACCGAATATGAACTGTATCATCTATTCAGCCAATTCGGAGAAGTGGATATCTATATGCCAAGAGATATGATAACTGGACATTCCCAAGGGTTTGCAGGATTCGACATTTCTCGAAACATATATTTTGGTAAAGGTTGTACAAATATCATTAAATTTCACCGGTGTACATTTGTCAAAGCCAGTCGTTTGTCACAGCTTAGCGAAGGAGTGTGGTAAGAGAGTACAAGAATTGTTGTCAGATGTCATAGGTCATTACCTTGAGAAACCAACCTCATAACTTTGTGGCGCAGAAGGTGTCAATTTATGACCAGAGCCATTCAATCCATATATTAAAAAATAATAACTGACTCTGTAACAACAGTCTATCCAACATTTTATGATTACGTAAGCTCGCCCCCGGGTCTTGGGGCACAAAGTCCCAGGCCTACGTCACCTATATAAACCAATAAAAAACAAGATAAATCAATATTTAAATAATTGTCAAATAAAATTTAATACAAACTATAGCAAAAATTATATTATTTTGTTAAACTTGCAACAAATTACTTCAAATAATCGCCTTGAGCGATTCATATATATCCCCTCGGGCGGGGACATAACAATTGACAACTGTTTATGGCATAATTACATGTCTTTTTGAAAACTTTGAGCGCATACTACTTTTTGACTTTAGTCAAAACGTGTTTTCAAATTGAAAACCGTTCTTACCATAATAACCCTTTTTAGATATTTTTTATTATAAGGTTTTTTAAGAGATGTATTTGATTAGATGAACTTTTATGCTAAATAATTTTAATTTTAATTTTAATTTGATAATAATATTTTTAAATTAAATATATTAATAGCTATTTAATTTGTGGGTTATGAATATAAATAGGTTATAAGTTAAGTGTTGTTAACAAATTAAATGTTCTTGACAAATTATTTGTTTTTCATGTGTAATTGGAATTAATAGTTATTTGTTATGAACTTCTTTATACATACATCTAGTTATTCTTGCATTGGCAACAATTTTTTTGATATTAATTTTGTTATAATTATTTATTTGGAATTTGAAACTACTTTCATAAAATACTTGTTTCATCAGAAAAAAAAAATATAAACACCAATCATTTCACATTCTAAAATAAATAAATTTATTAATATTACAATGAATAAAAATAAAAATAATCTACTTTGTGATTAAATCAATTTCAACAACAGAAGAACATGTATAAATAGAAAACGTCTATCTTGAATCTTGACTATCCATCTCCTTCCCCAGCCCTTACCCTTGATTCGTACCATACCCTTTCCCCACGCTCTGCCATTGATTCGTATTCGTTTGTCAAGATGCGATGGTAAACAACTTTTACCCGAAAGTTATTACACACTCTGAATTGATCTTGATCGGTTGTAAGGAAACAGATCAATATATTGTTCCACGATTCCAGAGAATGAATTGTGTTTTCCCTTGTAAAATCCATTAACATTAAATTCGCATGGTTCATGATTTTTTGAAACATCTGCACAAATTTTATCATACATGTCAGTAATTTGAAGGTTTAATTTTAAAGGTCTTTGACAAAAATATATTATTGATATTTTAAAAAACAAAATTAAAATTTCAATGCTTTAATTTTAAAGTTTTTTAATAAAAGTAAATTATTGATATCAGTTATATTTCAATGGTTGTATTATTCTAGAGGTGAAATGGAATTATATATTTTTCTTATTTAATTATTAATTCAAATTACATTGATATATCATTAAGCCTTAAAACTTGTCTTATAATAATTTTATTTACATCTATCATCTAAATTATTATAAAGATAATTAAATACTTAATGAATCTTTAGATAAGATATGATTAAAGTTAAAACTTAACTAAATATCAAACAAATTGGTATATAAAACTCTTTATTAACCAAACAAAAATCTTAAAAAACCAGTCATATAAATACTAAATTTTTTAATAATATCACGTGACAATATACTTTTACCTACTTAAAATGTTTTATAACTTAACCTATTACCATTTTATAATTTTCCTTGTCAATGTAACTACTTAAAATATTTTACAACTTAATATATTACCATTTCAGACTCTTCCTTGTTGATGTAACTCCGCTCATCACCTAAAAACACAAACATGTTTCTTCATCACAACATGGTCTTTTATCAATAACAATGAGGTAATCAATTACTAAATTTCAAATTACATTAAAATATCATTAAGCCTCTAGCTCTTTTCTTATAGTAGTATTATTTATAGCATCTATCACCTAAATTATTATCAAAAGAATTAAATCCTCAATTACATAAAATATGAATAAGATCATAACTTAGCTAAACATCAAAAATACTAAAAATTTTAAATATATAAATACTCTATAAATTATCTACTTAAAATATATTGTCTATGAATTACCATTTCATACTCTTGATAAGGACTTAAATATTTTACAACTTAATCAATTACCTTTTCATACTCTTACCATTTTACACTTCTCCTTGTCCGTGTAACTCTCACTCATCACCTACATAATAATAAATAAATAAATAAATAATAATGTTTTCTTCTTCACAACATTGTCTTTTACCAATAATGATTCGATAAATTTAATAGGTAGTACCACAATAAGGAAATCTTTGTAAACGGGTTTCTCCATTACAAAGAAAATGTAAAAATGGTTTTTGTAGAAATAAAGATTCGACAAATAAATACTCACCAAACAGTCTCGTGGGAAACACTCCTGAAACGCTGAGAAATCTTAGCCTTTACAACTGATCCCATTTGTTTATCATCCTCATCAAAGTAGAACACCTCTCAGCCATAATCTCTTCCAATGATCTCCAATTTTCAACATTCAGTGTTAGAACATCACCACAATCGTTTAGGTTGAGAAATTTTAGGTGTACAAGTTTTAAGAGTTTCAAATACACCAAGCTAGAGCAATCTTGTAGATTCATTTTTAGAAGGGTTGATTGGAAGACTTCAACCTCTTGCAACTGAAAGTTACATGAAAGATCAAGAATTTCTAGCATACATACAGTAATGCTTATGTCCGTTATGGATGTGTTGGTCAAAGTCAAATCTCTTAAAGCATCCATGGAATTATCATCCAAGGAAAATTTTTCTATTGGACAACCGGATATAGTCCAAACTTTCATATATCTCAGGCGTGCGATTCCTGTTGGTAAGATGGGCACTTTGGAGCCATATATTTCTAACCTTTCCAAACATGTTAATTGTTCGATAGGTGTGCTGATATGCTTTAAATTGAGGCATTCGACTAGAATTAACTCTTTTAAGTGCACCAAATAGGCCACGGGACCTGGTAACTCCGTCAAGTTTGCGCTCCCTATTCTTAGTTGTTCTAACTTGTCCAATGCTCCTAAGTTCAAGGGCCATTCTACTAAACGAGTGCGTAGTAAATTCAAGAATCTTAAACGCCTCTAAGAGCCGATTCCATGCGGCAAGTGTTCCAATTGAGAACAACCTTTGAAATCGATATGCTCGAGTGTGGAAATTTCCCCCAAAATATCCATTGGGATGGATAGATTAATGCAATCTCGCAAAGACAAATGTTGAAGTTGCAATAATTGGGAGAAGGAATTTGGCAATGTGCTCAGGTTAGTAGAGCCAGAAAGGTCTAAATGTCTTAGGTTTTTAAGTTCCCAAAAATCATTTGGGAGCGATTGTAGAGCCGTGACATCTTTTAACCTTATCTTAATTAAGTTTTTCATCGAGCTACCTATCGATTGAAGAGGTTATGATAGATGAGGCTATCTCCCCTGTGGTTAATGAAAACCTCCATACTGATAGGTAATTCTTGTTTTTGGGGTAGCGGGGCTCGTCAAAAGTATGTCGAGTGGCTCGTTGGATGTGGAATTAAATTCTTGTTGAAAACTGCAACCTTTACCCAATCTCACAATTGCCCATCCTAACTTGGTGAACCATAGTACCTGCGAATATAAAGAAAACATCATCAAAGATGTGTCTTTTCTTGAAACAACAATAATTTTCCAATGATATTGCAACTAATCGCCATATTTTCAATTGTAATTTAATGATATGTGTCGATTATTTAAATAGAACAAAAACATGATTATTAGCGCCCTATTAATCAAGCAAATTATTTAATTTGAGTTTCGGGAGAAAGATTTCTCAGTTTCCCCAATGCTTCACAGTAAAAAAACAAAACAGAGGTTGGACGGCTCAGATCATCTCCAAGATGTATTGGGTCTGATTTGAACCATTAGATCACGCATCCCTGCTAGCTCCTTTATGCCATTTTCTGGCCATTGATTTTATTTTGGATTCATCCTCAGCCGTTGATCTCAGATCAAAGTTGCAGGCTGTGGGTTTGCCAAATTTACATTCTAACTTTCGCGATTTGGATTTACGTGAAAACCTTTCCGCATCATGATCTCATGCAGAGCGATTCTGGACTGTTGATCTAAGACTGCGAAAGGCAGGACTCTAACATTTTCACAACCAAAATTCTAACTTTTCGCCTCCGCCTTTTCGCCTAGCCTTTATGAATCCTTTTGAGTTGTTGATCTATGCAGAAGCTTTCTAAACTGTCGATCTATGCGGAAGTCAAAAATTGGGATTCCACCTTTTTCATGACCAAAACCTACATCTTCCACTTTTCTTCTTCTGCCCTTCCGAATAGCGAAAATCAAAAAGCGAAAAGTCAATCTTTCGCGAAGTTCAAACCTTAACTTTCTGCTTCCGCCCTTTGCGGAAAGCAAAAATCGGAAGTCGAGTTTTCCAATTTTCACGAAGTTTAAACTTTAACTTTTTGCCTTTGCTTTTCCACTTCCATCCTTCCGAATCCTTCTGAGTTGTTGATCTATGCAGAATATTTCTAAACCGTCAATCTATGCGGAAGTTGAAAATCGGGATTCCACCTTTTTCATGACCAAAACATGCATCTTCCGCTTCCGCTTTTTTGCTTCCGTCCTTCCAGAAAGCAGAAATCAAAAAGTGGAAACTCAATCTTTCGCGAAGTTCAAACCTTAACTTTCCACTTCCTCCCTTTGCGGAAAGCAGAAATCGGAAGTTGGAATTTCCAATTTTCACGAAGTTTAAACTTTAACTTTCTGCTCCCGCCACTACAATATTTGAACCCAAAATCTGACGACAGAATCCGATGTCGTCCGACATTTCACACGGATGTGTCGGACATCAATCAATCATCAGAATGTTGGTAACAAAATATTTATAGAACCGTCGAATATTCGACATAAGTGAGTCAGATTTTCGACCCTTCTAGTGTCAGGGAACCGACACTAGAAGGGTTGGATCATCGACGTCTGCGAAAGCAACACTGGCGGTTAGCCGACACTGAGGCGTCGGAGATCGGATGGGGAACCGACATTACCAGGGTGGTTTGCCGACGTCTGCGAAAGCAAAACTGGAGGTTATTCGACATCGATGCGTCGGATATCCGACAAGCGGTTTATAAAAGAAAAATATAATATATAATAAGAAATAGACTCGTTTTCATTTCGGACACTCTGTTCAATAAGGAGGTTTTTGTGAGTTGGGAGTAGGTCCGGTAGACATGGCAGACAACTCTGTTGACCCATGGCAGCAAGAGCTCAATATCTTCTCCTCAGCGGAAATTACCAATATACCGTCCCCAGACACAGTGCAGAACACGCTGGAAAATTTGATAGCTGGAAGCAAGAGCAGGGTTTTGGTTTCTCCACCAAATGAAGAGCTGCTAGGTGTGTTCGCAGCACAGCCATTGAACCCAGCCTTAGGAGGAGGCCTGTACTCATTATTCCAACCTCAACCTCACAGCACATCTGCAGCAACCATTTTCATCGAACTTCCCCATGCAGAACCACAAGGAACCCCAAATAGGGAAATCGATCCTTCAATGTCACAGGGAGCATGCACAGGAGACGTCGTCGAACAATTGAACTCCAAAAAATGAAATATTCAGTGTTTAAATCCCTCTAGAATAGATTTTAACGTAAATTGTGGAGTCCGGCGCACCATGGAAGAAGCACGGGAGATGGACGGATTAACCCTAATCAGGAAAATCATAGGAAGAAACCCCACCCTGGGGCAAATGAAGGAATGGGCCAGGAAAAATTGGACAGGGCTTCAAGGTGAAGGCCCAGTTATTAATTCCCTTGCAAATGGATGGTTCAGCTTCTTGTTCAGATGCAGAGAGGATGCAGACCTCAAACGCAATGGAGTCTGGACATATGGGAAAACCCCGTTTCAGCTAAAGCAGTGGACCCCCTTGTTCGATGCGGAAACAGAGCAACTGGACACAATACCAGTCTGGGTTCGCCTGCCAGGACTACCATTGGAATTCTGGAACCCGGCCTGCCTTAGTGAAATCAGGAATGAGCTGGGGACTTTCATTGAAGTGGACCTCTCGTTTCAGCAGATGGGCATAAAAAAGGTAGCCAGGATCCTAGTCTCTTTGAACATCGGAACCAGTCTTCCTGAAGCCTTTAATTTTGAATGGCAAAAGAAGCAAAAAAGACAATTGTTGGACTATGAAGGGCTCCCGTTTCGATGCCACAAACGTCATGAAACAAGACATTTGACAAGAGACTGCCCAAGCATTGTTCCCTCAACAACTGGAAGAAGGAAGTGGGTTAGGCGAATAGAGGCCCCAAGCTCCAAAGAAACTGATCTGAAACACAGCTTCAGACGAAAATCCTCTCAGGTCGGAGGGCACAGAACAACCATTGGATCTCTCTGAAAGAGCGGGAGAAATAGTAGCAGAAGGGCCTCCTCAACAGATGGAACAGTGTCGGATCGCGTCTGCCCCACCAGGTATGAACACTTCTTCCCTTAGCAATCAATTGAATGATTTATCTTTGAATGAGGAAAATTATTTTCCTACCCCTATCACAAACAATCCCCCTCCCCCAAAAAACGGCACCTCCTCCCCTGTATTCAAAAGTACCTCCAATTCAAACCAGGCAACCTCCCCTTCCACCATAAAAAATGACTCGCCCACTCAGCCCTCCTCTATCTGTTTCCACCTTCGTTCAAGGGACGTTCCAATCCCTCAAAAACCAAAAATCCCTACAAAAGGACTAGGTGTAAATGCCAGGATCACATCCAAAGGGAAAGGGAGAGGAACACCATCTCACCTCTTTATGGACCAGATAATAACGCTCAAGGATCAGGCAAGTGGCAGACAAACAACCATTTTCGGGGCGCTTAGAGCAGTGCAAACCCCAGATGGGGTGCCCAAATGAAATTTGTCTCCCTAAACTGCAGGGATTTGGTAAGCACCCGGAAAAAGCTTTCCCTAAAAAGGATGATGGAGGTTCTATCACCAGAAGTCATCCTTCCACAAGAAACAATGGGTCTAGAGCTAGAAGTTGAAACTAGTTTAACATCACTTCTTCTGCAATACTCTTTCACAGCGCAAAGTGCCATCGGCCACTCTAGAGGTCTAACAATTGGATGGAAGAAAACAAGCATTTGGTGCACAAACTCAGGAGGTGCATGCTTATATCTAAATCAAAGTCATTTTTTTCAAATTTCTTTGGGCCTGGGAACTAGAACCAACAGTTATGCAGAACTCATGACATTGAAATTACTTCTCTGTTTTGCCAATGAAAGAAATTGCAGACAGTTACAAGTATATGGTGACTCAATGGTGGTTATAAACTGGATGAATAAGATACATAAATGTAGAACTGCTTCTCTAGATGCATTATTTGAAGAGACAACCCATTCTCTCTCACTCTTTTAATCAATCTCTTTCACTCATGTTTACAGGGAGCAAAATAAGGAGGCAGACAGGCTCTCAAAGAAGGGTCTGACATTGCAATGGGGTGAATGGAAAATTTTGGAAACACAGGACTCCAAGGCCACGGAATATCCGCACATGCCTTTTATAAATCCATCACTCTAAAACTTTTTGTAAATTTGAAATATATTTTTGAAAGCATAGCACAAAATCAGTCTTTTATGACTGGATGCTTTACCGAATTGTTTACTGATTTTTTTTTTCTTTCTGCCATTGACTAAATTAATGTTTTAATGAATGGTTTTTCAGCTGTTGAATGATTGAATGGTTTAATGAATGTTTTAAAGAATGATTTAATGAAAACATTTTTCAGCTATTGAGTGAAATAATTTGCATTGTAGATGCATTGTTATTTGCTTTGTGAAATAGTGAAATAAATTGTTATTTGCCAGTATAGGCATTGGGTTTGGGGAGTTGAGAGTGATGTGAGGGGGGGGAGGGGCCATAAGAGCTTCCACCTTCACGTGGTTGGTCCTGTTTAGTAGAGATTATTAAATTATTCTTGAAACGGAGAGGAGCTAAATGAATGGTAAGGAAGAATACATTAAAAAACATCTATTTCTATATTTTTACTGTGTAATTTTCACTATTGCTATTTGACTCCTCCACTGGAACTTGTTACAGATAGCGTTGAGAAACATTTCCATAGTTAAGAGGCAAGAAATAGAGTTTTGATTAGATCGATGGCCTTATATACATAGTATTTTTGGTTATCCATGTTTTATCAGGTGATATATTCTTAACAATTAATTTACTTGAATAGTTGAATAGTATTGTAATTTACATTGTAATAGAATTGTATTTATTTAGATTTTTTTTGTTATTTTCATAAACAAACATAAATATATTTGATGGATCCTAACATGAAACTATTGCAACATGACAAAAAATGAAGTATGTTGAATGATGTTTTGAAAGGTAAAGCATAAGAAGACAGTGTGAAGATCCAGAAATCAAGGTATAAATATGTTTTCTTTTGTTTGATTGAGCTATGTATTGTGTATTTATGCATGTGCACACACATACATTTAGTTGATGATGATGATTACCATACATAAAGGCGAAAAACAATCATTAGAGGCAAGAATATAGACTATGTAAATGTTCTACAAGTTAGGTAGGGGTCTTTTGACATCCTTGACATTTCTACACTGTTAGGTTCATCATTAAACCAAAAAGTTTGGAGTTGTTCCAAAACAAGAAAGTTCTGCTTTAAAAAATATATCTGTTGAAACAACCTGACAAGTATTTATGAAGTGCACAAAGGCACTCGAAACACATTCCTGGTGAGAAAGAAGGTCATAGGGCTTTAGTATTTCACATTCTGCACCTCTCCACATATTTGGATTCTTTTCTCTAGTTTCTCTTGAAAGATAAATGCTTTCCAAACTGGCTTCAAACACATTTTTCAATTTTCAACCACCCTTACCAAATTCCATCCCTAGCTACAAATATTTTTCCAAATCAATGTTGCAATTTTCATCTTGGGATATATCACTGACGGCCCAGATATATCATTATCAACAGGTGCATCAAGCATGCATAATTAGGCATCATCATAGAGCAAGGCACTCATCATCATGTACAAGTGTAAATAAAATAAACTCATCCTCAGAGATTTGTAGATACTTCCTTGTCACTAGTCAATCAAATGTTGTCATTGGTTAGATCAAAGAAGTCTGCTCATACACTACTCATGCCACAATACCAAGGAGTCTGCTAATATACTGCTTATGTCAAAACATCTACTCATACACTGCACAGTCTCACTTAATCATCACTCTTTATGTCGTATCAAGTCAATGCATAGTCATAAAGACTGTCACCTTCTGAACCCAAAAGGGTGTAGGACTAAACCTTGGAGAGTCCTTCAGCCCATAAGTTTTGATCAAAGTTCTCATGAACAAAAAAGCTACGGCTATCAAAATAGTCACAATTCAAATGTTGCTTCAGACTTAAGGTAAAGTCATACTTACTTGAACATGGACTGCTTGATGAATTTACACAGTGCTTAGTAACTCCCACTTCTCCAATTGTCTATGTATAACACCCTTTATTGTTGCTGCTCCTCAGTCCTGAATCTCCTCAGTACCTGCCTCAGTGACGCCCGAAATTCAGAGCTAAAATATTCACTCTCTTCCACCGAAATTTTCAGAGTAGTGAAACACCGCAAAAAAACTTATCATCGATGTGGAGTTAAGGTCACAAGCAACTGTTGGTAAGTCAAATGGTTGTTGATATAATAAAATTCAGACTGTTGGATGGTTGACGATCAACAGTCACTATCCCACATAAATCACAGTGCCTCAACTAGGGCAAAAAAAACAGTCCTTCAAAATTATGATTTCATCCCCAAGAGAAAGCAACTTGGCTCCACCAAAATTATTCTCCATAGCCCAGCAATGTTTTCATGAAAAACTATCCAAAAATGAATATTTTGACCAAGAAAATTTCCAGTCTTTCCACAGGGCCGAATTTGCCTCAGTCACATACTCGAAATTCCTCAGTCTGTTTGCCTCAGTCCACAAAAAATGATCTCAGAGCAGATCCGAAATTGCATTCAAATTAAAACTTATGATCACTTATTTATACCTTTTCTTCTCCAGAAGCCTGGGGGGTGACTTCTACACATGGTTAAATGCTTATTCATTTTGCGTTGTTAAATTACCATGGTTTGTTGGATTATGGACTCTAATCTAATCCACAGAGTCCTACATTTCCTTATTTTCCTATGTTGAATTTTGTCATGTTTGATCCATTTTGATAAGCAAAGTCCTAACATTTTTTCCATGAGTCACTTCATGTACAGGTGAGATCCACTCATTAACTTTTAAGTCAATCTTTTCCAACAAGACCATACCCATCATCTATTGTTCCCCTAGATCCTTCACACATTTATGAAGAATGGGAAGCTCACGATCAAACTGGAACTTGTAGAAATATTATTTCAATAGTCTCTATGCCACCGTCCTTGTGATGCATATGATTCAATAGCATATTGTAGCTAAGATGGAAAGAACTATTCAAAGGATCAACATTTCCTTTAACCACTAGTTTTGTAATGGATGTCTCCATTTATTGGATTGGTGAGGTATTCTTCATAGGACAAACTTCATTACTTTCAGCAGGTGATGATAGCATGGTCAAGTGGTGGGATGTCATAATATAGGTATTGGAGTAATTATGTTTTGTTGATTTTATTTTGAAATAATTTCTAAATTTTCAACACTGTAGAGCATATTGCCCACTAGTATTCACAGGTCAATTGATTCCATTTTTGTGTTTATACATGAAGAGTTACTAAATATAGAAGAGTCATTATTTGATTTAGTTTACTTTCTTTACAATTTTTACAAATGATGATTTTTCATTAGCATAAAAAGAAACCATTATATAAGATTTTTTTGGTATATACCTCGCTAGTTTATTTAAGTCTTTTTTAATCAAAAAATTGAGAAAATTGAGCCTTAAATATTTTGATACACACACTTTATATGAAATGTATGCAGTGTAGTCATGGAATTCTCTTGGACTATTAGCTTGGACTTCATCCCTTTGAGGCTACTAAACCTTAGTTGTGACTGTGTAAGAACTATCCTAGTGGGTTGTGACTGTGTATCCTTGTGGGTTGTGACTATGTAAGACCTATCCTAATGGCTTGTGACTGGGTAAGAACTATCCTAGTGGGATGTGAATGGGTATCCTAGTGGTATGTGATTGTGTAAGACCTATCCTAGTGATATGTGACCATGTAAGAACTATCCTAGTGGCTTGTAACTGTGTATCCTAGCGGGCTATGATATCCTAGTGGGTTGTGACTGTCTTGATCTCTCCTAGATGGGATATGGACTATGATGTTCTCCCTCAACCTTAATATGAATTGTGGTAACCTCTTATAAGTAGGTCAGGGATGATTTGACCTTACCTCTCTGGAAGTGATTTGTTTGCATCCCATCTTAAGCTGAGTTGTAGTTGTGTTAAGCCCTAAATGAAAAGGGTCTTCACACTTGGTGATTGAGAGATATTAAATGCATCTAAAATAATTGAACTAAATACATTTAGTGTGTCCCTCGATAGTGTCATTTTAGCTCTCAAATTCCACATATCCTAATTGGATGTACCATTAAGCTTCACCTCTTTAAATACTAGGAATCCATAATGGTTTGTTTACAAGGTGTGGATTTCTATCTTAACAATTCACCTTCAAATAACACCCTGTCTCAGGTCTCCTTTCCATCACCAACCACTTGCCTGTGTTACCTTGTTGAAAATTGGACATGCTAGGAATCAAAGCTATGATCCACCATCCGTTGATAAACTGCTTTACCACTGAGGTTATTTCTCTTTTTGTGATGGGAATCCATGCTGGTTGCATATAAAGGTGTGGATTGCTATCTCCAACACTATTGTCCTAAAAAATGTCTTAGAGTGAGATATCATGGTAGTAATGTTTGGGAGAAATGGGGAAATGCATAATCTGAAATAGGGTTTAGGGTTTAGGGTTTAGAGATTATTCTTTCGCTTTTCCTTAGATTGTTTATTTGCGTAGAAGCCTTATGGACCGTTGGATCTTGAACTGCGGAAGGCGAAAGTTGGATTTGCAACAATTTTCACAAGCGAAACTTGGCTTTTTTGATTCCTCCCTTTTGCTCCCGCCATTTCTTAGCTACTAATCTATGTAGGGGCAATTCTCAATCATTGATTGAAATCGAAAGTGAACCTTTTATGTAAGGCATGATTCCAAGGTCGCGCCTAAGGATTTTTTTAATAGAAATGACACTTCAGGCTTATGAAAATCCTTCTGCTCGATCTCTTAGGAAAGACTAGGTATGCAGGGAGGGTTTATCTGAGTTGGGAAACAAGTTTAAAAATAAAAATGGAATGAGGGGCCCTAAAATGTAAAATTTTGGGGAAGCAGTTGCAACAACAACAATTAGAGATTAGCTGGTGATCACAAATCTCTGGAAAAAAAACCTTCTTTGAACAATAAGATTTCCATATGGTACTGCACTCTCAATGTTCAGAGGTTACTTAACTAAGTTTCCAGAGACTTCTTTAAACTAGATTTATCCAGGGATGCAACTTTGTAAGCATCACATTTTATA
The DNA here is from genome assembly GCA_001517045.1 of Pseudotsuga menziesii. Lineage (NCBI taxonomy): Eukaryota > Viridiplantae > Streptophyta > Pinopsida > Pinales > Pinaceae > Pseudotsuga > Pseudotsuga menziesii. The sequence goes on from LPNX010322728.1 coordinate 20,587, forward strand.
CAATTTCTTTGGGATTAGGGTAACCAAGAATTCAATGCCTTGATAACTCTCCTGGGGCCAGAGTATGAAGTTCATTTTACCCCGTCTTTAAGTTGCCACGAAATAAAACTCCACAGGATCGTAACAGAGTAAGAGAAATGTATTCGGTTGTTCCTCATTCCTATGCTGTTAATATTCTTTTGATGCTTTCTTTATGACTGAAAATGTCTTATGAGTCTTCCTTGATTGCTTCTTTTATTTTGAGAAATTGATACACATTCATCCATCCACAATGTCCTTTTGTGTGAGTGACAAATTTGTTTTCTTATCATGCTCGTGGACGAAGAAGAACCTTGCTAATCTTTGTTGTTTTGACAGCCCTTTTGTTTTGATGATTTATTTCTTCAACATCCTTTTTTTAATTGAATATTGAATATTTCAGAACAAAAAAAATGACTTTTCAATCTAAGCCTTTTTTGGCCTATTTAATTTGTAGCAATGGGGTCATTTTGAATACCATACACCCGTCAGGCCTACTTCCTTTCCATGGGTCCATCATGATATGCTTCCTAAGACATGTATTAATGTGACAATGGATGAAACCCCAAGATAGTACTCCATACGTCATGAGTTTTGGTTATTTCACAGGGGTTAAAATTATTCAAATGTGAGCTTGAAGACTAGCTTCCCTTTCCATCATCTGTCAACAATCAAAGAATCTCATTATGATCGAACTTTATCATTTTATCTTTCCCATAAGCAATTCTTGACATCCAAATATTTCGAGTTTAATCAGATGCCTATATTTCCAAGCACCAAAAATTGAGCTAGTTTATTAAAAGCAAACAAACTAAGGCTATGAAATACGATGAAACAAACAAGAAAATAAACAACTTTAAAACAAAATCAATAAAAGCAAGTTTATTTATGTACGAAGAGTTTCTTGAACTCTAAGTGAAGTAATGTTTGAGACAAAGGCCATTTACATGAAGAATTTCTTCATGTCCTTGTCAATCTTGCAATTTGTAAGTTGCAAGGTCTAACTTCTCAGTGACTAGGTAAGGGCCAATCCATAAATGTTGGAACTTTATGTGTTTGTCTTTTTCTGCATGAGGATTATACCATTTCAAAACTAGATTTCCTACATCAAAGTTTCTTGTACCAGATTTTCTTTTGTTGAACCATCTTTTGATGATAGCTTGATGTTGATTGAAATTATCCGTATCATTTTTCCGTAATTCCTCAAGTTTTAACAAAGTGTCAATTCGTGCTTGTAAAACTTTGCTACTGGAACCCCTTGAGGCTTGAGCTAACTACGAAGATGGGAGCAGAATGTTCAGGGGCAATATAGCTTCTTTACCATATACCAGAGTATAAGGAGACACTCCTAAGGAATTCTTTGGAGTGACCCTATCCTCCCATAGTGTATTTGGAAGGGCTGAGTGCCAATTTCTCTAATTTTCAATAATGATTTTCTTCAAAATTCAGATAAGGTTCTTATTTGTCGATTCTGCTAAACCATTTCTCCGAGGATAATAATTAGCTGAGTAATACAACTTAATTTCATTTTCATAAGCAAACTTAGTTATTTTAACATATGAAAAGTAAGATGCATTATAAAAAACAAGGGAAATTGGAACTCCAACCCTAGTCATAATGTTCTCTTGTAGGAAGTCAATGATAGCATCCTCGTTCACTTTTCGCAATGGAATTGCTTCCACCCATCATGTGAAATAATCGATGGTCGTAAGGATATATAGATGTTGTAATGAAGAATTTGGATTGATTTCCCCAATAACATCTATGCACCACTGTTCAAACAACTCTGAAATGGCAACATGTTGTAATGGTCCCGCCACTTTTGCCAATTTGCCACCACTCCTCTGACATACATCACACTTTTTTGTATAGGCATGGGTATCTTTAAACATGGTTGGCTAGTAATATCCAGCTCTAAGTATCCTCTGGTATCCCCATAATAATGTTATTTTTTAAATCTAATTTGAACATGTTATTTTTTATAATATTTTATTTTATTTTAAGAAATGAAAAATAAACAAGTTATAACCAATATTGAAAAAAGAGCTCGTAGTTTTCTTAATCCAAGATCACAAGTTTTTTCCAAATATATTATGAAAATGCTTAATAATTATACCTCAAAAGTTATAACCAATATTGAAAGAAAAAGCTTGTAGATTTCTTAATCCAAGATCACACGTTTTTCCAAAATATGTTATGAAAATGCTAAATATTTATACCTTAAAGAAATGGTGAAAACACCCAATTTTAAAAGTAATGTTTTCCTCAAAATACCAAATTTTTAAAATGCTCTTTAAAAATACAATTAAGTTTTAAACAAAAATTTTATAAATCAAATAAAAATATTATAAAACTAAGAGTAATACTAAGTGATTATATAGTAACTTGGCCTCAACAAATAGTAACTCAAAATTAACGGCTCTAAAGCATCCTAAATATTATTAATAAATTACATAATAAAACTAATTCACAATTGTTTATGGCAAAATTACATTTCTTTTTGAAAACTTTGAGCGATTATTATATTTTGACTTTAGTCAAAAAGTGTTTTCAAATTGTTAACCGTTTACCATAATAACCCTTTAGATATTTTTTATTATAAGGTTTTTTAAGAGATGTATTTGATTAAGAACTTTTATGTTAAATAATTTTAATTTGATAATAATATTTTTAAATTAAATATATTAGTAGTTATTATACCTGCCTCAGCAGGTATATTGTAATCGTTTGAATTCAAACCCCTTTGACTTTTGGTATTACCTGGTGCATTTTGGTATTACCTGGTGCATATTGGTGTATATTAAAAGATTAAAATCTCTATTCCAAAGTTTAACTTTGCAATATGAAAAATAACAATTTTTAAATATTTTAAATTTTAATAAAAATATTTCTATTTGCTATTTTGTCAGCTTCTAATTAGCCAGTCAGGAGATGATGTCAGCCTTGGAGTTTGGTATCTGGTTTTCACTTGACACATGGCAACTATGACATCAGCATTTATTATATTTTATTATTATGTTATTTATAATTCAAAGAGCCTGCTCGCATACATGTCGACGACGGGTTCAAGCAAAAGGTTGACGATGTCAAATTTAATGCTGGGCGATTCAGATGAAGAAGAAATATTAGAGGCGCCGGAGCTGGCCTCCAGCAGCGGTATGATGATCCCTGAATACACCATGGGGGATGTCGCACCAGAGAACCTGATCTTGGCCGCCTCAGAGCCGGAGGAAGATGTGCAGTTCGAGGCCGAAGACGAGGCCGGGAGCTTGAGCTGCATTGATGTATCATACAAGCAAGAAATTCGTCCTTTGCTGGACGTAATCGACAAGCTACGTAACCTGAACATTACCAAGGAAGGCATCCAGCTCCCAACAATAGTGGTTATAGGAGATCAATCCAGCGGCAAGTCAAGCGTGCTCGAATCCCTCGCAGGGGTTAAGCTTCCAAGAGGCCAAGGTATTTGCACGCGAGTTCCTCTTGTTATGCGTCTCAAAAGCTGCAAAGACAAAGCACAAGCTTCAATTTCCATTGAACACTTTGACAAGAAGGAGCAAATAGAAGAATACCAGATAACAAAGAAAATCGAATCTGCTACAGCAGCCATCGCGGGAGTAGGCTCAGGCATAAGTTATGTTCCCATCACGCTAGAGGTTGTGAGAATGGAAACTCCAGATCTGACAATGGTGGACTTGCTAGGTATAACACGGGTGCCCATTCCAGGCCAGCCGGCAGACATATACGAACAAATTTCAGAAATCATAAAGCATTACATAGGCCCAAATGAGAGCATTATACTCAATGTAATATCCGCAGATGTGGATTTCTCCACCTGCGAGTCCATTCGAATGTCCAAGATTGAGGACGAGCGTGGCGAACGAACTTTGGCCGTGGTGACGAAATGCGACCGGGCGCTGGAAGGGCTTCTGGAGAAGGTAACAATGAATGCTGTCAACATACGTCTCGGCTATGTCTGTGTTTGAAACCGCCTCAACGATGAAACCAACGAGGAGGCGCGGGCGAAGGAGAAAGCATTGTTCAATGCCCATCCGAAGCTCAAAAAAATCGACAAATCCATTGTCGGGATTCCGGTTTTGGCGACGAGATTGATGCAAATTCAAGCAAAAAGCATCAACAAATCGCTTCCAACAATCGTCAAGAAAATCGACACTATGCTCTCGGAACGCCAGGCGGAGCTCACAAATCTCCCGCAGCATCTCTGCAATTCACGTGAGGCCGATGTGGCTTTCGTGAAGGTCTTGAATTCGATGAAAGAATGTCTAAATAAAATTGTGATTGAGGGGGACTTCAAGCAATTCCATGATCATAAGTAAATGCACTGCACGGCTCGAATGCGGGAGATGTTTGAGATCTACTATAACGATCTCCGCAACACCGGCTCCATCGATGGAAAATTTCTGGCAAAGGAGAC